>CM057809.1:115328446-115928446 GCA_030067965.1 Latrodectus elegans
ATCAATATAATTTAATCAAAAAATATACTATTTGTTTTAGAAAGAAAAATATTTCATAATTAAGCCTTTTTGTAACCAACTCTGCAAACAACGTTATCATTAATGCAACTAGGATTAATGCACTTCCCATTTTTTAAGTTGAAGTTTTTAAAACCAAAAACTAATTTCCAAAAAATGTAATAAATATATGCTTAATGAAAAAATGCAAAAACAAAAGTCAATTTTTATAAGTAGTTATAAAATGAAAGATGATATATATGATATTTTTTACAGCTTAAAACCCCAATAATTGACAAACACTAAATTTTGATTATTTGTTAAAAAAAAAAAATACAGAAAATATAAAAGCAATATTATTCCACCATTCATGTTAATGAAAGGAAAATGCAAATAATTTATTGGGATTCTAGTTCTAATTTTTATTTACAAATAAAAATATTGGTAAATAAAAATTAGAACTAGAATCCCAATAAATTTTGTCAAAATAATTAATACTTAGAATTATGATAAAAAAATATTTTAATGTTAATATTTAAGCCATTAAAAATATTTAGATAAAGTAAATCATCCTTAACTGACATTCTTTTGAATTCAGCAACTTAAAACTTGCACTATATATGTCTAGCAACATTTGTAGAGTTGCAAAACAATAATACTCATTATGATGATGAAAAATACCAAAATCATGAGAAGTTTAAAATAAAATCTAAAGATATGTTTTAAATAATAATTTTCCTTGTCATTAAAAGTAAAGAAATGCCTGACTTTTTTTAAATAATAAATGAGTAAAAAAATTTTACTTCTGCCAATGCTTTTTAATGTCAGCAAGCAAAGAATAAAAAGTGAGACTCTCACATACTTTTTTTGTAGTAGATTTCTTCAGCATTCGTTATTTTAATTTCAGCTTTAAGAATTTTTATGCATTTCCCTACTTTTAAATGCTTTATTACATTAATATTGAAATATTAAACAAGAAAGAAATAATTTCTGGAATAATATATTGTAATACATTGTATTTTTGTAGATATATCAGTTGCTACAATTAGCTTAAACTGCACACTTAACATTGTTTTTGAAAATTTAACATGAATTTTAATTCTATAAGATTTTAATCCATAACTTTGCTATTTTTTATTCATCTTTAAGATGAGAATAAGCAGAAAATTCTACAGAAAATATATTAGCAAAGTTGAAAGGGGGGAATGATTTACATTAGAATTAAATATCAACTGCACTTCACGAATTTTTAATTATAGCTAATTTTCAATTAATACAAAGTTTGGTTAGTTTGTCACTCAATGGCCATTTTTTTATATAGAAGTTCTAATTAGACTACAGTTTAAAGTGGGTTTCATATTGCTACAAATAGTCAAATCCCAGGTGGAATTCAAACCCACAAACTGTTGAACTGAAGGAAAGAACTAACCATTCAGCTACCCCTCTCAATTTTAATACTGACTGTCTTCACAAAATTTTAAAGTTAAACTGTAACCACACAATGATACATACATAGCTTATTAACATTTCATTATTAACATTGAGTTTTTTTGATGCCATGTAAATTTTTGAATGAATAAGTGGTCTGCTAAAACTGATAACTAGAGTCTAGTTTTCTACAGGTATATCAACAGTTTAATTTCCATCAACTGCCAAGAATTCCTTTGAAAAATTTCATTCTTAATTCTTTTTGTAGAATATTCCTAGTATAAGAATTTACTTATACTAGGAATATTACAAATGAATTATTCTATCCAAAAAGAATTCTATCTCATTGAATTATTCTATCCAAAAAGAAGTTTTTTACTTGGATAAAATAATTAAAGAGTCTTGAGATCATTAGAAACACAATATTTGAAGATTGGTCAGGCCTTGACTTACTTGCTCATAGGTTTGAACAATTATTTTGTACAATTTAATTATTATGAACTTAATCAATGTGCAAGGAACTTAAAATTAATTAATAAATATGCCCATTTAATTCATAAACTAAGAAAATCTCAAGAGCAATAATTTCTAAATGATGAAATGTCAAAATTGTAGATTTTTACATTTCATCATTTAGAAATCAGAATGCTCTCTTGTCTTTTTATAATGGGTATTTGCCTTTTATCTTATTTGATGGATTATTGAGCAAAGAAGTATTTTTTTTCAAATAAATGAAATCATAATAATGAATAAATTTTTGTAAATATAGAAATGTTTTCACGATCAGGAATTATAAATAGGGGACAGGCAATAGTTGTTGGGTAATAATATAGGTATCATGTTCTGCAAAAATTATACGTGAAATGAAACACAACCTTAACGCTTATTTTGAGCTACAGAAAAAATTCTCATCGAAGGGAAGATGTCATGAAGATAAAAATGTGAGGAATAATTAAAAACTATCAATTGGAACTGCAAACAAGAAAATAAAAAATGGATGTTGTGCATACCTTCTTCTGGATATATCTATATCTTTTAAGCAAATTGAGGAACGAAAACTTACAAAGAGAAATCCTAGTGATGGATATGTTATTCTTCACACATTCAAATACATTAAGACTTTTGGCCACCATATTTTTTATTTGCTTTCAACCTAGGGCTTGGGTGGCTGCTAGGTTGCCACCATGTTGTGGATAGCTGAATGTTTTTTGTTTTTCGTTGAAAAGACAGTTTCATGAGAAGGTACAAGCCAACTCTGTAACCTTGATGTAATGTGACTAATGCCTAAGATGAATTTTATTGGACAAAGCCTCTAATATGCCCATCAAACTGTTAGAGTATCTTGCTTTACCCAAGAACTCAGGCAATGCCTGTGTGTGGATGGATCTTCTTACTTCCTAAGAACTACATTTCTACTTTTATAGATGAAAAATTATAAAATTCTAAGACACTGCTCATGCAGATAAAATCACTGATTTAGACCTGTCTTCACAGGATAAGGAGCTCTAGAACAAATCAGCAGGAAAATAGAAATGGCTCTTTCAGTACTAGAGGTAAAAATGACCTTCAGTTCTTCTATGTCTGGATCAAAGCAAACTATTAGTAGCATGAATGCCTCTTTAGATAGGATAGATTAAGAAAAAGTTATCTGGACTGCAGAAAAGAAAGCTGACCAGTTAAAACTTGCTAAAGGCACTTGTGTGGAAAAATCCAAGGGAAAAGGTGACAAAAGACAATCTCAGTTGATGAAATAAGGTATGGCCTCAAAGACTGCTATGAAATAAAGGCTAGAAGGTGGAGCTAACAGAGAGGCTCTCATGGCTGTCTAGATGACTGTATTTCTGTGGGTATATCATAAGAAGTGTCTATCAGAGAAACAAGCTTTGGACTAGAAACTCCTTATAACCAATAAAATTTATAATAACAAGGGTCACACCCTTAGTTTCTTATCTTGTAAATTAGAAAATAAGGCATTATTAATCAGTTGTGCAAATCTGGAGAGCTCTAAATGGCTGGAATTATAGGTTATATCAACCCATGGGAGGAGCAGCAATTGTTGGTGAACATGGTAAGGAAAATTGACAAAACAATCAAAATCATTGCAAAAACTACCTAAGGTCAGTTGCACAATGAATCTTAAAGATGCATTGAATAAAATCCAGACACAGAATGGACTGACATCAAGTGAATAGCACATACTTCACCTGAAGAATGACCCATCAAGAGAGACCATCATCCTTAATATGCCTGAAACTGACATTGTGTCAGTTTCAGGCATATTAATGTGCATTTCAGACATCAGTGCTCATCATGTCAACTGGAAAAGTACAGACACTAGTTAAAGAAGTTGAGCATCCTTTAGAGTTTATCATTAACTAGATATTCTAAATATATAGGATATTCATCAACTTTCATTATACCAAATTAATTTTAAGTTTGATGATAGACCATCAGGTTCAGACCATCAAACTAATCCATTTGAAATTTTTAATCTAATTTAAAGATGCACTGAAAGTTCAGAGACCCTATGAAGACAAACTGGAAAAAATTCCAGTAGGAATTCACAGGGCTAACTGAACTAAGTGGGAGACACATGAGATAACTACAATTTAGAAGTTACTGCAGAAAGTCTGCAAAAACCCATTCTAGATTCCTATAGCAACAATTGTCCAGTTCATACAAAGAGAGAAAAATCAAATTCTCTTTATAGGAATAACTCTTTCATTATTAAAAAGTGCAAATAATTGGAAACATTTTTAAAAAGCAAAGAAAAATGGCATATGGGATAAATATAAGAAGGAATGTACCAATTATAACAAAAGCATCACTACACAATGCTAGGAAATGTAAACAAAACTTCTGAAAGAAATTCTGTGAAAAGATACATATTGGTTAGAACTTTAAAGGATGAGGATGATGACTATGTTAGCACTGGAAAGGGGGTCATAGAAATGATGACTAAAACCCACTTTCCAGCTGTTAAAAATATATTTAGCAATGAAGGGCAACATTTCATTGACTCTTATAAAATATATAATTGGAATCACTGGACCTATGCTATAAATATCTTCAAATACAATACTCTTAAATTTAATGTTGCCTCTTTTAAACTCAAAGGGCCAGAACCTGATGGAATAATGTCTCATTATGATCCCAAAGGCTGAAAATCTTATTATTCCAGTTCTGACTAGATTATATAGAGTTAGTCTTTCATTGAGATATGTTCAAATGATATGGCAGAAGACTAGAATTGTTTTCATCCCTAAGCCTCGAAAAGATAAATATGACAAAGCTAAGTCTTTCAGATTTATCAATCTCATCATTTTTCCTTAAAATAAAGAAGAAAACTATTGATAAACATGCCATACTTTTGGAAAATGACTTTCACTTGCATAACCTACAGAACTTGCTAATCAACCTGGTAAATCCTCAAAAACAGCTTTACATCAGCTTGTTTCTAAGATGAAAACAATCTGGAGAACAAAGTTTCTTTGGCTACTTTTCTAAACATTCAAGGGTATTTCACATCTATCCATCCTTGAGGCTTTAGGGTACACAGGGCTAAATCCTATTTTGCATAAATGGACTTCAGACCCTGTTTTTGGATAGAATTATCCAAATGAACATCTTTGGAAAATCATTTAAAAAAGACTATTAAAGGTTGTCTTCAAAGAGGTGGTTTATCACCACTATTTACGATCATAGTAGTAAATAGCATTATTACGCATTTGAATAACATAAGCTACTATACTCAAAGTTATGCAGGTGATATTGCAATACTAATCCTTGGCAAAGACTAACATAGCTTCTCAACTAATGCAAAATGCATTAAGTTATGTTAGCAACTGGTGCAAAGCAAGGAAACTAAAACTCAGTATAAAAAAATAAAAAAAAAACTGCTACTTTTTACTTGCAAAAGAAAACAGGATGGATTTTTTTATCCTAGAACTTTTGAATGTTCAAATCAATATGGTCCCTGAAGTGAAGTATTTAGGTGTATTTCTGGACTAAAAGCTAAATTCGAATGAATATGTTGATTACAAAAATAATCAAGCAAAAAAAATTTTTAATGTATCAATGTGCAGATGTATGCTAGGTAAAAAATGGAGCTTAAAGGCAAAAATGATATCTTGGATGTGCATAGTAAGTGTCAGATGTATTATAACTTTATGCCTCTATCATTTGGCAGTGCAATGCTATGCAGAGAATTATGAGGGAAGGGCTAGAAAGTCTACAAAGATTAGCCTGCTTGTGCATCTCACTGGTGCTATAACCTCTGCACCTACCAGAGAACTATGAGACTACCTTAGATTTGATTCCTCTAGACATCTTCATATGCAGTACTGCCAGAATGTAGAATGATGTTGGAGAATCAAGGGTATGAGCCAAGCCCACAGCTACAGGTCATATCAGTATTACTAAGAAACACTCATGAACCCATTCAAACGGTGCTTTCAGACATCTTGAAAGTACTTATGTGTTTTACAGAACACTTGAGGTTATTTTCCATTCTAGGAAAGAATGGGAGAAAAACATATTTAATTATAATATTGGTGATCTTATCTAGTTCGCAGATGACCTCTCAGGACTAGAGGTACATGAGACATTTCTCCCAGAATTAATTCCTAAAAAAATGAATAAAATAAACCAATGTAACTTAAAAAAAAACTTTGAAATTATTACATATTTTACAGACTAACATTTTTTTAGGCAAAATGGTTTAAAAAATATTCTTTTAGAGCTGAATATTGTTCAATAATTCTTTCACAATTGAGTCTACATTTCAACCATCAAGATTTCATATCTTTTAATAAGTTAGCCAGCAACAGAAGAACCCACTAGTAATGAAATATCTGGACACTGTTAATCTTCTCTCCTTCCAGCAGACAAATCAAACCATTCATATAGACAGGAATAAAATACTTTTTAAGTCACAGCTTGAATTTGATATACCTTTCTTTATGCCATTATTGATGAAATGTAAATTACATGTACCAATATCAATCAAATTAAAATATCCTTAAAAATTTAGATAAACATTTTACTTTTTATGATATGAAAAACTGACGTTGGTCCAACCATGGAGCACTGAAGTAATTTCTCAATATTTAAATCATTTTCTGAAATAAAATTTGGCAATATTCCTAAAATTTTATCAAGACTCCCCATGCTAAAGAAATATCAGAAGAGCATTAAATATTTTGTATTCTTTTTCTGAGCAATAAGGTATTTAAATATGCAATTTTTTTCTAGCCTAGTAGTAATTTTATTGAAATATAAAATAAAATCCACACACACAGATGAAATGACATCATATATCTGATTTGGAAAATAAGGAGAAAGTTTAAAATTAATCACACATTAAACTTTGGTTTTACAAATTTTGTCAAGTTTGGCAATATCAGAATTATTAAAAGCAGTGGAAAAATATTTCAAATTTCAACTTACTGAAGAAAGCAAGTAGTTACATTTTACAGCTGCAAGCCAATTTACTGCTAGTTTTAAAAAGTTTATCTTGTGTGACTATGGGTTTCCAATGCTTGGAAGAAGATACAAACACTGACTGACAATCTCTTTTTTGCATTCATGTTAGAAACAATAGTCTGATTTACCTTTTCTTTTATTCACTTTTATACTTAAAAGAATAGGATTGAATCAAAACTTGCGAAAATTGCTTACTTTTATCTAGAATAACTGACTGCATAAAAAATAAGGGACTTTTTGCATGGTGGATAAGTGGGGATAAGATAAGGGATCATATAAAAAAATCCCTTACCTTATCCCCACTAAATTGTCTATAGCATACATAGCAGAAATCCAAAAATTTAACATCTGAACATGCATAACAACAGTCTCTAATAAAATCAACATTTTTGTCTTTATGATCAGAAGACACCCAAGTATTTAAAAATTTAGCATTTCGAGGAATTGTAGTGGTAAGTGGTTACTTATAAATCCTTTAAAATTTGCACACAAAATTTAAAAAAATTTACAAGCAAAAAAATGACAGAACAATCACATTCAAATTTTGGAAGGTAAGCAATTTTCATTTTCTGGATAATGATAAAAACGTGGAAACCTGACAAGTTCTTGATTGATATGCAATGGGTTGTCATCTCGTTATGACGTCATCTACAAGTTGTTTTCATATACCGTTAAATTCATTCTCCCATCAAAATATTAAAAAAACTAGCCTTTATTGTTGCATCAGCTTTAAAAGCATAATCCAATTTTAAAACCGAAAATAGAAGTGTTCTTTTCCTTCCATTCAAAATTGAAAAAGTTTAAGGAATTTCAGGATTATAATTTTAAAGGAACTTTTAAAATTAAAAAAAATCGGGGATCAAGGTATTCAAATCTTTCAATTACACAAAACCAAGTAAGATTGGAGGTCGCCAAGAAAATTCTAAATGTGGAATCCACAATCAATTTAAGGCATAGAAATTTAGAGCTTGGAGGATTTTGCAGTCTTTCTTTTCATGGATTTAAAATTATAAAGGAGGTTTGGTTTGATTTGTTTGTTGCTCAACACAAGTTTGGTTTGATTTTTCTGCACACAAGGGCTAATTAAACCATGGCTTACAGTTTAAAGTGGAATCTGAACTACTTAAAGCACCCATACCTATGGTAGGATTCAAACTCCTAAACTGTTGAAATGAAGGCAAGGGTGCTAACCATACAGCTACAAACTTAGTAAAAGTAGAGGAGGAAAACAAAAATGTATAATATGCAGCAAATTAAAATCACAGATAGCTATTCTACATAGCATGAGTGCAAACATGTTAAATATACTTTGGCATTTATAGTTGGTCTTTAATATAAAAGAAATAACATTTTGTATTATTTCATTATATAAATGTACATATAATAAGCATATAATCAAGATAATAATATTTTGCTGCATTAACTATAATTCAATCATTTACGCATAAGCAAATAGTTTGATGTAAACTAATAACATTGCTTTTTATTTTTAATGTTCTGTATTTTTAAATTTGTTACTGGTTTAAATGTATTAATAAGAATTTTTTTATGATCAAATGTGAGCTTTTTATACTAGAAATCAAGGTAAATATTTAAACTAAAATATCATTTTCATTTAATAGATACATTTATAAAGATATATGATTGTCCCTGCTAACTAAAGACAATGTTTCAAAAATGGGTAAAATTTGCATTAACTTACTTTTGTGTAGTTACTTATGAAAACATTTTCCATTGTTAACTTTTACTTCATGATTTCAGAAAATGGTTACCAATTGCATTATTTTCTTTATTATGCTTTTACAATTTTACTATACAACCAATTATTATACATATTTATATTTTAAAGAGAATGAAAAGAAATAATAATGAGCGTGAAAACATTGATACCACTTAAAATAAAAAGTAATTATTTTAAAAAGAACTGTGTTGACAATAAACACAATTAAACATTCCAGGCCAATTTTTGAAATAAATTATAAACACTGGAGTATTATATCCAATACTGTATTTTTCCTATGCTCTCTCGTTTCAAAGTTTATATTCAAATACATAAAGTTGAGTGATAATTGTAACTTATTTTTTTAAAATAATTAAATAAATATAAAAGTTAAAATGAAACTTTATATACTTAAACATGAATGACTGCTTCTAAAGAAATTTAAAATTCTGCAATTTACATTTTGAAATGAATTCTGTATATTAATTGATATTTCTTAATTCTCTTTTCAATTTTGTTAGTACTTATATTCTTCTGTTTCCTTTTATATCAATAAATGAATATTTATGTAAATTAAACAAATGTATTTATTTACTGAATACTTATTTCCCTGAAAATAGGCTTATTATAACATAGTTCACACAACAGATAAAAGCATTCAATACATCTTGCTCGTATTGTGTAATTAGGAATTGAGATACAATTCCTAACTTTAGTTTTATGCACAAATAAAGAATTGAAATAAATATAATTTGGATTAATTTCATGCATTATTTTTTATAGTTATAGTTATACTATTGGAATAAATTTTATCAAAATGAACAAGTAAAAAAAATGAATAAAATTTCATTAAATTATATAAGGAATGTTACAAAGCAAATGTAGGAATAAAACTAATGTACACTATTTTTTATCAAAATAAAAACATAACACTTTTGGTTTTAAATCTCTTTGTAGAATGAAAATATAAAATTCAATGTAATCATTTTCCTCAGAGAAAGATAAGGCTTTAAAATTGTAAAACCCCAATATTAAAGGTTTTCGGTGTATAAAATGAAAAATAAAATGTTATAAAATAGTAAAAAACAATATTTTGTATTTAACTTAAAATTGTCTAACTATATATTAAGAAACAAATTATAATGAATCATATCTAGTGTGGGAGAAATAAGTACATATATAACTAGCCAAATATTAAAATGTAAAACAGCAGAAACCCTTCTTACATATAAATTAGAATTTTAAATCTTTGAAATTTAGCTTGAATTTTACAATTACTTGGATCTTATTTGGACCAACATTGCCAAAAGCAAAATACAATGCCAAATCAGTAGATTATAATGCTAATAATGCTAATCAGTAGATTATAATTAAATTTTTATAACAAATTACAAAATATGTGTTAATTTATAGTGATTATTTGACAACTTTGATGAGCACAAGTTAATTGTTATTCAAACAACTAGGCATCACAAAAGATATGATTTACAAATATTAAACTTTTTAAAAGTTTGAGTTTTGGAAAGTTTCGATTGAACTTTTTTTGATGTTAAAAGGTTATATTTGATTTTTTTAGTTAATTTACTTTGAAGTTGGAAATATTTAAGTTTGGTGTTTATTTGGAAGTTCAAATGATTAATTTTAGGTACACAAATCAAAATTCATTTTGCATAGAATTAGTGCTATGAAATATGACATTTTTGGAATTGAAATTCTCATGAAAGTTAATATATTAAGTGAGTTTAATTTTTATGAGATTGATCAAATTTGTGAAAAATATTTAATGTATTAAGTATCATACAATTTTAATATAATATTGTGTAAAAATTTCGAAGTATACATTTCATCCTGACTAATGAACACAAATAAGAAATGATGTCATTTAGGTTACTAACTTAATGGCATTCCAGGCATTTTACTGACCTTTACTTAGTATATGCATAAAATAGCTTCCTATAAATCAGATATGCTGTAAAAATTTTGTGAAGTATATGTTTCATCCTGTTTAATTATAAACCAATTACTGTAAGAAACAATATTACTCACATAACTGATTTAGCATTATTATTATTGAACATCTGAGTTTTAAAGAGGGTAGAGTAATAACCAAAGGTTAAAGAAAAGTAGCCTTTTTTGGCTCAGCTGATTCAAACAATTTGATTGACAAAAATGTCTTACAGCACAGTTTAAAACAGAGCATGGACCTTTTGATTGGTTTAAATGCAGTCTACTTCCATATGAATCTTTCTTCCCAAGGAAGCAAGAATTTCAATACCCCAGTATACTTGAAGTAATTTATCGTCATGAGCCCTTGAAATCATAACATCTCTGAAGATTCTACCATACAGGCGAAAGTAAAGATGAATGCTACTGCTATAGTACTAGAATTTATATTTTATTCTAGGAATGAACAACAAAATTAAATAGGAGAAATTCAGGACTGTAAGACTGTTCAGTTTTCAGAAGTGAGCTGATTGCCATTGATGTTGGGCTCAATTTGACTTTGTCCTCCACCAGCTCATCTGCCATTTAGCTGATGTTTGATAACCACAGCTCTATTCAACATCTTTCTAATCGGCTTAAAGTGTGTGACAGTAAAGGAAAGGCAATTATTAACAAACTGAAGTATATTTCATTCTTTCATGAGGAGCACTTTCAATGGATTTGTTATCACTCAAATGTTGTAAGAGGTACTAGATGGCCATCATCAGGCTTATCAGTGGATACTTGAGATCTATGTTCTGATCTTATGGAAAAGAAGGTTTTCTCAGCCTGTTTGTAGTGTGCTGACCATCAGGCCACTCCTGACTATTTTCTAGATTTTCTGAGTCTTCCCAGAATTGATCTTTTCATGAGCCCAATTTTAGTCTTGCAGTGACAAATTTCATAGACCTGATTTAGCATTGCGAACCACACAGGAGATATACAACAACAACATTATTACCTACTTGGCTATTGATCCTTGCCCACTATACATACACAATATTTTCTTAAGGTTTGTAAGACAGCTCAGTAAATAAAAAAATAAGTATTATTACAGACTGCCATTACTGTTGTCATTGATTTAGTTTTATTATTCAGTAACTGACTTCTGCCCATTAACATTACACAGAATGTTTTTCAAAAGTGTCTCTCCTACTTAGTTGATTAAAAACTAAACACTGTAAAAACCAATGTTGTTCATGTTATTGATGTAGCTTTAAAGCCTGGTTGTTGACTACTACAAGGAAGTACTATATAAGATGTTTTTAAAGATTTGTGCCATTATTTAGTTGATTAAATAGCAAATATTCTTAAAAAGCAATAATATGTACAAAGTATTCATCAGAAATGAATAAGTAGTTTATTATTTTGTTTCATATTTTCCAATATTTATTCTCACAA
Source organism: Latrodectus elegans (assembly GCA_030067965.1). Lineage (NCBI taxonomy): Eukaryota > Metazoa > Arthropoda > Arachnida > Araneae > Theridiidae > Latrodectus > Latrodectus elegans. Next base: position 115,340,460 of record CM057809.1, read on the forward strand.
ATTGCAAAAAATTTATTTTTTAGCATTTTGTCATAAAGTTTAATTTTGGTAGAAAAACTAAAGAAAATATTCAAAATTATAACATTAATAATCTAAAACTGCACAAAATCACATAATTTTGGTTCAAATTACAATTTACACAAGAACTCAGCAAAAAAATTGGAAACTGTCCCAAATGGAAGGCCAAAAGGATTTCATCTTATATATTTATTAAGTAAGTTGAAAATTATAATTTGTAAGATTCAAAAAAATTAAAATAAAATCCTTTTTAATAAATTGATAAAAAAAAGTCACATTTTTATTTGTACATATAAAGATTAGTTACTTCTAAATTCTTAATTGCATAAAAAATTTTAAAATTTGTATGTTTAAAACATTAAATACATTGATTGCTGATTTAAATATTAAACACAGATGACTAAAATAAAGGACTGATATCTATGCAAATTTACCTGGTTCAATATTTTTCACATAATTGTACATTATGCAGCAATTACATAAAATTTAAAATAATTATATATTTGTATATTTTCCTGCATTTGTATTTAAGAAAATGTTAAGTTTGGTTATCTTTTACTCAATAGTTACTTTTTTGTGAGGTGGACTAATTAGATTGGGTCCCACAGATTAATAACGATTCCAAACCTTAACAAACACCTGTACCCGAGGTGGGATTCAAATTCATTAATTGTTGAACCAAAGACCACAGAAAACCATTAGGCTGATAGCTCAGTTTAAATGAATACTTACAAAATGAAATATTTTGAAATATACAGTAAAAAGGATTAATTATCTTAGTAAAAAATTTACTTGTATAACAGTAACACAGAAAAAAATTAACTTTTACAATAAAACACATTTATAGAAATGTTTCATAATTAGTACACTATAAAAAAAGAAAAACAAAAATTTAGATTTATAACTTTTAAATATTAGAATTATTTTAGTATTCAAAAAATATTTTCAATGTCATTAGAACAATTACATTGGTGTGCAAAACTTAAGCAACAATGTAAATTTTCAGTAGATAACCCTGAAATGACAGAAAACAAGTTCTTGGGATCAATACAATGAAAAGTTAGCAAGTAAAAGTTCATGTATATGCAAATATCAGAAAAAAAACAAGCAATGTGAGCATACACATGCAGTTGTCACATGTAGAAAAAGACTACAGTAAAAGGAAGAGTGGAAAAATACAGTCGCTACAAGAGCAAGTAAGTGCTTTCACATGAAATACAGGTGGAAGAAACTACATTAACACATTCACAATTAGAGGAATAATTGCAAAGATGGAGGAGAAGAACAATGTGACCAGTGTTGAGTCCAAATTACTCATCAACAAACTGTCATTTTATGTATTTGGAAAACTTTCTCCATCATAGGTACACAGTTAAAAAGGTTGCAGGTGGCTGCCACAGGAATACAATTGCAAAAGATAACTGATTATAATTCTGCAGGTGAAAGGAGCCTGAAACCATTGCCCATTCATTCACCAGCAGGACCATTGCTTAGCAATTGTGTTCAGTAACAGGACAACAAGCGTTGTGGTTTCCTGTACCAGACATCTTCTCAAAGGTGACTTATTCACTCGTCATACTGCACGATGAATCCCTTTGAAAGTTCGCCATCACAGCCATGGTTTAGAGTGGTGCAAGAAGCACAAAAATAGGGCATTTAGTCAATGGATTTGTGTTCTTTTTACATATAAGAGTCGTCTCAGTGTCACAAGATTCTCAATGCTACTTCATTTGGAAAGAAATCAGGATAGTTTCAGCACAGTAACGTAATAGAAAAAGACTGTTATGGTGGTCCTGGAGTTGTCTGAGGAGGCATTATGCTGAATGGGCAGAGTGAACTCTGTAACAGAGTTTCTGTAACAAGATTGCTATTGCCAAAAGGTGATCTTTCCCCATATATCTCTGTTTTGAAATGTCGTTGGGGTAGACTGTTTTCATAGAAGGCAATGCTTTGACCAGTGAGCTCCTGCTGTTCAGCAGTTACTGGAATGAGATGATATCACTCAAATGAATTAGTATACTCCTGATTTAAACCTCACAGAACACGAGTGGGAATCTTTGGGTAGATGCCTTGTCACACAATTTCATCGTATGGGGTACAGAAAATAACAGAAACATATGCTGATGGAATGGGCACTCTTATCTCGAGAACTGATGGACAATCTGGTGCCAAGTCTGGAAAGACGATGCAAAGCAACTAATGTATGGCATATTCCATACTAAGGAACATCTACTGGTTTTTTTTCTCTTGGACAGACAAACATGAGTAATAATATTATGAGCTCAATACAGCCTTTTTTGCTTGTTTTCATACTGTTTGCATTGTATATATTTTTGAGTAACTAGGCTTTTGACATAGCTTAAGTACAAAGTGACATTTTTCAGGTTATTTCTTGTGGAGTTGCAGGAAAAAAAACCCTGTTGCTAAAGCTTTGCATACCAATGTAGTATATAAGAATTAAGTATTTCAAATACAGAATAAGACATTTTATAGAAAAATAATGAATGCTGAATTATATATTCTGTATGTTTATGCATAATTATGAATTATTAAATATATATAATTCATTATTATGCATAAACATACAGAATATATATATATATTTATATGCTTTTCAGAAATTTTCTTTGTTCTACCATCAATTATAAAAGAATTCACTTGAAATGAAATTATTTAAAAATATTAGCTTCAATTCTTAAGCAAATAAATAATAAATATTATCTACAATTTATATGATTTATATTTAACATATATTTGTGTTAAGATTAACATATGTATTAAATTTTAATTGTTGCTTGCAAGCAATTCTCATAGTTCTCTGAAGAGCCAAAACCAAAATACCAGAATCATGAATATCTTTTGATTAACTTAACTACAGAAGTCTAATAACCTGAAATTATAATTAACATGGGGGAAATGTAACAATCAATTTTCTCTTAAACAAGATAAAAATTGCTTTTGCCTATACATTTTTTTGAGGGCCACTGTCAGAAAGGATAAAAACGTCATATTCTGATTATATATTTAGTGACAAAAATTTTATGTTTATGATTTTAAAGTGTTCATAGAATAAGCTCAAAGAAAAAGAAAAACAATTTCTAATGTAAAAAAAAATCCATACTAAGGAACATCTTATATACTTACTAATCATCATCATATCCATACTAAATACATCATTAGTAGGTTGATATTTTAACATGAGTTACATTAATAATTTAGAACAGATTGGAGATAGAATATTTATAATAGTTTATAGATAAATTTTTATATATTTGTGAGAAAAACTAAGTCATTTTATTTACCCCATCCCATTTGGTTCTTTTTTCTTTCTACCACGTTTCTTTGGTTGAGGAAGCATTTCATCATATTCTTCATACTGATACGGATCCCGTTTTACAGTTTGACCTAATGTTTCAAATACTTGTTCGTCAGAAGGCATTTCCTCATGTCTGTCATTACTGTCAATAGGATATCCACTATCAGAATTAATGGGTTTGCCTTTATAAGAAGAACTGTCCATATTGTCTTCACTAGAAAAGAACATCGATGATCCAATACTATAATCCAACGGCTCTTGGTTTGTACTACTAGATGTGAGGTATGTATAATGATTGTACTGATTTTCAGGTGACCACTGCCAGTCTTCATTGTGGCCATAAAGTGTAGATGTAGACAACGGTCCTAAATATGAGTACTCAGATGTATGTGATGGAGATGACATCATAAAATAATTTACTTCTGAAAAGAAAAAATGTATACCTTTAACAAAGAGTTTTGAAATAATTTTTAACTATCTAATTTAGTTAAATTGATTGAAATTATCTTTTAATTTATTTTTAATTTATTAATATTTATTTTTAATTTATTATAAACTTTTAATTTATTAATAATTAATATTTAATTTTAAAAAATATTTTATGTCAAACAAAAGTAATTCTGTCTTTAACTTCACGGTGACTCAATTGTAAAATCAAGATTTTATAAATATTGAATTCTAACCTCTAAAATATTTCCCACTATAGTTTGTAAATTAATAAAGTTTCACGTATTACATCCTATATTCTTATACCAAATGTTGCAAAGCAACTTTTAAAATATTCCAAGTCCTTTCTCTCTTGAATTATTTAAAAATGAATTTGATAAACTTGTCTTAAAGAAATAGTACACTTAAACATTATTATTTAAGTAATGGTGAGACTTGATTGGAGAAATTTATAAAAATAAATATTTAGTAGCAATTTTAAAGTTTAAGTTTATATACTTGACACCACACATAATTTCAAGTACATAACCAAAAAGGACTATCTTTCTCTCTCTTCAGGATAAAAAACAAAAACAATAATGTTTCATAATAAAATATATAAAAAAGGAAATATAATCATATGCAATTATTTGAGCAAATAAATAATTTTAAAAAAACTAATAATATTGTTCAAAAAAATGTAATATAGACACAAGCTGATATTTTCATATTTTTTTTTACTTATAGTATTAATAACTTACAATCTTAATAGGAATAAAAAATCACTGCGTAAGGTTATTTCTTTTTGGCCTTTGCTTATTGTAATTTACTTCACAAATAAGTGATTATTTATATTAAATCATGCTTATAACTTAAAATTCATAATAAGAAAGGAAAAATTAATTCAATTTGTTTATCCAGGTACCTTTTATTATGTATTAATACACTTTTTTAATATCTAGAAATAAAATTGTTTCTTTTTAAAACTGTAACTGAGATATGATATAGGACACTAGAGGCATTTCTTAATCCATCTCTTAAATAGGATGACCCTAAATTTACAGAAAAATTTGCATTAAAGCCATTTCTTTTAAGTTTGACAGGTTTATATATTAATCTTTCATTTATTCCATATATTCTGTATTTATTGATTAAAATCACAAAACTTAACTATGTTTTCAAAAACAGATTCTGATATTAAGTAGATAGATAAAAATTATTTATATATAAAAATAATATTTGAGTACAAGAAAATAATTTATTTGAAAGGAGGTAATGTGGATAGCTACATCATTAAATTTTTCATATCATTACAACAGAAGTGTAAATATGATATCTTGTTTTTCTTCCAGAAGTGTATCATATTCACTTTATTGATCAAATAAACATGTTAATTCATTGAAGTCAAATACTATCCATTAATAATGCTGAGTTAAATTTAAAATGTAAAATCATACAACTAAATTTATGCAAAAAGTGTAATTTATAAAAAGTAGAAGAAATACAGATCTATATTTTCAGTGATTAAGAAACAAATTGATCAGACTAAATTATTTTATTTTTCTTACAAATACTGAAATCTTATATATAAGAGTATTTTACCATGCATTCACACCTATAATATACAATAGAATATTTTTTTTTTTTAATTTTAAAGGTACCATTTCTCAGTGTTTGAAAATGTGCAGTAATTCTATGACAAAGATTTCTCACTCCAAAGCACTTGCTTAAATTTAATGAAGCATTTCAAATAATTTCACTCTTTACCATAAAAAATACTTTTAACTTTAATTAGTAAAAATTTCAACTTTTTAAACAGCGTCCTCACAGAAATGAGCAATTTTCTTTAATTAAAGCTATATGTTTTTAAACCACTTAACTAATAACAGTAAAACTGTTTCCCCAAAGATTTTTACATGTGATGTAACTGATATGCACTACATAACAATGAAAACTTGCTCAAAATTTATCAGTTATATTACTGATCAATATAATATTTATCAGCAATATAATCATTTCATTTTTTATTTAAAAAAAATATGCTTTTAGATAACAAAGGATGACTATGGTTGAAAGCAATGCTCAAGAAGCTTTAAACAGAAGAGTTGATAATACATCTAAATATGTTCATTCACTCAATCTTGTTTCTTTCCAGATAAAAATTCTGAAAAAATCTCATAAAAATGTATATGAATGTTACAACTAACTAAATATTTATAATATACCTATGTACACACTTAGTATTTATTTCAAACTTTTTAAAAAAAAACTTAGTTTAATCATTTTTTTATGCTCATTTTTGCATTTAATAATTCTCATATTTATCAAGAATTTTGTTTAATACTTATTCAAGAGATTTGTTTAATATCCCTAGTAGACATTTTGTTTTACATAATATTTTAAGAATTTTACATAAAAAATCTTATTCTCTGCTGATTTTTTTGGCTTTTAGTTCAAATTTGATTTTTTACTTTTCATCATCCAAAATTTATGATAAACATATAATATTACCTTTTGAATTTTTTATAACTTCTGCACAACTAAATTTAGAGTAAGGGTATTTTTCTCAGTTAAATAGACTCAAACTATTAATATGATTAACTTTTGCCATTATTTCACACATTCTAATTTAAATATTAAAAAAATATACAATGAAAACAAAAGAATTTGTTAAGCAATTATTTTATAATCTCAAAACATATACTGAAAAGCTCATGTTAATTAAAAAAACAAACAAACAAGATAAGAAATCTTAACAGTAAATAATTATTGAATTAATAATAAATGAAAATATTTTCTATAAATGATCTATGATGAAATGAAAATAAAATTTTTTGAAGATGTTAGTTAAGTGGCAAATTGTTCCTAACAGAAAAGCATGAAATTAAATAATTCTTATATAAATATAATTTGCAAATATAAATGTTCAATGAGAAATTTAATTAGATAATTAGAAATTTTTTTAGAAGTTAATAATCGAAATTATTTTTAAAAAACTTTAAATTTTTTTATTTGAATTTACTTCTTTTAAGCAACACTTAATTATTTATTTATTTTTCCTTTTAATAAATGACAATAAATATTTCGTCATAATATTAAAACTTCTGAAATTACTATACTTTTTATTATTAGAAATTAAATATAATTAAAAATACATAAAATATTTAAAACATACATCATTGAAAAGAAATTTACAACTCTTGATCAATATATTAACAATATATAATGACGTATTGATATATAATTCTAAATTAAGATAAAATAATATATCCAAAATATTGTAAAATGTGCCCAGAGTATCCCTAAATATTAATGTTATTCATGTAATTTTCTCTTGCATCTTCAAACGCAATTTTTCATATTACGAAAAAAAAATTAATAATTTTGAAAAAATTAATAAAATAAAATGATTTTCCGTTGTAATTATGAAATGTCTTTAAAAAAATCAAATCAAATAACACATCATCATACACGCAGAAAAGATATGTACCATGAATGACAATGCGTAAAAAATATCAAGAAAAAGTAAACACACTACGATATAAAGAAAAAAAAGAGCATCACGTGAACCACATGGTTGTCAAGAAATAGAAATCGCGCTAAGTTCCTAGAAACATTTGTATTTAAACATCATTTTTAACTCATTATACTCTGATGGCATACAAGCGATCAATATGTTCAAAAAATGCTAGTCATAAATGTAACTTCAAATAATTATAAAAATATTTTTTAAAACTTTTAAATTAAAGTTTTTACTTATTACAATTAAATTAAGTAATTATCATAAACGGGGGGAAATTTTTAATGACAAAATTGTACCACTGAGAATATTTATCACTCCGATTCATCAGAAATTTTGCAGTATATTGATTGAAACTAACGATATGAATGTGCAAATTGGAATGAATTTCATGCATTTAAATGTTATGAAAATGGCGGTATATAATTACCTTTCAAACAGCAAAAAATATATCATAGTGAATGCATTTCATTTTAAAAATGAGGTACATTCATTAAGAATAAATAAAATAATTATATATGTATTAAAAGAAAACAGAGAATAAAAATGAAAATGAATATTATGGAACGAAGCAGTAGAGCTCCTCCGTCCCCTACAAAGAGAGAAAGGAAGATTGCCAGGTTTAACAACAGTAAATTATAAATATTCAAAGTAGATATAATCTAGTTTTGGTTTCGTTTTCCTTCTATTAAAAGTCTTTAATTCTCGAAAAATAGCAAATAATTTATATTAAAAGCTATTTTTGTGAGATTAGTGTTTGAAATAAGTATTCATTATAATGAATAAGCATTTTCTAAAATTAGAAATATAAAATGTTCTCTGGTAAAATAGTAACTTGAACATGTTTGTGATAACTGTAAACAAAACCTTATATAAGGAATAATTGAAAAGAATTAGAAATAAAATCCATGATTATCCAGCAATGAAAAATTTCCTGATTCCAAAAAAAATTTATGTTTAGATTTCAAAATACTGGGAAAAAAATTTTTTTAACTGTTTAATTGACATAAATAATAAAAACTGAAAAGAAATTCAGTAACATTATATACAAATATAGTATTGATAATTATAAATTATAAAGAATTAATAGTTGAATGAAACTGCAAAAGTTCTTATAATTAATGAAGACGAAACATTAGCAAATAATACTCGACTCTATTCTCTAAAAGAAAGGATTCAATGAAGCGAGTACTGTAGAGAAATAGCCCCAGAGAATGTAAGATCTTGCGCAAAACTTCGATTTAGTATCCTTGGTTGCCTTAATTTTTGTAATATTTTTTTCTGCTTAAAAGAGGTCATGGGAATCAAGGCTTTGTCAATGTATAAATTTAGTATAAGTTGTGGACTAATTTGCACTCACATTACGGTGCTGGGTGTAGATGTTTACCACTATTGTAGTTTTTTCAAATATAATGATTTAAAAATCTCTCAAAATGCTTTTTCAAAATTCCTGACCATACTATTAATTATGATTGGGCAATTGTTTGGGAATAATGCATCTGCACTTTAATGAGATCTAGCTCAGAATCCAGGAAATCAGTTGTTTTCAGCAGCTTATTGTGCCGCTTCATAAGGCTCCGATCGTATCTTTTAATCAGCCTTGGAGTAAAGGTATTAATTCCTAATCATAAATTTAAAATTCGACCGCGTTGTACAACTGCTGACTAATAAGCTTAAGTGATATGAAACAACAAAGTTTAATCCACAATTTTTAACTTATGATTATTTTTTATCTTGCCCACAATAATTAATTACTTCATATCAAAAGACGCTTGTGTACTTTGCAACTGAGAATTAAACATGTATTTATGCGAATAAAGGTCGCACTTTTTTTCTAAATTTTGGCTAAAAGAATCACCTTGCCGCTTATAGCCGAAATTTTCTTCTCAGATTGCAAATCATCACTTCTAAAATGATGCATAATTATCAAGAAAGGGGTGAAATTAATGCCATTATATGCAGTTACTTGGGCAAATTATCGAATATGTACAGTAACAAGTAGAAAATGTAGAGAATCAAGCATAATCACTTTCCGTATTTCAGAATTACAAGCATTCTATTTTTTGCTTTCGATGCTGTTTAGAGTCCTTATCATAAAGAGTGTCATCTTAAACTCCACCAAGATTATTGGAAATTCAAATCTTTTTTAAAACTTATCAGATATTGTTTCAAACGGCTACCGAAACCAAATTTGCTTTTTTAAAAATTGTGAGATCTATTGAATTGTTTCAAACTAACTTTAACAGGATGATTTGTGTACACATCTATAAAGATTACAGCACGCATGTCATGCCTCCAAGAATATTCAGTGTACTTTTACGAATTCCTTCTCTCAATTTTTGCTTTACTCAATTTTTATTCACTAATGTCCCCGTGAAACTTATTCAATAAAATCATTGATTTTGAGTAAAGTACAGATTTCGGTCTTGTATTCCATACTGCTAAATCCATTCTAGGATCAGTTGAATTTTCTCTTAAATTTTGTAATGCTTTTTGATGTTTTTACCATAATCTTGGTTCTAAAATTTAGGCGCGATCTATATTCGCGGAAATACGCGTATACGATGTGTAAAAAAATGAGTCGCCTCAATATTTTCTCACGTGGTGCCGAATGCTCGGAAGTTAGTCTTGAGATTTATCCGTATAAAGTTCACTATTGTGCAAATAATCCTTCATTAACGGTAAGAGTGAAAACGAAAATCTCCCACACTTACACCATGGTAAATGGTAATGTTCTCTTCATTAGGCTTAGAAAAGAATTTCAAACGTAAGTTTATCGATGAAGTTAGTATGAAAAATTTTTTATTCTGCGAAAAGCTTTCTGTTCAAAAAATGAAATCAAATGCTTCCTTCACTGAAAATAAATTCACCGTGTAATTTTAATTCTGATTTTCCCGCATTTACCACTAAATGACTCTAATTTCGTAATCAAACAACAATCATCTGTTTCAAATGAATGGATATGTGAATAGCGGTAGTTATTCTGTTATTAGAATGAAATTTAAAATTTAGGGACAAATCAGAAAATGAAGATTGTAGGCGAATATGCATCGAATGTTTAAAATAACTACATATACTGTTTTTATTTATTTATTTATTTATTTTGAATTATTTAAATATTATTAAACTATAAAATTAAAATTGTACTTGCTTATAGTACCAAAAGTTCTATAAATATTACAATGTTTATTTTGATGTAATTAATACATTTTAGGATAGATTTATAAAAATGTACAGTGGTTACTAAATTGTAGTTATTATACACTACTCAAAACAGTTAAAGGATTTAGTAAGTCTTCTATGAGATAACCGTATGCCTTTTTTTGCATATAATGGAAAAAGAGACACAAGTAAATACAAATTTTTCTGATTTTGAAACTTTGTAGTATGCAAATTTTGAGTTTGACATTGAAGACGGCGTCTTAGTGGAAGCGGGTGAGATTTGGCTTTCAATTTAATGTAAAACAAAGCAACAAAAACTGATCGATATTCAATAAGAGCGTTGTTTCGATGGTTGCTATGTCTTAACCGAATCTCATTTAACTGAATCAGAAGCTGAGAGAGTTATTCGTGAGTTAGAGGGGGATAAATATAATCCAAAGTAGCAAAAGCCATTAAAGTTAAACAAAGTGTGATTTAACAGATCTGTATCCGTTTTTTGAAAACTGAAAATGAAAGCAGAAGATCAAGGCAAGTAACAACGCATAATGAAGATAGTTATCTAACTCTAACGGCTCGGAGACACCGAAATATGAATGCCAGTCTTCAACAACACCTTTGAATGGCTACTATTACCACAGTTTCGATACAAACTGTCCGAAACTATCTTCATGCTGTAAGGATGTATGTTCGTCGACTAATGGTGTGTGTCACGCTATCAACAAGACACCTTACCCAACACCACCTGCACCAGCAGGGAGTGGGCAGAAGAGCATGCGAAATGGAGGAGATATAAACAGCTCAATATTCTTTTCTATGACGAGTTCAATTTTTCTCTCCATCCTGATAATAAGCATATTTTCGTCTGGAAAGAACGTGTCACTAGAAACAATCCAACGTTTCTGCATTAAAATGTAAGATTTAGCAGTGGAAAAGTGATGGTCTATGCCGGCATCTCCTGTAAAGGACGCACTGATCTTTATATCATTTGTAATGAAACTCTAACCGATCTCTGATATAAAGATGAGTTCCTTATACCTAATGTAAATCCTATTGCAGCTGCAATTATATATAATTAAAAAAGTGATGAGATCTATTGTAGTTATTTACACTACAGCAATTGGAGATAACTTTATGTTAATAGACTACAATTACAGGCCACATTATGTTAACTTGGTTAATGTTTTCTTTTTGGAGGAAGGAATCACACGAATAGAATGGCCAGCGTGTTATCCGACCATGAAGCCAATAGAGCATGTTTAAAGCATTCTAGCAGAAGAGTTGCTTGATGCCTATCACTTTACAAATTCTCCAAGAACAGGAAAGAGCTCTTCTGAAGGAGGGGACCGAATGACATAGCCCTTCATTAATAACTTTATTGACTCGTTGTCTCAATAATGTTCGATGTTGCTGGACGTCCGGCGAAACTATACACCCAACAAAAAACAATTTTTATTTGTTTTTCTCATATGCACAAATTGTGTTTTTCCTTTTGTGCCCAAGTGCTCAATAAAAAGAATTTTTTCTCCTAAATAAATGTCATTTTTATCTCATATAGGCTACAACAGTTGTCAATAATGTATCAACCAACCAAACAAATCTCCAGGCGCAAGATCAGCCAATAACTATAATACCCTTTAAGTGTTTCGATCAGTATAAATGTATTTCAATTTATAGGTAGCAATTTATAGTTTTATATGCCTGACGCAAAATTTATTTGCCTAATAAACTTTCATTTTTTTTTTTTTTACTTACTCAGGTTTTTTAATTTTAAATTTCAATGATAATTTTTTTTTTGATTTTCTTCTTAAAGAAATTTATTTAAATGATATATAAATATATTGGATGAAAAAAAAAAATTTTTAACATGTATTTAATTTTTTAATAAATAATCTGTTTTCTTAATTTGAATTCCTACAACATAAGGTTTAAATATTATAAGGCTTTTTATTATTGAATTATAAGAATTCTAAGATTTTTATTGGCACAATATATATATATATATATATATATATATATATATATATATATATATATATAGCGGAACTACAGAAGAAATATTTGAATTTAAAGCACTTTTAAATTTCGCGCTAATGATGCATAACAGCTTGGAAAGCAGCTCGCCGAGAAACTATTTCAAATGCAAAGTTGATCCTCGACGAGACCTCACCAAAATAAAAAATGCGAACTTCAATGACAGCAACGCCAGGAGAAAAGAGCGAAGTTCCAGTTTGAGAAACGCCGCTGTCCTATCGTTGCCATAGCGACCTTTGCTAACTCCGGACCAAATCGGCAAAACTTTAAAGCAGTCTTCAAAGCAGCTGAACATTTTTCTAGCCATATGTAAATTATTTTTGACTCTTTATTCTGCTTATGCAAAACTGTTGTGTATAAATAGCAGATACCTCTTCGGTCAATATATCTACTTCGTAGTCAGTCTGCTGATCGTCATGTTAGTAAAACTGCTCGTTTTGATTCGTTGTAAATATTAATGCATTGTAAATAAATTTAAAGTATTTAATTTAGACTTAATGTTTAATAGGAATTTAATAACATCTAAAAATGGTGACCCGGATGCATTTTTAACTTTAATAACGTCCTTTAGAATGATAGTTCCAGCTTACTGTAAACTTCATCATGAATGCTGAGTCTGATGCTGAAACTATAAATTCTGACGTATATCTCCCTGCGGACGCTGCTGCTCATTCAGATGGAGGTAAAACGAACCAAACTGAGACTCCTACGGTTGCTAGAGTATCCTTCAAGGCACCACCCTTCTGGAAGCAAAATCCTATTCTGTATTTTGCACAAATAGAAAGCCAATTTGTGATATCCGGTATTACAGTTGATGAGACCAAGTACCATCACGTTATCGCTGCAATAGACTGAAATCCTTGCTCAAGTAAGCGACATTGTGCCGAGTCCTCCTCCCACCCAGAAATAAGAGGCCATTAAAAATCGTCTCATTGAGTAATTCCAGGATTCTGAGACGCACAGCCTGAAGTTACTGCTACAAGAGCTACAACTTGGAGATGACCGCCCTACGCAATTGCTACGTAAGATGAAAGACCTTTCATTGATTTTCATTCATCACCATTTCCTTTTGGAATACGCAAGTAACAACAAACTTTTCTGTGTTAAACCTCTCATTCGGAACTGGAGTAATATCTCATACAGACGTGCTGACGTTATTTTATCCTGACTTCGAATCGGTCATACTCGTTTGACACATAGTTATATTTTATTTAAGGAACCTGCACCTCTATGTTCGAGCTGTAAAATAGTTTTAACTGTATATCATATCTTAATTGAATATCCTAATTTTAACCATCTTCGTCTTACGTTTTTCCACAACACTGTCTTAAATTTATTGGACTTGATTGGGAAAATACCTCATTCAAATTTTGCTTTCTTAAGGACTATCAGAATTTTGCACTGCTTATAACTCATTCTCTTTACTCCAAATTAAATTTTAAGTAAGATTCAAATTTACAATTTTTTAATGCAAGAAACTTGTTTCACCAATTTTATAATGGATATTTTATTCTGATCTGATAGAATTTTAAACTTTCGTTCGGTGCAGTATGTCCTTTTTGAATTTTGCGCCAGAAAAAAGACAATCACTCATTCATCTGAAACAGCCATGGGTGGAGTTCTTCAACAAAGTTCTTCTTGAGGATTGCAGCCTCTTGCTTTCTTTTCCAAAAAACTGTCTGATGCTCAAACAAAGTACAGCACCTATGACCGAGAACTTTTGGCAGCCTATTATGCTATAAAACACTTCCGTTATATGCTCAAAGGACGTCATTTCATCTTGTACACTGACCATAAACCGCTTATCTATGCCTTTCAGCAAAAACCCGAAAAATGTAGCCCACGACAACATCGTTACCTGGATTTTATTGGACAATTCATCACAAATATTCGACATATAAAAGGTGATGAAAATATCACAGCCGATACACTATCTCGCATATCCACAATTGACTTTCCTTCGACAATTGAGTTTAAACTCATGGCAGAAGCACAAACAACGGATTCCGACCTACAAGAGCTGGTATCGAACCCAGAGAAATCTAACCTTAAACTTCAACCCATGTGCTTTGAAGGTGCACATCTTTATTGCGATACGTCAACCGGAATTCTTCGTCTCGCGAGAATTTCGAGAAAGTTTTTAACCAACTGCATAATATCTCATCCTGGCTTTAGATCAACATATAAGCTTCTTAAAGAAAGATTTGTTTGGTCTTCCATGAGAAAAGATTGCAAATCCTGGGTTCGCTCCTGTTTGCCATGCCAAAGTAAATACCAAAGAAGACATACTATCACCCCTCACGGATCATTTAGCCTTTCATCATCACGATTCGAACATATTCATATCGACATCATCGGCAGACTTCCCACTTCAAGAGGCTAATCTTATTGTTTAACTTGCATTGACGGTTTCACAAGATGGCCAGAAGCATATCCTATGGTGGACATCACCGCGGAGACTGTCGCACGTACACTGTATGAAAATTGGATCTCCAGATTCGGCACGCCATTTAAACTGACAAGTGATCAAGGTAGTCAATTTGAGTCCTCTTTATTAAAATCTATATCATCCCTCATGGGAATAGAAACTTGCCGGACATCACCGTATCATCCCTCTTCAAATGGTATAATAGATTTCATAGAAATTTTAAATCTTCTCTCGTGTGTCACGACGCTAGCAACTGGGTAGACTGTCTTCCGACCGTATTACTTGGATGGCGAACGACCATTAAAGAAGACCTTAACGCTACTCCAGCACAGCTTGTCTGCGGAACCAATCTCAGATTACCTGGTGAATATTTTGGCCCAACTTCTAATAAAACTGACCCTGTCACCTATGTGGGTAGACTAACACGCATGATGAATCGAATCAGACCAGTACCAACTTCATCGCATTCCCGGCAGAATATATTTTACCATAAAAATCTAAAAGACTGTTCTTGTTCGTCACGACGGAGTTCGTCCAACACTTCAACCGCCTTATCATGGTACATATCAAGTTTTGTCAGTCTGACAAACTATTCAAGCTGTTAATTAATGGTAAAAATTGATTTATTAATATCGATAAATTAAAACCTGCATTTATGCCGTATGAATTTCACGAAGCTAAGTCGTCAGCCAGCGTTAAGAAAAAAGAATCTTCAAACCCAGTTTTTATTACTAGAGCTGGACGTACAGTTAAATTTCGCAATCAACGTTGACACTGGAAGGGGAGTCCTATAGCGGAACTACAGAAGAAATATTTGAATTTAAAGCACTTTTAAATTTCGCGCTAATGATGCATAACAGCTTGGAAAGCAGCTCGACGAGAAACTATTTCAAATGCAAAGTTGATCCTCGACGAGACCTCACCAAAATAAAAAATGCGAACCTCAATGACAGCAACGCCAGGAGAAAAGAGCGAAGTTCCAGTTTGAGAAACGCCGCTGTCCTATCGTTGCCATAGCGACCTTTGCTAACTCCGGACCAAATGGGCAAAACTTTAAGGCACTAGCTGTCTTCAAAGCAGCTGAACATTTTTCTAGCCATATATAAATTATTTTTGACTTTTTATTCTGCTTATGCAAAACTGTTGTGTATAAATAGCAAATACCTCTTCGGTCAATATATCTACTTCGTGGTCAGTCTGCTGATCGTCATGTTAGTAAAACTGCTCGTATTGATTCGTTGTAATTATTAATGCATTGTAAATAAATTTAAAGTATTTGTTTTAATTTAGACTTAATATTTAATCGCGGAATTTAATCATGTCTAAATATATGTGTGTGTGTGTACAATATATATTAAAAATTATTATATATTTATAAAAATATTGACATATTTATAATCGTCTATTCATATGTTATAAAATTTCAATGAGGACTGATTTTGTACCATGATGGATCATTTTGATATCTGTGAAATAACCCCGTTGCCGTGGCGTAGTGATGGGAGGGGGGGCTATCATTCCCCGGGTGCAGCTTAGAGGGGCGTTAAATCATTTCAAAGCTAAACAAAAGTTTTCAGAAAATTTCGATCTTAGTATTATAATAAAATATCAATCTTGTTCGGAGAAATAAACTTTGCAAATTATAATTATTGTGTCATGTCCAGGGAAAAATAAAGCTCCGGATTGGAATCAGAACGAGGAAGAGCTGCAGGAGCTTGCCCCATAAATGAAACTCTTACTCTTATATTTCTTTATCAATAATAATTTTGCATGGTTTAATTCCTTTTAAAAAATTTGTTCTTTTAACCATGCTTCGATTTTCATTTCTTAACTAGTTAGATTATTGATTTTTATTCTTTTAATCCTTCCCTTTTTAAGTTTCATACTTTGCTCAGAGTTTGTGATACTATTGTTTTGTACTAAAAATCTTATAAATGTGTAAATAACGAAAATAACTTGATTTTTTTCATATAAAATTTTTGGAATATTAGATTGGTCAGTTCCATTTTAATGCATATGAAAGGTTTTCATTTTAGTATAAAAACATTTACCAAACTATTTGTCTTCATGTTATATGGTAATTTTTGGATTGACTAACTTAAGGAGATTACAGAAGAGTAAGCTCTTGAGAGACACCTATTGAATTTTGTGAATGCGCCAAGATTCATAGTGCCCTTTATGACTAAATTGTTATACAGGTTATCTCAAAGTCAAGTTATATACTAAAAAAAAGTCATAATATTTAACAAAATAAATAAGCTTGTTTTACTCAATATTAAAAAATTTAAAATCAAAAAAAAATTTATTTTTGGACCCTTCTGGATGTTATAATTATTAAAAACTTAGAAGTTTTTTTTTTTTTTTTGTCGAAATTTGAGTGTTTTGAAATACTATGTGACGTGCTATTTTTAATTCCTCATAACAGATTAAATCATTTTATTTAACAAGCAGCACTTCACTAATATTTTTTGTATGATAAAAATGTGAAAATTTAATCTCATTTTGATTATAATAACGTAATAAATAATTATGCGCTAAAAAGAAAATTTCATATAACTATATTATTAATGAAAACTTTTGTAAGAATTTAAATGTTCTTATAATAACAGAAAAGTCAGATTTTATTTAAGTTATAAGAAGCGATATAGAAAGATCTGTTTAAGTAGTTATTAAGATTTAGTGAAATAATACTATTCATTGTCCAAAATAAAAATAAAACCCTTTTATATTTTGTATCTCAGGCCGTAAATTATTGCCGTAAGTTATATTTTCTGTCTACTATGTATTCTTTCAATATGAATATTTATTTCATATTTTTGCTGGTATAAAACTAGTACTAACATATTTTTGCAGAGTTTTGAAAATTAAATATTAAATTACTTATTTGTTAAAACTATTCATTTATTAATAATTTATATAATCTTTAAATTTTTTTGTTTGGGGAAATAATTTTTATTTGACTCGTAATTTTGTTGGCTTTACATTAGCACCCTATATTGAAAAATTCTTTTTTCAAATAGTAGAAATTAAAAATCTATCAATGTTTTGTTTCTTCTTTAAATGTTTTTTTTTTTCTGTATGTTTAAACATACAGAATCTTCTTCTTTAATAGCGTAACAACCTATTGCAGGTTTTAGCTGTCTCTAACACACTCCTTAAACATTCAGAATATATTTCTTAATCAATTAGTTCAATTTATATAAAAAACAAATCCTTTAACTTGAGAAATTCTTTCAAGAAATTTATGAAGAAATCATACATATTTCTCATTCTACATTGTAAAATTTTAAAAATAAGATCGTCTATAAATGATTTAAATTTTTTGAAAGAAAAAAACTTCCTGCCATTGCATCCAAAATGATTCTTAATAGAAATGAATTTTAATTTTAATAAAAATTAGTTCTTATTTTAATAATAAAATATATTTTAATATTTTAAAAAAATGCCTTTAAAATACAAAGAAAATTTTCACTACTATGATAACTAATTGAGAAAATTTCTGTGCATAAAATTATGCGATATAACAATTAAAATATATTTTTCGTCTCAGCACTTTTAATTCTTGATAATATTTTGAATCAATGAAAAACTTGTCAGAACAATATATAGTACATCAATTTGGAGAAAAAAAATATTTTTAATAATATAATATAAATTGCTTGACTGAAAATTTCTGATTATATTAGATATACATAATTTTATTTTAATTTACGTGTGTTTTTATTTTAAGAAATATACAAAATATTTTTGTTATCTGTATTAACGTTCCGTTGTGCTCATCAGATGTTTGCATTAATAGTGCTATGGCATATAATTTAGTTATCTAAACTGAAATTATATTAAGACTTATTAACAAAGGTCTTCAAATTTTGGAACCAGAAAAAATGGTTTTATTGTATAAAAATGAAATATTATAAACCATCAATATATTAGGTTTTGTGATTTAAATATTTTATAATAAAAATAATTTTGGTTTACCTTAATGGCCTTAATGATATAATTTAAAAAGCTATTTTAAATGCGAAATTTCCCATAAAGTTAAAATTGTTTTTCACAGGAATTTTTCTGAAATTAAAAAATTAAATAAAATTTTCTATTTAATCTGTGATAAATGAAATGTTTAAAAAGATATCATTGTGAAAAATCAGGTGAGTTGATCCTAAATTAGAAGTGTAAAGTCTTACCCAATTATTATTTTGCAATAAGTAGCTAAAGTTTGGTAAGCTAGTAATGTTATAGAAATTTTGAAAATATGTTTAGATAAGTTATAGCATACGTTCAACACCAAATGATCAACAATTTATAGAATCTTTCATAAAAAAGCTAATGCACAATTAATAGGGAGTAAAAATGTTTGTTTCAATTGGTTAACAAACTAGGAAAAAACATCATCAAAAATTTTGTAAAACATTGTTACGGAAATGTTAAATTATTAAAATTAATTTTCTTAAAAGTTAAAAATTAATTGATAAATAAATAAATATCTCAACTTCAAAACTGTAATATCCGGATCACAAGGCCTACAGTGCCCATATCTATTTTCTTAACCGAGGGCCCTGGAGTGCGAAGTATTGTCCCGGTTAGGTGGTCAGCCTAAAGCTAAATCCCTGGTTTAGTTCCCAGAAATGATTGGTACACAGTTAATCGATCGACTGAAAGGATGAAAGATTGAGTTGACCTAACCTGAGAATCGAACCTTGGACCTGTATCTTGGGAACACTAAGTCACCGTGCTTAACAAATGTAAAAGTTTGGGTGAATTTTGTCATACAGATTTCCATGGAACAGAAGTCTATAGAGAAATGTGGGACTGAAAGATGTTACTCAGCAGTAGAAAAGAAATTAAACCAAAAACTATTAGAACTTCCAACATGCATTATCTCTAACAGTGAAGATAGAGAGAAGAAGAGATTGCCATTCAAATATTTTTTACTATTTCTGCATCAATTGCAATCTGTGAATGTTCATTCAGCAAAATAAAATTGATTTTGACTTATTTATGATCCACCATGAGTCAAAACCGTCTAAGTGATTTAACAATTTTAAGTATAAAAAAAGAAAAATTTGAAATGATCAACTTTGATAAAGTAATTGGTCAATTCGCTTCAGCAAAGGCAAGAAAAATGTGAATGTTGTAGTATATTAGATTGCGAATAATTACATCTGCTTATATCTATGATACGCAATGAATTATTTCCTGTTTAAACATTTTTTTATGTTTTTTTTTAAATAATTGTAGTAGTATTTAAAATCAATTATGTCTTTTTATAATTAATTCTAAATTACATAAGTCCGGTTATTCTAATGACACTTTTCCGAATCCAATATAAGTATTTTTGTAATTGGAATTGAATTTTGTTTAAATTTAAAGTTGAGCTTGATATTTTAAATTAATATATTTTCGATTATTTTATAGTAGGTGCAACATTCTGTGTTATTATTTATATTGTATTCTTATTACAATTATACTCTATTTATTATAATGTATCATATATCGTTATATTATTATATTTAATTAATACATTTTATGCCCATATTTATATTGTAGTATCATTTACTTTTTTCAAGGGAGCGCCAAAAAAGGTATCGTACCCGGGCGCCAATTATGCTCCCTACGCCACTGCCCCATTGCAGCGCTGAGAGCACCATCTGTAAAGAAGAAATAGTTGATTTGTATCGAATGTGTAAACACGTATTTTGATTCTGTCGATAGGAATTAATCATTCTTAATTTCAATGTGACTGGAATTCGTTTAATTTTTAGTTAGTGTTTATCTATAGTTGTTTTGTATCATTTGAGTTTTATTAACTTTTTGGAATAGAAGCTCTCTAGACCACGATCACTCGATTCTTTTACATGGTTCATCAGCCGGGAACTGCCGAAATTTGTGATTTGACCTACCATTGAATTCAATTATTGATACTCAATTGATCTCTAAAATGACGATTTCTGTGAAATGATAATATAAGTGAACATTTGTAAACTAACATCTTCGTTGACGTGTCGATTTCGGAAAAGAACATAAAAGGGGTATAAGTACTCTTTCTGATATAAACTTTTCAATCAGTTGGATTGAATTTATACTGTCGAAATAACTAACTGTTTAAATATAGATGAAAAAATAAAAAAATTTAAAGAAAAAAAACGTACCGCTCAATGAGCAAACACAACAAAATTATTGACGAAAATCGAAATCAGTATTAAATCCGAAACTAAAAATGTTGAAAATTTTGCTGGAACAATGGTTGGAAAAAGCGGAATGCTTAAAGGTATTTAATAATGAGATTGAAAATTTGTCGAACCTAGTAAACATTGAAACCGAAACTGCAACCTGTGATATATATCAGGAAAACATAATCCTTTGCAAAGGTGCAATCGCGTAAAATAAAAGAATAGAGTATGAAATCGAAACAGTTAGAAGAAAAAACAAATATCGGCCAGACTTTGGGAATTTCTGTAAATGCGATTGAAAACAAAGCCAAAACTGTAAAGTTTAAACGATTGGAAATTCCAAAATTTTATGGAAATCCTGCCCAAGTTTTTGAATTTTATTCCAAATTTGAAAACGCAATTCATAACAATTCGGAACTCACAAAAATCGACAAATTCAATTATCTGAAAAGTTTTCTTTCTTGTAATGTAGCAGCACCAATAAGCGGCTTTACGTTGACAAATGAAAATTATGATGCTGCGTACTTTGCAGTTCAGTAAAGAAAGTAATGATGAAACGTGAGATTTAGATTAACTTTTGAAGCTGCTACAATAAGAAATTTTGCATCTTGAACGCGCTTTCTCTCTGTACAGTGAAAACAAAACTAACCTCTCAGTTATAAAAAATGAGTGGTATCACGAAAGACGCAACAGTAGAGGCGCCCTCAAACCCTTTAAATCATCTGCTCATCAGTTATTGGCGCCAAGAACCGAAAATGATTGTCTACTTCGCAATGTTAAAGGTAAATATTCTAGTGAATTTTGTGACTCGTTTACAGTAGAAGAGAGGATGCAATTATTACGAAATCAAGGTCGTTGCTATTTATGTCTTCACCCTAAACATCGAATTAATGAATGTGGTTCAAATAAACTAGTGAAATCTGTCAAAGAAAAACACAACTGAACACTGAACTCTCTGTTTTCAAAGTAGCAAAATAAATAGTAACAAAAATGACGACGAAGCTGTTGCTTCGATTTCACAATGTAAAGGTGGGAACAAAACTATTTTATTACAAACATGTACAGCATTTGTTCTAATTAGATACAAGATCATCACGATATTTTTTGTCAACGAATTTACAATACAAAATCAATTTTCGTACTGTTAGACAACAATGTCTCTCCGTCTTTTCCTTTGGTACGGAAACTCACGAAAATCTTTGATATTGTTAGCCTGAGACTTGAAAACAGAAGATGTCTCTGCGAATATCAATGTAGAACTCTTGGTAACAGATCGCATTTCTGCTGCAAAATTACCTGCCCCAGACTCAAGCATATTTACATCAAATAAGACAATGAAAAATTTGCAAATCGCAAATTCTTGTGTAAATTGTTCAAATGACATTACCGTATTAATTGGTATTGATTATTATATATATATAACAAAATCGTGACAGAAAAATTAAACGCTTGAAAAATAACTTTGTGGCTAGTGAAACCTTGTTTGATGGGTGATTGCAGGGTACAAATGACAAATTTCTACGTGTAGCATGACAATGAACGTTTAAATTAAAAAAGAAAAGAACATTCCAAAGCAAATTAAAAATTTTTGAGATTTGGAGAGTTTGGGGATCGAATTTAAAACTGAAAACACTTTGCGTAATCTTAGGTGAGTCTAAAAAAATATTTTATAAGAAGACAAAAGCTATTCGGTAAAATTACCTTGGAAACCTTAACTTAAAGATTTACTGTATGATAACTATGAAGTTGCATTAGAAATGTTTTTCCAAAACTTAGTATGAAATTTAGGAATAACCTTCAACAATTTTCTTCTTGCAAAAGTGTAATTGATAAATATTTAAAGCAAGGTATTATTGAACCGGTAGACAAAGAAAAGTATCACCAAGCAGTTTTACATTTACCTCATCTTATAGTCCTAAGAGAAGATAAGGCTACAAGTAAATTGCGCATTGTTTTCGATGCTTTGTCACTCGCCGAAGGAAAAATATCACATAATGATTATTTGCATAGGGTCCCAGCCTATATAGCAATGTGTTTGAAATTTTGTTGTCCTTTCGAGAGCATCCTATAGCAATTATAGGTGATATTAAACAAGTTTTTTTACAGGTAAAGTTAGATTCTAGTGACAGGGGGTGTTACTCGTTTCTTTTGGATTGATGACCCGAGCAAAAATTGTTTACCAAATATATTCAGATTTATACGTGTGTTATTTGGGATCGATTGTTCACCATTTTTTGCTCTGTGGTACGATTCGACATCATTTGAGTAAAATTTCTTCCACATATTCCTGCACGTCAAAACTCCTAGAACGTTCATTTTACGTAGATGACGTCATCGCACGCAACGTAGATGTGGAAAGTGCCTATTCTACCAGTTTGAAGTACATTAAAATTTTTGAAGACACCGGTATGCAACTACATAAGTGGCAAACGAATTCGAAGGAACTGTGGTATCTGTGGAAAGACATCAGTATTTTTGTATATGATTCTGATGCGGAAATTACACCGATAAAAGTATTGGGTATTTCATGGAGTACTGAAGATGACAACTTTTATTTTAATACGAAACAAATGACATTATTACTTTCGAAGCCAATAAATTCTAGACGCTTTGTGTTGCAAGCTTTAAGCCATCCCTTTGACCTTGTGTGATTTAATGGACCATTTATTGTCAGAGCTAAATGTCTTATGCAAAACGTTTGATCTTCTAATATAGACTGGGATGACGAATTACTGTATCCTATTTATGAGAAATGGGAAAAGTGGTATCATGAGATACAAAAATTAGAAGAGGTGAAAATTCCTCGTTATTACTGGACTAGAACATTTTTCGATGATGGAACAACACAGAATGAGCTGCACTGTTTCTCCGAAGCCAGTTTAAAGGCTTATGGCTGTGTGGTCTAAGATTTATTGTACAGACACTGGTCAAATCGAAACTGCTTTTATAGCTTCGAAAAGTAGAGTAGCACTGCTTAAGTCACTCTCTTCCGAGACTTGAACTGATGGCTGCTAGATTGGGTACTAAAGTTGCTAATAGTCTGAAATACAAGTTACTTCTAAAATTTTGGACTGACTCGACCGTAACATATTTTAGGATCACAGTTTCTTCAGACAGATTTAAGTCATTTGTAAAACACAGGATTGATGAAATTCAAAAGCTCACTCAAAGTAATACAACTTGGTTACATTTTCCAGGACATAATAATTTTGCTGATTTAATTTCAAAGGGACCGAAAGTAGAAGAGCTGAGAGAAAATGAACTATAGTGGCATGGACAATTTTGACTTTTACAACCGAAAGATAATTCACCTTCACAGGAATTCAATACATTTAATAAGGAAGATTTAGAACTTAAAAAGAACGTGGTCATCAATGATTGTATAACAGAAAATTCTGAATTATTAAAGTTGGAGAATTACAGTAATTTCCTGGGAGTCATTAGAATCATTGCATTAGTGAAGTGCTTTATTGACAGAGCAAGTAAAAGAACTGATGAAAAAGGAATCCTCACCCCAGATAAATTTCAATATGCAGAGAAGAATTTGATACAAAACATTCAGCGGAAAAACTTTTCTACAGAATTATAGGATTTCCGTTAATTCGTTTCTTGATAATTTTGCAAATTTCATTTGTATTTACTGTTCTTTTTTCTCCCCTTTGGTTTTCGGGGTCAATCACCGTCATGACCAAGCTCCAAGAATCGTTTTATAGTACGTGATACCGTTTGTCTGCTGATACTCCGCTTTCTGGCAATCTGAATTTGCTTTAATCAAGCCTCAAATAAAGCAATTATTTGTCATCGTTGGTTTGGCATATTATTTCAAACAAAAAGAAATATAAAAACTATAAATATTTTTTAATAATATTAAAATCTCTTAAGTAAATGAAGTTACTATAAAAAGTGGTGGACATGAATTAAGCCAATTAAAAGCAATGCAATTTTGTCACCCTGTATTTCTAATAAGTATATGTGGGTATTTACATGTACTATCAGCCTATAAAATTGCTACACCAGGAAAGAATGTAAGGAATAAAATAATGTATATATTTATTGAATAAATATGTATTATATTAAAAATAAAAATAGATAAAATTTTCAAGAAATTTGGATCCATAAATTCTGAGAAATCAGTACTCAGAACAACTATCTTTAGCAGTTATAACAATTATCCGCCTGGGCATTGAGCCAAATAGAGATTGTATAGTATGTACAGGTATAGCTACTCATGCAACTTCAAGGTGATGCTACAATTCATGGACAGCAGAACTGCCATTTGGTGACGAGGCAATCGATTGGCAGCAATTGACAAGAAGCTTTTATCTTATCCGGAGAATGTGATATATCTGAAGAATTAAAACTTATCTGGAGAGATCTGGAGAATGTGTGTTGTCCAAGGCAGCAGCTGAACATTTTCTGTATGAAGAAAAGTCAATACCAAAAATAAGCAATTGTGCATTATATTGTTAAAATGTAATATTATGCAGGACTCAAATGAGAGGCCACAGGCCTAAACATATTAGTTGTAACAGCCACAACTCAATGTGCCATAAATGGGAACAAGTGAGGCATTTATTCAGTTCTCTCTTACAACATTCCAGATGATAGAGCAGTATGATATCGAATATAAGATGCCACCTAATAGGGATGCACCATCATGATGATCTAAGAAAAACAGAGATATACGTCTGAAAACAAACTGTCATACCATTTTTGAGTCCTGGTTCATTCATGATTACACCGTAAAGAAGGTCCTGACTACAAATACAGCTTCAAAGACAATCGAAATCATCGTCGCCTCGCTGATAATCCATGCTGTTGCAAACGTCATCGAATTTTTCTTGCAGACATGTCTTACAAATTCATTTTCCCCATGCTCTATAGTTCAAACGCAGTTTGACTATAACTAAAAAAAAAAGAAACCAGTTTTACAATTTCGCTAAAATTCCCTGTAGGTGCTGTTGCATCTGCATGCTTTCCTATACCTAGCCCTGAGTTGGGTTTTACCAATTAGAAGCAACTGGGTAGAGATTTCGTGATTTTGTAGCAGAGACCAAGCATATCCAATACTTGAGAGGTATCTTCAGAGGTACGACTTGTGACCACGAAATATTTAACATGTTCCAGCCGCCTTTAGAGAAAAATATGAATCTTCGGTTAAGCTGGGATTCGAATTCACTACCTTCCTATAGTGGAAGCAACGCCCTAACCAACTAACCTAATCAATTGTGGAAGTCGTTACCTCAGCCTATCTTACATGAACACTTTGAAAAGATAATCAGTCATTTTCATATTAGTTTCTTCCGATCAAATAAATTTCACGTATGCAGTATATTATCTTCTTATTGCAATTATTTTAACAGCTCGCAATGCATAACATTTTAAGCACACTTTGGTGATTTAGGAAAACAAATTATCACAATAATTTTCAAGTAGTTTTAAAAATATAAAATTTTCATGGATTATTCGGGAAAAGTGTTATTCATGCCTTGAATTTCTTTTATTATATTTATTTATTTGTAGACTACCTAAACCAGTGGTCGCTAAACTTATGAAGCTTCTGAGCTAAAGTACCGTTTTTAATTCTTGCTGATAGAACCTACGAACCAAAAAAAACTACTTAATGTTGTTTTTTTAATTACATTTGTTTACTGCCCATAAACTTAGATATCTAGTAAATTTGAATTTTTTTATTAGTTACACAGTAGATAAGAAAGAAGATTAAATGGAATAGTACTTAAGAATATTATTGAAGTATTGTTAGTAATAAATAACAAATGTACTAAAAGATTTTTTATTGGAATTATATTAACTTTAATGACACTCTTTCATATCAAATATTTTAATGTTATGAGAAGAGTTGTAGCTGAAATTTGAACACAGATGCACAAGTGTTCATCACTAAGTCTGTTTCTGTAATTATTTCCAATAAATTTGCAACTGGAATAAGAAATTCCACACACAAGTTTAAATATTGCTTTCCTTTTGAGACAAATCTACACTAAAATTAGGCATTTTCATTTAGGGAACATGAAACTACATAGTTTCAAATCTTTTAGAAAGTGATTTTACAGGCAAATCAACTTGTAAATCAATCAATTTCTGCTCCACATCTACATTGTCTTCTTGAAAATCAAAATATTCCATGACACAGGTAGAGAACTCTAAAGGATTAATCTCTCTGAGAAAGTTAATTTGACAAAGTAAATAGTAGCTGAAATCTTGGAAAGGTTTAGGGAGTTCACTTTTAAAATAGAGGAAATAATTTCAACGTATCGTTTCATACAGGGAAAGGGTAACTATATTATTCACCATGTATTTTTTTCCCTACAATTTAAGTTTTTTGTGAATGAATCACATTTTTGAAACTGTTCCACCAGTATTTTTATCATTCATCTTAAAGTCGATAATAAAGAATGTTTTCATGACATTTAGGTGTAAAGCAAAAATCTTCCAGTAAAATCCTGCTGTAGCGACCTGTGTTTCCTCTCCATCTTATTTTTAATTTCTGTACTTTTCAGTTTTCTTAATATGGCAACAGAAGTTTTTGTTTACAAAAAATAATTATTATGTTTTCACTTATTGTATTTTTTACATTGGTCCATCCTTCAACTGATGTTACCATATCTCACACATGCAATGCTTCGGATACAACTATCGGAGCCATCATTCCTCAAATTGAACAGGGAGAGATGCGTTCATTAAGCTTCTTCTCACGCTCCTTGACCGACACACAGAGAAAGTACAGTGCATATGATCGAAAGCTCTTGTCCATCTACACTGCAGTAAAATATTTTAGGTACATATTAGAGGGAAAGTCTTTTAAAATCTATACGGACCACAAACCTATTACCTTTGCTTTTCAACAAAATTTAGACAAAGCCTCACCCAAGACAATTGAGTTATATTGCTCAATTTTCAACGAATATTCGTTTCGTCAAGGGAGAAAAAAACGTTGTTGCAGATGTTCTTTCCAGAATTAATACCATATCCACACATTCTCCAATTGATTATGAAAATATTGCAGAATATTAAGATGATGAAGATTTAACAATTTTGAAAAACAACCCAAGCCTAAAAATGGTTCAGATTCCAACTCCAGACTCTGACAAATCAATTTATTATGATGTCTCCACCAACAGTAATCATCCATATATTCCCTCAAAATTTCGCCAGCTGATATTTCCTTCTATTCATAATCTATCTCATTCAGGGATTAGATATACAAGAAAGTTAATCACTAAAAGATTGATATGGCCAAATATCAATAAAAATTGTCAGTTATAGTGTAGAGAATGCATAGAATGCCAACGATCTAAAGTTCAAATACATACCAAGTCAGCTTTTATGAACTTTATTGTTGCACCTGAAAGTTTTCAACATATTCACATTGATATTGTCGGTCCCTTGCCTTCATGTCAAGTTTTCAGATATTTACTTACGATTATTGATCGTTTTTTAAGATGGGTAGAAGCTCTTCCTGTGGCGGATCAACCAGCAAAAACAGTTGCAAAGGATATAATATCAACTTGCATTTCTCGTTTCGGAATAACATATTGTATTACGTTTGATTGAGGGCATCAATTTGAAAGACAACTCTTCTTATCATTGAGCACTTCGGTTTTCAAAAATTAAGAACAACAGCATATCATTCACAAGTGAATGGATTGATTGAAAGACAACACAGGATTATATAGGCAAACTTGAAATGCCATTCACAACAAAGCTAGTCTTGGGTAGATGCCTTACATTTGGTTCTTAGATTACGCTTTGCACTGAAAGAAGATATTGGATACTCTTCAGCCGAGCTTCTTTATGGAAGTCCCCTCCATTTACACCGAGAATTCGTCACTACGATTTCTAATGTCACGTACTCAGTGTTCATGCAAAAGCTACAAAACATTTTCCGTAACATAAAACTTGTTGCAACGACTACCCAAGGCCATATAACCGTATTCGTTTCAAAACACCTTTTGAATTACTCACGTTTTTGTCTACAATAACACAGGCACTTCATCTTTTCAGACAGTTTATCTTGGGCCTTATGTTGTCAAGAACCGAGCACCAAAGTACTTTGATATTGAAATTAACGGAACTCTTAAAAGAATTTCAATTGATAGACTGAAATCGTGTTTCACCTTAAAAGATAATGATGAACAGACTCTTGAAACTCAGAGACATGAATTATCCAGATCAACACACCCAGCACAAACATCGGGAGAAAATTTCGTCACCGGTTAATCGGAACCATACCACGAGCAGTGGATGAACTCTCAAGTTTCCACCTATAATCGTTTTTACTGGGAAGGGAGTGTGTAGCGACCTCTATGTTTCCTTTTCATCTTATTTTTAATTTCTGAACTTTTTAGTTTTGCTAAATATGGAAAGAGAGGTTATTGTTTGCCATAAAAGAATTATTGTTTTTTTTATTTTATTTTATTTTTTTTTTACATAGCAGAAAATAATGTGATGTTCCTAAATTTTTGACGAGTTTTGTGAAAAAACTCAATTTTACTCAATGTGAGAGCTATAAGACTAAGAGCATAAAGCTCCAAATATGTTTCTGTCATATTACTACTACTATTTACATAGCAACAAGTCTTTACAAAATTTGCCGGCTGATTGAAAACCAGTTAATTTGGTTCTTTTTTTGGATAAGTTTCTCAATCTTATCCAAAAAAAAATAATATAATAATAATATAAATAACATTAAAAGTTATATTTTAATGTTATTTATATTAAAATAAAATTTATTTCCTCTTGAGCTCTAGTTGAGCGAAGACTTACTGATTTTTTTCGGAATATCTGCATAAATTGAATATAGAAGCTAAGTCTTCCTCCAGGGTTCATACAGATTTCCAAGATTAAAATTCCAGGAGTTTTCCAGGAGTCAAATCAAAGATTTCTACAAGGTATCGACATTCACGTTAAATATTCTTTTTATTTTACTTTAAAAATTGCTCTTTACCAAATATACATATAATTATGTACATACAATATTTTTCATTCATTTCTGTAAATAATAATAATAGATAATTGCAAATATCAATGAAACTATTTTTTATTTAAGTTAAAATCATTAATAAAAGTTAAAATCATCATTAATCACTTCAAAAGCCTTCAATGAATTTACAGTTATATCAGCATATTTATTTAAATAATCCCCATTCTATATAATGCTGGATTGTACACATTGTATAAAATAATGAGTTATTTTAGAGTTTTTAGACATTTCCAATAGATTCCTGTCTATTAATTTACTGAGAATTTCAAGATGTGTATGATAATTTTTTTCAAATATAAATACACTTATTCTAAAGAAATACAACTATTAGGTATAGTTTCAAGAGTCCATTGGTCATTGAAATGACACTATCCACCAGGCATATTAAATAATTTTTATTTCATTAATAAACAAATTTATATATCCTGATTCGATTGAATGGATCAGATTTTCTGTACGGTCACCCTTGGAGCGTTTTTTCGGTGCACATTTTTACTGGAAACCCTGCAAACTAGTATTTTGGCAACCCTATTTGTCATTAATTTCTCATGAAGATTTACCGATTTAAATTCATTAATGTAAAATTTAATCAAAAAATTTTATGAATAATTTAACATATCAACATTAATATTTAATCCTTGATGTTTGAAATATATAAATCTGCGTTTTTTGTTAATTTTGTAAACTTAGTTGCGCATATTATTAGATAACAACAATGTATGAAATATTTATTAATATTTCAGCCATTTTATCTCCCACCGTTTTTCCCGATGAGAAATGTTGTTATTGTTGCATGCCCCCGAGATCAGCAGTGCTAGACCAGGTCCTTGAGCACGTACACCTTTAAAAAGTCCAGTATCATAAGTGGATTGGCCATCAGATCTCTCCCGGAGAGACCAAGGCATTGAAGAATATGTTCAGGAGAGGCCTGTTCATTTAAGCACTTGGAGCAAATTTCGAATTTCTTCGTACCCTCGACGAATTTCAAGTTACTAAGAGGGCCACTTCTGAAACGGGTAACAGCCGTTTGTTCTTGTCTATTAAGACCAGTAGTCCGATGAGAAATTCGTCATACGGTCACCCTTGGCGACTTTTTGAAAATTTCGATAAGGTAGACCGTACACGGTAAATTTTTACCAATTAAATTATACGTAATTTTCATCCAGGGAAACGTAGAAAATATGTTTTAACTTAAAAATTTTATATTTATATATTAATATTCAAAGAATTTTATACAATACAAGGAAAACCGCAGAAAATAAAAAAAAGAGAGAATCAATTAAAATCACCGGTCTTAATTGAGCAACACATTTATTTTTGTTTGGTAATTACTTTTCTTCATTTCACTTTACATAAATCTAAATGCTACTAAACCGAGTTATCATGAAATTATTATAGCTGAACTAGATCCTTAAGGCTCTTCTAGACCTAGGTGAGAACTTCCGTTGTCTTGTCGCCCCATCTGGTGTTAGTTCTCAAAGCTTGTAGAGGGAAGTATGCAAAACAATATTATTGGGTGAAAATAGTTGTCAATCAATTCTTCGAAATTAACGAGTTTGCCAGATTTAGCGTGTTATATCGTAAAAATTAAAGTACTAACGCCATAAAAACAGCCGAAAAGACAGTTTTAAATTTGCTCCTTACAGATGCTTACATCATATTACCCTCAGGGTTCTTAGAATAGCGGTGAGGGAAAATGGGTCAGTACAAATGCTCAACGAACTGATATCGGAATTACCCGTTGCTGTCTTATAAACAATTAGCTGCCAGTGATTCTAAAGAAAAGATTATTTTATTTATATTTTAGGGTTCAGCTTTTTTTATTCACACTAAAAAATATGAAGACAATTTGCAAATGTTGAGTGATTCTACAGTTACTAATTAAATGGTCAAAAATGATTATCAGAATTTAAATCAAACCTAAAATATATGAATGATTAAAAATATTTTTTTAAGTGCCTTGCTTCAATTTGATTTTATGAGACTTGATCCATTGACTTAAGATACTTATGAATATGAATGCAACAAATAATTAAAAACTATTATTTTCAAAGCTAACTCAGTATAAAAATATTTAAATTTTTTCAAGTTTTTTAAAACTAACATATTTATATATATATATATATATATAATCGTATCGTAATTTTCATAAAAATATTGTAACTTTAATTATTTAAATAATAATAATTACACATCTATTTTTATATAATTAGAATTACTTAGAGCTTGAAAGAGAGAGATTCATCTCTTATCTTTCATCTCACAAGTCCCTACATTCTAATTTTATTCCTCGATATAAATAAAATTAACTAAGTTATAATTAGAAGTACGCGTTTATTAAAAAGTTAATATTCTAGTGTAAAATGTGTTGTGAAATATATTTTAATTCTGAAGATTTTAAAACTCTTCAGTTATTTTATTCGATTTTTTCCCCTGGCTTGACAAAACAAAATTAGATTAGCACTAAATATGCATTATAAAAACACACAGGTAAATTAGATTAAAATAAGTTTAGTAAAATTGTGAGAAATATAAATTAGAGATTTATTCGTCAACAAATAATCAAATGTTAATACAACTTATAGCATACGAGAAAAATATAATTTTCTAGTAATACCAGAAAAATATAATACAATTCCATGAGTGAATGGGGAATTCAGTTAATACCTTGAAATATATATGAGGTAAAATAGTAATTAAAATAAATCTGTTAATAAAGTAAAGAAATGCTTGAGCAATTCACATTTCATAAAGAAAGAACATTAACTATATATATATATATATATATATATATATATATATATATATATATATATATATATATATATATATATATATATATATATATATATATATATATATATATATATATATATATATATAAATACATACATACATACACACACAAAAACTATATACAAACACACACATACATATGCGTATAGTTAAACTTTTCTTTTTATGGATTTTAATTTTTCAGCTTTTTTTTGTTTGCTCCTCAGTTCTATAACTTGGATTTCTTATGTCCATTGATCTAAGACAACGTGGATCGATTAGTTCTGGCAAAAGACAGTCAAAATAAAAATCATTTAATTTAGTTTTCATTTTATCTCCCAAAATATATCATTTCTAAAAATTTGTTCAGTTTTAATTCCTTTTGGGTACCAAATGGCAAACCTACAAAAGTTTCTTTCACTAATATGTAATTGTCCTTGGATTGGATAGTAAAATTTATGATTTTTATTTATGCTCTTAATTTTGTTTGTTTTATTGTCTTTTTGCAGAAATTGAATTCAGATTTCTATATAAATTCATTGGGATGGATATCGCGACATGAATATGGGCATTTGATTTCATCAATACCCTCATTGCCAATTATTCCATCTGACGTGGCAGCTAAATGAGGCAAATTTTTTATCGATGAATATCCCACATGGTTCTATTTTAAGTCCTATTTCTTTTTCTAGTTCGAGAATGGCAGTTTTTTCATAAATAATCCCGTATAAATTTGCTTTATTTTTTACGTTAGATTATAATATTGTTATTACTAAATTTTGACATCCTGTAGAGGGTAACTTCCGACAAACAGCACCAAAATTCGACGCTGTCAATCGAATTCTTCTCTCCTTTCTCCAAACAGCATTCTCAAATTGAAGTATAGTAGCTCTTTTTAAATCTTCCATTTCTTTCGAAGAAAGAGCTTGACTAGTCAATAATTTCGATTCCCCCTCTTCCCTCGTATTCATTATATGATAAATCTGGCTTTTCAGCAGCTGGGTCATAATTTTTGTCGGGACCTGGAAAAATATTAGCTAATTTCTAGGCTTTGACTTAGTTTTTGCTTTAATTTATTTATTCTTTTAATTTTAAACTGCTTGCA
This sequence comes from Latrodectus elegans, assembly GCA_030067965.1. Taxonomy (NCBI): domain Eukaryota; kingdom Metazoa; phylum Arthropoda; class Arachnida; order Araneae; family Theridiidae; genus Latrodectus; species Latrodectus elegans. The sequence goes on from CM057809.1 coordinate 115,374,415, forward strand.
GTATTTACCTGGGCTATTTTTGTTAAGTGCTTTGTGCATTTCAACATATTTATTTTAGTATTGTGGGAAACAAATGAAGCATAGCATCTGGTTTGGTAGGAATTCTTTTGACAATAGTTGACTCTCTTCCCACCCGTTAATTTGGCAACAATTGAATTAAATTGTTCTACAATATTAGTATTAGAGTTATATTATAGACTTTTGGCATGCAGGGCTAAGGACTCTAAAATTTCTAATATTTTATATAAAATACCACCGTTTTTAAGGAGCTGAAGGTCTTTTTTTTTTGCCATTTTCCTTACAAAAATACTTTTTGCATGTTTCATGATTTCCAAACACATGATTTGGGATATTTATTATATCTGTTTTTAAATTAACTATTTTTTGATCAAAAGTTATCAGTTCTTTGCGCCAATGGCTTTGCTGATTCTTAAAATATTTTTCCTTATCAGTTTCCTGTTATTTATATTACAACCCGATGTTATGTTTTTTGCTACTTCTTTTAATTTATTACACATATTTCTAAGCAAATGATTCTTACACTCAATTTTTTCAACTTCCAAATCATCATAGGGTCTAATATTTTTTATTTACGTTACAGTATCCATCACCTATCATGGTGGCATATTTTAAGCCGTATATGTTTAAATTGTGGCAGAAACGTTCAACAATTAGGTCAGCTTCTATGTCAGATGAACTGACATTCCAATTCTTTGAACATTTGTGACTTTTGGATTCCAAGTTTCTTTTTTCCGCTATAGCACAAGAAGAGCAATATTTGTTTCTGACACCAAGGTATAAAACCTTTTTTTATGTTATATCCAATTATGGCAGCCTAAATTGAGAGAGAGAAAAAAATAGGTTAAAAATATCCCTTAAAATTTATTATATCATTAATTAAATAATATTTATGACTAAGACTTACATTTTCTAAAATTAAATTTGCTTAAATTTTTTTCATTGCCTTGCTGTTCAACTTTTTCTGATTTGGAAATTAATGCTTTTTATAATATTTAAAAAGATATTTTTATTATTAATTATTAAAAAGCCGCAAGTTGTTGATTTGATAGAAAGGAGTCCTGAAAATAAACATGCAAATAATTCTTGTGGAACAGGTAAAAAACTCAACACACAACATATTTTCTTCAATACACGAAAACAGATTTCTTAAATTATAAAGTGAATGCTACAATACCGCAATTGCATTTTTTACACAAATTGCGTTTTTTCCTTTTGTACCCAAATATTCAATAAAACTTTTTTTTTATTTTGGCTAAACAAATGCCACTTTTAGCTCATACAGCCTACCTCTGTGTATCACTCAACCAAACAATTCTCCAGATCAACTTACAATTATAATATCCTTTAATTGTTTTGAGTAATGCATATGATAAATAGTGGAATATATAACACTATTATAAATAATAAAAATTATTGAACAATTGATTAGTGGTTTCAGTTAAATTTCTGATTTTTTCTCCGTTGGCAAATTATTTATTTTATCAAATCATGCAATAATGTCGATTTCTCTATTCTTTATAAAAATTTTATATGTACTAATGACATATACAATTTATTTTATAATGATTTTAATCTCTCATTAATTTTTTTCATGTCAATGGAAAATGTATGAAAACTTTATTAATTTCATAAAGTAACTTATTTAAGAAAAAATAAGTTTAAAGATATTACTTTAATAATAAAATTTCAATTTGTTAGTATTCTCTTTTAAATGCAATCAAAGATTTTAATCATTTATTCCGGTACAAAATACAATTTTAATAAAAAATAATATTCACACTAAATAAATTAGAGTGTTAATATTTGAGAAAAATATTCTGCCAATAAAATGTATAATCTAGAGAGACAAAGAACTTAATATTAATAAAATATAAAACAAAATGGAAAAATATTCACTCTTTTGGATTCGATGAAAATCTAGAAATGCGACTTTGGAAAAATTGCTTACTGGTTATTTCGTTATTTATCATTTCTAATTTAGTTAAAAAATATTTTTTTTTAATTTTGTGAATTATTTTTAATGTATTAGAAACTATGGATTTTATACATTTCAATTTTATCGCGAAATCACGTAATTCCATTCCATCCGATTTTTGATGAATGAAATAATTTTTTCCAGTAATTAGAAATGAGTATATAAATATTAAAATTATTACTGTGTGTAAAATAAAAATACATCACAGTGATATAGAGTAGCTATATAAAGATCTTTCATAAATTTGTTTAGCTTTATCATATGATATACACATTATATTTCGATGTATTTTCTAATTTTTAAACTTTTAAATGTATATTTAAAAATACCTTAAATTTTTTAATATGCGTCGGAAATTTTTTGAAACATTTAAACTCAATTTTGAATTTGGTTAAAATAAGGCTTTTATGTACTTCAGGAGATATAATTTAGAATAGCAAATTCACAAAGAAATAGTAAGCATATGTAGGCTTATTATAGGTGTTGGACAAGCACTCTCCAAATAAAATCATGAAAATGACAATATTCTGAAGTGATCTGTGGAAAGAATTGGGGATATATGTTCCATCACAAATTAGAAGCATCTGCACCCATGACAAGTCCAAGGGAAAGGACTTGCTTTGCAGTGAAATCATGGCTTTAAGTATATAAGAAACTTAATTAAACTCCAAATATATAATTTAATAATATAAACACATGATTCCAAATATAACTATAAATAGGAATAACAAAGCTTTCAGGAATATATGTTTATTAATATTATTAAAGTTCCACATCACAATATATAACAATAACGGCACATTACATATATAATTTCACAAAACAGCCACACACAAAAAAAAGAAGCAACGGACAAAACCACTTCAATATCTTAAGTGATCTCAAGTGTCTTTTCTGGGAAATTCACTAGTTGCGCCTAGCGCCATCTACCCACTTAAACAGGGAAGGTAGCTGTAATTATACCCACTACAATAATAAATTATGTTTGGCCTTTTAACATGCTTTTATTTAGTAAAATATTTAAGACTTACCGCTCTTGATAGTGATGATAAATTTGTCTTATATATGATCTTTTGGCCCATGTTCCAACCACAGCTACTGAAATCATAGGAACTCCAGCTTTATCTACAGAGTTCTGTTCTAAAGCTATACGCTTTTCTTCTGCGACTGCTTTTTTTATGTCATCAAAAGCTGCTTTTATCCAACCAGCTGAAACTCGCTCCTTTGTATAGGTTTCATATGAAAGGTTCTAAAGCGGAGAAACGTTCTTCGAGACCTGAAAATCCACACCCTATTCCGACAGTCCCAGCAACTGCTGCTCTATTCACTGGAATTAATTTTGATTTGGTTGAGTTTTCTGTCCGAATTGTGGACAAGAAATTGCATAACTTGCATTTACATTTCAGTCTAGATCTAAACTAAATCAATACTAAAAAACTTTTATTTACAACATTAAAAAAAGATTTTGGATAGCTTTTTTAAAAATAACTTACCCTGATTTATGCTGAAACTGACATATATATTTCATTCAATTTTTCATCAATTTCCTTTTAGTGGAAAGATGAAGTTTTCTTTTCGTACTATAAGCACTTTTTCTCATGTTTAATATAAACTAAAAATTGAATTAAATTTTACAGAGTTTAATTAATGAGAAAAAGATCCAAATGCATTTAAAATGGTAAAAGTGTTGAAATGAATTCACAAAAAATTTGAATTTTCGGAAAATAGCATTCAACATCAATTGAGAAATGCGTCAAAATGAATAAATAATATGTTCAACAGAATCTTGGGGTTGAATAGTTTGGAATGGCTGTATTAGAAACCTGTTTGGAGACGATATTGTACTACGTATCCCATCTTAGTGACAACAAGGTGATTTATGATTTAATTGTTGTAGCCATACAGAAAGAAAATCGTTCAATCACACTATTTCTAGACTAGTCACTCAAGTGACATTGAGCATATCTAATTGATTCTCAATTTCCTTCCTGATATTCTCTCTCGAGCATTTCCTCTCGAACATCGATACTCTAACTTCAGTTACATATTTCATATCGCCGTAAGTGCTACAGGATATTTATTCATTCTTTTGATATTTTATTACTTTTATTCCTTTTTTGTCAAAAATAATGTCATTTGCGTTGCGCAGGACAATATTCTTCTCAAATAAATTTCGTGAGCATAAAATGATTCCCTTAAGAGCATTGATGTCATCTGTATTGTAGTGTGTTGTAATATATTGTTATCGTTCGTTTGGTTATTGAATTGTTTTTATGTTTTTCCACTGAACTTTCACTACAAACCCAATTTTTTTTCAACGATATATATAATTTTTCAAATTTCAAATATGTTTAATTTCTTATCAGATGCAATATTTTAGTATGATAGTATTGTATGCTTATTAATCATACCTTATAGTATATTTTTTGTTTTCTTTCATGAAATAAGTTGAAAGTAAAGTTGAATGTCCAAATGTTTGTAGAGGTAAAAATTCATTAAGTTTGGAATATGATTAAAAATCAAATTAAAATATTTGTCTCATTATAATTCTGATAAACTTGTTATCATTCTTATTATTAGATATTTTATTTTATAAAAAATATATTAAGAAATATATATATATATATATTGTAAAATGATGCATATTTTATATTAAGTCCCTTAAATTTTTAACACATAGGTAGTCTTGTTTCAAAATCGTAGTATATAATATAATTGTACAAAGTATAACAAAAACAGTTTATAATATTTCATTTTTAAAATTTATTTAAAGGAAAATAAACAAAGTTGATTTAAAAATACATGTCATAGTTATTTTTCCAACAATAATTAACAAGAATCTAACATGCATAATTTACAGATGTCTTTTCTATTTCCTTGAGTGAAAAAAACTAATTCTTCTTGCTGGATTTGGAGTATTTCCCTACAGCATCGTAAAACAGAGGGAATCATGGGGAGCAGTTTTTCCCAAAAATCTCACCTTCTTTACTTTACCGTAGTGAAGTCAAAAATCAAGCCAAGCTTGGCGTTAAAAAATTTTCAGATTCATGGTGGCATTGTGTACAGAGATGGATTTTCAGAAATAAAAATGAGTTTGATTTATAATCAAGATTCGTATCGAAATATTGATGCAATCAGAAATATTTTTAGCTTAAAATAAACAAAAATATTCATTTTGTAATTGTACGCCGAAAAAAAGTAAATATCTTTAAACCAAATTTCGTACAACCTTAATGAAATTAGAATTTGGTTGAAATTTACTCGGATTTTACAATATTTTGACATTTTAAAAATATTTACAAAAATTTAAAGTGCTTAAAATTGGCGTTGAAGTGACAGTAGTTCTGTTTTGTGTTTTGCAAAAGACCGGAAGTTTCTATCTTGAAAATAGCACTTGTGACACGTTAAAATATTATCCATAGGATAAACATAGGATTCGATTTTCCCCAACGGAGGTCTAGTAGGGCCTTAAAACGTTTATACAAGTCCACAGTTAAGACAACAAAAAAATTTAATATCGATCGTTCCATCATCTAGTGGCAATATTAAAAATACTATATTAAGTTTTTCGACTATTTTATTCAAAATTTTAAAATATCAAAACAAAAAAATTATAAAATTTTGTACAAAAAAATAAATGCATCAAGGTAAAAAAAAAAAAAATTCAGGGCGTTTTAAGGAATTGTGCGAGCTTTGTTCCTCTAAAATTCAAGTATTGGATATACTACAAAATGAAGATCTGAACATGGATTTAAACATGGCTGTAGAAAGCAATAATGGAGCAAGTTTCCATTGGAACTCAGAAAATGATATGAACTGACTTTTGGCTGCAAAAGAAAATGGAGTAAACCCCCTCAACATAATCTTAAAAACCAACAATGGAAGGTCAATTCCTAAGAATAAACCACGGGAGTTAAAATACGAGCTGATGATGAAGATAAAAAACTTCAAAAAGATCCTTAACAAGATAAGAGACGGTTGATTACAGACTACGCAAGACATGGAAAAAGCCACAGAAATATTAAATGTTACAGATTTACAAGAAGTACCAGTTACTATCAAATTTTATGGGAAAGTATTTCAACCAGGTTTCAGCTATTTAATATTCTCACTGAAAGAGATGGCGGAAGAACTAATTGCTGAAAATGAAATTCTAATCTTAGAAATAAGAATATTTAATAAGAAAAATCGCAAAGTGTCTCCAGTTCTTGTATCCATTCTGGGAATCAAAATACCAAAAAGAAATAAAACTATTACTAACCATAGAATGGAGCTATTCAAAGACAGACCTCGCCAATGTAGTAAGAATTTCAAACTCACTCATAACTCTAATGAATAACAATCAATACGAAATATGTGTGCACTGCGGAGATAAAAAACACTGAGAAATGTTGAATCAGATGAGGTACTTAAATTTCCTTTAAAATATCTTTTGAAAAAATAAGTGAATCTAAAATTTTAGAACATGCTTTGGGTTCACATTCTTGAAGTGGAACAGCAGTAATGAAAAAAATCGTTAAATTAAATTTTGCAGACAGCAGACATTGATAAGCAAATCTATTCTGATTCACCGAAATTATATGCAATTTTCACCAAAAGAGACATGGAAAGTATATTTAAATTCCAAAATATATCTTTAAGTGTTAATATTCAGTGAATTTTACACAATATGAAAAAACAAATACAAAAAGAATCAATTAAAATCCCCCGTCTCATTGACAGCATGACTCTCTTGTTTGGTGATTACTTCATTTCACACATGTGAATCTTAATACTACCAAACCAGATTATCAAGAAATCATTGTGGCTGAACTAGACGTTTAACAATACAACAGTCAACAGCAAAAAATTTAATAACAGAGCAATACTCTAATATCACACATGCCTTCTAGTGGTAAAATTAGGAACTAATACTGAATTTTGTTTTTGAACAATTTCACTGAAAATTTTTAAATATTAAAACAAAATTTCTATAAAAAATAATAAATGCATCAAGGTATGCAAAAATTGTAAAGTAATTCACGATGTTTAAGGGGTCAAGTCAAAATTAAAGATGTTTCAAAAGTTGTTCTTATTTATTTATTGAATTTAAGGTATTTCCAGAAGTTGTACGATCTCTGTCTTTAAATTCAATGTTTTACTGGGTCAAGATGGTAGATCATAAATTTTTATTGTGTTTTGTTTCTGTGTTAAATAATGCAATAATACAGAATTTTCAGCAAATCAGAATATTTATTTTTGTACCCAACCAAAAACTGTACAAAATATGATAAATGCAAATCTTCACTGATATTTTAATGAAATTTCATACACTGTACAAACTATATAACATAAATAAAGACAATTCTAACAAATCATGATCAATGATTTTTTTTTTTTTTTTTTTGTATTACATTTTACCTAGTTTTCTAATTGCTTGAGACAATATGAAAATACTTAAACTTACACATCTGAAATAATGTGCTGTCAAAAAAAATGATAATCAAATATCAAACGGATGAAATTGGATGATAATGAACTTTTCATTCATGAAGTTTCTTCAATAAAAATGTCCTACACAAATCTGAAAAATAAATAACTAATGCTACAGAGAAGTACTGAAAATGGGGGTCAACAGTCAGTTTCAATGTCCATCTTCTGAAGTACTATTTTCTGGTGTTGACAAAACAGGAAAATCTAATTCCAGATATACCTAGAATTGAAAGAAATACAAAAAATAAGCTCTATATTTTTATATATATATAAAAAAAATATAGCAAAAAAAAATTTTACTACTGGAAAAATTGATTTTAACAACATTTTAGTGAAACGTTCCAAAACAATCTCAATTTCAATAGGTAATTTATACATGTAGCTTTTATTTAATGAATAACAATTTTTTTGTATTTTGAGCATCACATAAATAAGCAGTAACATTAAAAATACAGTTATGGACTTTCATAAAAAATGTTTTCAATTTATGTACTTAATAACAATACCTGATTTGCTTCTTCTAAAGAGTCCAATAAAATCCTATCCAATTTTTTAGCAATTGTAGAAAATGTCGGTCTGTTTTCTGGTTCAAAACACCAACATTGAATCATGATGGAATAACAAGCTAGAGGACACTTTTCAGGCTTTGCCATTCTGTGACCATTTCTTAATTTTTCGAACATTTTTTCGTATGGTATTGAAGGATATGGAGTTGCTCCTAAACTGAAAATTTCCCACATTAAGACCCCAAAGCTCCATCTGAAAACCAAATTTCAAGCCATTAGTTTTATTTATGAACTGTTACAGCATAAAATGAAAATATTTAAATTCAACATAATCTAAAAAACTTACTTATCCATCTGTGATGCATTAGGAATAAAACAATATTGTTTAATTATATTTTTAGATTAAAATGATTTCATATTAGAATAAACTTCAAAATTTTAATACATATTGAGATTTTCAAATCTCAGAAAACATCTTTAATATAGTATAATAAAAGTAACAGTTTCCTTAAAGTTCTCAAAATAAATATAACTGTTTTGTAACAGAAGTGACTTTGTGATCTTAATACTTAGCGATTTTATTCTAAGTTTAGAGAAAAACTGTGAAAAAACATTGATAAAATTATGCAAAATATGATAAGAAAATAGTGAACAGCTAAAGATATTACTGTAAAAGTGAAATATTTTATATTCACAAGGTTTAGGAATAAACTGAAAATATGTCCACATGATATTAAGTACAAAATATGAAACATAAAATGTTCCATTAGAAACGTTTAGTGATGCATTTAATTTTTAATGTTAATTTTGATATTTACAATATTATATTTAAAAATTAAAAAGAAATATTTACATGGAACATTTTCATGAATATTTGTTACAGTCATGTTTGTATCTAATTTTGTGAGGAGTAAAATGAATGAATAATAAAAACATAATTATTTTTCTGAAAACTTTTTAAGGTTTAAATTTTCAAAAGATAACAAATATCAAAAGTGTCTAATTTTCAATTAAAGAAGCCTTATGGTGAAAAATTTGACTTTTCAAAATTCTACTTACACATCGCTTTGAGGGCTAAATATGCGATTTATTAAAGCTTCTGGCGACATCCACTTTATAGGTAATATCCCATTGTTGACTTTTTTGTAATACCCAGAATTTGTTTTTAATTTTTTAGCAAAGCCAAAGTCAGCAATTTTAATAATATCATCTTCAGTTAAGAGAACATTTCTAGCAGCAATGTCGCGGTGAATGCAATTTTTTGATATTAAATATTCTAGTCCTCTTGCAGCTTGATATGCAAATGATAATAGATTCTTCAAAGTCAATGTGTTGTTGTTGCCATTGATACTAATTGGCTCTTGATATCCGGATAAACTACGATGTGCACGCAAATAATCTTTTAAGCACCCTTTAGCTGCGTATTCTACAAGAACATACAAAGGACCTAAAAAATATGCAATAATAAATAAACTACAGCATATTTTAAATTAGCTGAACAAATAAAAATTAAAAAACATGAATATAATTCTGTGATTCTTTACATGCTTAAAAAATGTCCGAATCATTATTACACAATTAATTTTGATGTAAGTATGATATCCCCCTCTAAGTGATTTCTCGCCAAATCTAGCGCCCTTTGTTTTTATTATGGTGTTGCCAAATTCAGATTCTGCTACTTCTCAGGTTTTTTAGTTGTTTTGTTTTTCTCTTGTTTTACATCATTTTTATGTCATATATATATGCTTCTTTTCAGTGGCAACAGCATTTTTAGCACAATTTGTAATTTTGCCTTGTTCATTTTTCTTTTTTTAAATCCGATGAAAGCATGGCAATTTAAATCCTGTTTTTTCACTTTGGGTGTAGTGTTGAATATAAATATTGTCTTTTATATTCATATTTTTATTTTGCGTATATTCATATCTTTTTCATATATTCATATCTTTTATATTCATATTTTTTTTTTGATATAGAGATGGAATTTCAATAATGCCCATTACATTCGTTTTGCTTTTCATTGTGGATTTAGTGCCGGAATATTAATCCTGTCCTTTATATTCATTTTGTATTTTGCTGTGGACACAGCACCGGAATTTCCATGCTGTCTTTTATATTCATTTTGTATTTCAATATGGATATCGTACCGGAAATTAAATTCTGACTTATATATTAATTTTGGATTTTGCTGCGCATGTAGAGTGCCGGAAGAAAAATAAATTAAGAATTTTAATTATTTTCTGCAGGCATAAAATTCATAGAATTGTATGTTAAGCATTAAAGTTTCGAATAGTAAACGAAATTATAGAATGGTTCTAATATTTGAAATTATTCTAGATTTGTCTACTTTTATGTAGTAATGATTTGTAACATTCTATCTTAAATAACTGAAATTCATTATTTTATTTATTATTAACTAGATGTTATTAAATGTAATTATTTTTGTTGATTTATTTCCTTTTAATTAAATACAATTTACCGTTAAATAGAATTTTTAATTAATTCTCATTACGATTACTGTTTTCTAATAAACTGTTATGTTGAGCAATATGAAATCGGAGGGGGGGCACCTTGTTTTATTTAAACGATTTTTATTGTTTTTTTATGTAGTGTTAGGCCTAATAAATCCGAAATCGGGGAAAACCCCGGTTTCTTACGAGGATTGGTACAAATTCTGGGTTGCTACTTTCTTGGTCGCAATAATCGCCAATAGAAGGGGATATCCTAGTAGTTGACTTTTTAATAGTACATGTAAGAGTTTTCACATAAAGCTATTTTTCAGGGCAAAGAAAATGTTTCATTTACCTCCTTTTGTGCAACATCCAAGCAAGCTAACTATGTTGACATGTTTTCCTATCTTCTTCATGAGCTCCATCTCCTCAACCAGTACAGACATTTCACTATCAACATGATTTTCTTTAAGCATTTTCACTGCTACAGTAGTTGATTCTCCAGCTTTAATTATTCCATCAGCAACAGCTTTGACTACTCGACCAAAAGCTCCTTCCCCCAGAACATGTCCCAGGGTAATTTTCTCGCGTGAAAATTCATATTGAGGATCTTCAGGTAACTCAAATTCCGGCAAATCTGCACAATTCGGAATCTTTGTAGAGATGTTGTAGTCAATTTTGACAAAAGGAATAATAGAATTTGTTCCATCCTGTCGATGCTCAAGAATGATTTTTTTTGTAACAACAATTTGGCCTTTTTCCTTTGCTTGCATGCGAGATTTGTACCGACAGAAACAAAGTAAAACTACAACAATTATTGGTACAAAGACAAAAAAGGTGATAGAAAGTGCAAACAAAGCAGGGTTTTGAATATCAAGCAAATTTTGCTTTTGTTCGGCTATGGCCTCTCCAGGAGCTGTAAACAAAAATATTGTTTACAAATTGGTAACTTTAAAATGCAATTTTATGAAATTTAAAACATATTTTAGAAAATTAGTTGCAAACCAATAAACCTAAAATACATACGGGGTAAAACAGTAAGATATGCACTCCGATAAGCTATCCCAATTGAATTGCCAGCTAAGCAAGTTATCCAGCCTTGATCTTCATATTTTACATTATCCAATATTAATACATGAGGATCAGTAACATTAGGATCTGTACTTTGTACAGGTTCCACATATGGGACTTCAGAGCTATCAGCAAATGAGCCATTGACCTTGTAATGTCGAAGCCAACTGCAATACAAAATTTCACAAATAAAATTACAAAATACAGAAATTTTTAAAAAATTCAAAAATTAACTATTTAACATAGCATTATTTCTCATCTTATTTGAAATAAAATGTATTACATTATTTGAAAGATTAATGTTACAGTAGTTATTTTCTGATTAATGGAAATATTTTATTTGCTCGCTGATTTATGGCTAGTTATTGATATCTTTTAAAGCATAATATTAATTTATATGGATAACTTTAAGATAAAAAATTTGAAAACTCCAACAGATTAATATCCAAGTATAATTTTTTTTCTTTACGATTCAAAGAAATCTCACATTTACTTTATGCATTGATAAATAAATAAGAGTTATTAACACATACCTGCCTTTAATTACATAACAAATGTGATAAATCCCCCAAAATCATAAAAAACCAAAACATTTTTTATAAGAAACTGAAGAATAATTTTGGAAAAATTATAAAAGGGGACAAGTTGAGAATATCCAGTTAGTAGGAGGTTTCTCAAAGCAAAGAGTGATACAAATATGCAAATAAATACTGTACTAAATTCAATGAAAAAAAATATCAGGCTCTCAAAAAATATAATTCTGCAAACATATAAACAAGGCAAAAATGCAAGGCAATATGGAGAGAGAGAACATCAAAGTAAAATGAAAAAATTCAGATGACTTTTGTTAGAAATACTTTTGAACTGAATGCAAATATTTACAACTTAACTGTAAAAATACTAATGAAAAGAATTGCACACATAAAAAATTTAATATAAAATTATCAAACATTTGTTTTTTCCTATTGATACCTTAGTTCATGAGTAACACAAAAAATATTTATCTGTTACGTAAAAGTTATACAAATCAAAGGTGTTAAGATCTATTATAATGGAATTATTTCCCAAGCCTGTGCATTTCTTGGGCATTTTTTATTTATACAGAAGAAATATATATTTAGCGTAAATTAAAACTCATATACACATCTATAAAATGTTTATTCATTTTCTAAATGACACTGTGTAGTACTTTCCAAATTATTCATGAAATTCATTCTTAATAAATAAATTTGTGTTGATAATTAAAATTACCTGATACAACTATTACATTTTAAACTTGAAAATGATCATAGCAGAAGGAATAATAAAAAGTTAAAATTATAATTATGAATACTATTTTAAAAAATATTAGTATTTAAACACTTTTTTTAAAATCAGTATAAAATGATCACAAAATTTATAAAAATGATTTACCGAAGCCTTGGCTGCAAATCTGATATGAATGAACACTCGAATCTAGCCCTTTCACCAAGATGCACAGTTTGATTAGATGGGTAGCCATCTCTAAAAAGTGGCTTATGTGGAATACGTTCTATAATGAAAAAATAATCTTTTTAATTATTCTAATAAATCAAGTGGAAAACTTAACTGTTTATGAAAGTTCAAACATAATTGGATGAAATAAAAATGATACAGAAACTGAATTTTGAGAGATTTTTGGTTTCCTGATGGAGTCATGAATTTAATTTTATTTACTTTCAAAATGAAAAAGGGTGGTCTTACTTCGCATGTTGAAAATCTGGAAGAAAACAGTTGCATTTCGTTTAATTTTTCCTGCAGAACAGGCACTGTACTTGGTAATAAAATTTTCTTTAAAAAATTTGCTTAGACAATTAAAGCACTGCTGATAAGAATTTATAAAAAAAGGCTTATAAACTATTATATATGAATGCCAACACAACAAATTTATATATAACAATTAACAAAAAATTAAATAAAACTAAGTTCATCTCTGCATCCATCAATCATGTATAAACAGCCTGAAACTTCAACATTAAATGATTCCAATTTCAGATCCATAAGTCAGCACTAATAAATAAAAATATTTGCTTTTGAAATGATAAATAATATGCAAGGACATTCTTGAAAGAAAAATTATAGTGAAGCTTTAAAAGCATGAGAGAGATTAGACCATAAGGTTGGCACTTGAAGGTTAAGAAAAAATTTAAAAAAAGAAAAAACATACCATCTTCACTGTCATGTATAAATCACCCAAAAATAATAGATATGATATAATTCATTAAAAAATTACTTTTCAACATATCGAAAATAATTTTTTTAATGGTGGAGATAAGTCACAAATAATATCAATGGTTTTTTTTACAAGTATCTGATATGGTATTCAGAAACTGGGAACCACCAAGAAATCATACATAGAATTATGTAACAAAGAACTAGTTAAAAATCTCTACTATCCTTTAGACAACACAAAGTCTTTTTAAGCGATTTATTTTTAGCAAATTTTAAGAAGAAATCAGATAGTAAGAACATTAGCTTTGAATGCTGATGAGTAATAATCTACGGTTATTTTTAAGTGTTGCTTGTGTCATGTATGAGTATGCATAAAACACTGGAAGCTTCAATGTTTATTACGAAAGTACCCAATATAAGCTTATGATCAAAGTAGGGAAAGTTTTCCAATTTGGAGTTGATTATTTCCAGAACTACATAAATTTTAAACAATTTGTGATTTGAGTATAGGTTAATATAATAAACTATTCAAAATTTATCTGGTAGATGGGCATGTTTGTACCTAATTTTCATCAGAGTTAGGTGGAATAAAATAGTATTTATAGAATTGAAAACAGAAATGGGTTAATAAGAATAATGTCCTCTCACAAATGTAAATATTAACACCATGAATTTAAACTGAAAATATAGCAGATTATGATATTGTGTTTATTTGCCTCACATGTTCAGAAAAGTTATTAGGTGGTGGATGGTTCTCACAGGAAGATTGCAAGTTGCAGTAGACATCCTCAGAATGTGTTAGACATATTCTATAAAGGTAAGCTCTAAATATCTTGCTGGCCTTTGAGGGAACTATTTTTTCTTTCTAGAAAATCATCAACCAGATCAGCTGTGTGACCCTGCATTGTAGGTAATTAAAATGAAAATGTCAATTACTCTCCTAAAAAGACAAACAATGGACTCTAAAATATTATATCTATAATTCACACAGTCATGATGCCTCTTTCAAAGCCATGATGATGGGGCGGTAGTTATGTCAGATTAATTAAATTACAATCTTCCCAAATCAGCAAACCTCTAAAAACACAAGGATCAATTTCTTGGGGATTGAAAGGCATATAAAAGACCCCTGATTTCTTCGATATGAAAGTACATAGAGAATCAGTAGTTAGTCTGAATAAGTGACTTATTTCTGAAAAGAATTGTAGCCCTACATTCCATGCTTCAGTTTTTTTGATTTTTTACTATAGTTACAAAAATGAATGGAAAGCAAATAAGTCTTCTTTTAACCGCCTCTTTTTGTGAAACAGTAATCCACATTGTGAACTTATAGATGTTATGAAGGAGAGAGAGCTGGTAAGTGTAGCATGTATACTGGATTGATACGGAGATCATATCAAACTTTTGATATCAAGTATTTGGATACATCAGAAATACGCTAGTTTAATCATTAAGGAAATCTTCAAATAAGAATTAAAAATGTTAATTTTCTTGCTTGTAAGTTCTAACTATATTTTTAGTAGAATTCTTCTTAAAACTTTGTTTCATCTGTTTTTTCGATGGTTTGTCTGTATTAAGCATCTAGATCATTTAATTATGTGTTCCCATTTGACTAGATGATGAAATTCATTATTGTTTCTGATTCTCTACTGTAAGTTATTCAATATTATTGTTCCAAAAATGTTTCTTAAAAGTTTCCTTTAATGCAAATACTAATAATGCATATTACATTCACTATTTATCAAATTCTAAATTTCTCTACTGCGGGTGGATGACACTTGTATAAATCTTCTCGTTTTAATTTCTTTTATAAAACATTTATTCTTAAAAATAAGTTTTGGAATAATAATAAATATTATAACATTTTTCATATTAAAATTCTGGTATTAATTTCTTCAGAATATAGTTCCAATCATTAATAACTAAGCTAAAATAAATGAAATTGCAAATTTAAAATTATTTATTGTAAGTGAGATAAAACACTGGAATTTTTTTCTTTGTCCCGTAAATTTTGTTTCATATTCATTAATAAAAAGACATTTCCCAAGCAAAAGCACAAAGTTAAATGATTTTAGTTAACAATAGGTCCTTTAAAATCCTAACGCAAATATTAATATCAGAAATTTAATTTTGCAGGACAACAGAAACTATAGGCTTTAATAAAAATATTATAAAAATATTTTTATCATGAATAAAAAGTTAATATAGAAATAAAAAATCTTACATAATTCCTGTATCAATATCAAAATGTTTTGAAATGTTAATTTCAAATTAATTCAAACAAAAGTATTTCTTAACAAAGAATAACTCCTATCAAAAGATATACTGTTGATATATAAGTAGTAGTATTTATAGGAAGAATTTTCATTTTTAATTATTGAATTTTATTAATATTTACAAAAAATAAAGTCTTTGCAGCTCTCACTAAACTTTCAGTTTCATTATTTATCCTTGTTAACAATTCATTATTTATCCTAGTTAACATTGTTAACAATTGATCAATTATTACTTTACAGAACAATTTTAACTAATTTTAAGCCCCAAAAATCTGGCTTAAGATTTTTATTATATACATATATTATTTGTAAATTTTATTTCTGATGAAAATAGACGAATTAATATACTGCTATTTATAAAATATTAAAAAAATTGCAGTTCATTTTGCCCTTATATGTGCCCACTAGAGACAGATATTTCTTGCACACAGTCATGTTTTGTTAAACCAATTTGACTATAATGCACAATTGCAATCATTGTAAAGTCCCTATTCAAATAATAATAAAATTTTACAAAATTTTTATTGTTATTAATATTTTTGCAATTAATGCAACTCTAAATATCAAACAATAAAAAATTTAGCAATATGGAAGTCATTTTAAGCAAATTGTTTATAAATGAAAATAGTCTAAAAGCATGGAACTGTTAATAGTTTATTTTCCAACAAACATTCTAAGGAGAAAATTATTTTCATTTCTTTGATTTTTCTGTCATTATTACAGTGAAAAGACATGTAGAAACAGATCAATACTAAGTTTTAAGAGTTAGCTAATTTTACTATGCTAGTGGATCTTCACACATTCTGTATTCATACAACTTTATAGTCATTCATTTGTAATTTGAAATTAGTATAAGAAGAAAAACATAAAATTGAATATCGTGTTCAAATTAATGTATTTAAATGAACTCAAGAGAGGGAAATTCGAATATTTAGTTTAATGCCATAAAGAAAAATATCTGTTTAAACTAATGTGAAATGGCTGAAATACTTTCTAGCACATAACTACAATTAATGAATTAAAGTAACCACATAACTTCAATTAATCAAAGATAAACACAAAGCCATACTACATAGCTACACAAATCATTTCCTTTTACATCTTCTAATGAAATTCAAGCAAAAAGAAGACACATGGTAATAAGATAGCTCTTCTTCAAAAATTTTCTTTAAGAAATTCTATTGAAATAGAAATTTTAAATTATCTGGCATGATACATTTTACATTTTATCAACTTGCACACAATAAGTATTAAAATGTTGAACACCTTTTTTCCACATCTTAATTTCATAATTTATAGAACAAAAATAATTTTTTAAAGAAAATTATTTGTAAGCATGATCGAAATTGAGCATTTTAAAACTTTCCTTAAGTTAAGATACTTGTCATCAAAGAGAAAACTCTAAATTATTAAAATATTTGTCTCTTTTCTTTGATAAAAATAATATTAAAATTATAAAATTGATTTATAAATTAGTGAAAAACAATAAATAATAAATATTGGAACAAAAATAAAGATCTACAAAGTAAAAAATAATCACACAAAAACCATAATTGACAAAAATTATAATTGAAGTATTAGGTATGCATTTTACAGCACTCCATTTTTCAAGAAATGAAAATTTTTTTTATAGCTAATAATGGAATTCTATGCTTAAGTGTTCTCAAGACTAACCGTGAACTTCTAGCTGATAGGTGTAGTTGATGGACCCCAAACTGTTGGAAATGATACATTCATATTTGCCAGAATCAGAAGTTATCAAATGCTCTATTATCATGGACCACTTGCGATATTGGAACTAGAAAATAAATAAAATAATAATAAATATTTTTTAGATAGCCAAATATTCAAAATATAAACTTTTAAGTATGTAATTTCTTCTTGTTGTTTTAGTGATAGCAATTATAGATTACCGTTCTTATGATTAATTTACAAGGAAATGCCCAACATGCATAAGCAATTATAAAGTAACTAATTTATACAATTTATTATCGATGAATACCTTAGAAGTATTCTAAATTAGAACACAAAGTGGTTAACAGTGATTATGACCAAATGGAAATAACATAGCGATTATGAAATCAGTGTCACTTGTAATTAAGGTACTGTAAAAAGATAATGAGTGCAAAAATAACAAAATTCTCTTGTATAACATGCCAAGAAACATTTTGTTCCTTGAATTAAACTACATTTGTTTCAAGCAATATTTAGAAAATAAAAAAAAATTGTATTTGACTGCTGTTAATATAGTGCTGAAGTGATATTAGCCTTCAATGTGGTGCTATAATAGATTCAGAATATTTTTTAATGTTCAAGTATTCTCTTATTTTGCTTCGAGATCATCTTGGTCACATTGGCATTTTTAACTCCTGTGACTGCCCTCGGTGTTCCACAGGAGAGGCAATGAATTTTAGTTATTTGACCGTTTGCCCATCTCTGGACAACGTTAATTCTCTTATACTTAACAACTATCATATGAAGGCTATTTTGTATTGGACTGCTAGAAAGAAAATGGCTGATGCAGATAATTCCTGACATCGGAAAAAAATAAAATAAATAAAATTTAAATTAGAAATTTAAAAATTTTGATGCTGTATGTAAGAAAAAAATTAATTCAGATTGAACTAGTAGATTTCAACTGACTTTTCCAAAATTTTTCCATAAACAATTTCAATACTTTAATTAATTTTAAATAAATTTAAAAATAACAGCATTTAATTCTGCATTTGAAACACATTATTTAAATAAATACATATTTATTTGCACTTGTCTATCTAGTAATATGTCTCTTAGTTATATAATAAGAAAACAAAATCCATTCTTGTATAAATAAATTTATAATTAAGAAGAGTTTTATTAATGATAAAATAATGTAAACCAAACTTCAAAGGCTTATACAAATTTAATGAAAACTAGCAATTTTTATAACAAACATGAATTGATTTTATTGTATATTTTATAGCAAAATGAATAATGCAACAACAAAATATATAATAATATATAATGTTGCAGATTAATCTAAACTGAAAGTCATTATACATAATATAAAACTAATAAACTCCTCACATAATATTTATAATTATTTTAAATTTTGGACCAGTGAGATATTAGTAGGTAATATAAAATAAGATTACCCATTCCTTTTAACATAAAATTGCAATTGGTTTTAGAAGAAAGAAATTTATTCTCATACATATTTTTCTCAAAAAAAATTGATATATTTAACTTAATTTTTTCAGAAATAATGATGAAAGCCCATCATTTACTTAGTGATATATATAAATACATTGTAACTTTTACTATAGTCACTTGTCAAACAAATTTGAGTGAAAAAAATCAGTTGAGCTAACTACAATGCATTTTGATGCATGTCCTCATGACAAGGTGTTCATAGGGACTTGTTTTCACAAAGAATGTCATGAATAGGCACGCTTAATAGTTTAACAGTCTGCCTATTTAAGGCATTTACAAAAATTTCATCACATTAGGTTCTTGCAAAAAAATCATATTTGTTCATTACTCTGTTTTATAGAACCAACTGACTATAAAAATTTGGTATATATTTTCTCTATAGACTCTTGGAAATTTTTCAAAAATTAGGTTTTTCTTAAAACTTTTATGCAGTTCATTTATTTGCACTTTATATAATTTCAGATTCCGTTTTGAACAATAGTTATAATAAAATATTTTGAAAATTGAAAATAAGAAATATAGTTTTCATAATGAGCTCATTATAAATATTTTTTCATTCTTCATGAAACATTCTATTGTACTATTGTATTTCTTATTCATATTGTATTCTATTACACTATTGTAATTGTAAACAACAAAATATTCAGTAATGATATACAAAAATGGAAAGATCGCATAAAAATTGCAATCGAAGACAAAGATTTAAGTGTTTATGCTTTTAATAAAAATCAATGAATTTTACGTTAAAATTGTAAGTATGCAATGCATGTAATGAAAGTGAAAATGATTTATGCTTCCTAATGCATAAAGAAACAAAAATATGAAGAAAAAATAATGAAAGAAAAGTTTATTCTCATACAACTTTTTAATGTGAAAAGACAATGAAGCTTTCAATAATTCAAATTGAATCTGTTTATATGAAATGAGAGTTTGAAAGCCTAGCTCAAAAGCATAGGTATATACAGATTCATAAATAATATACCCTTTAGAAGTTAACAGAAAATTCACAGACACATTAAAAGGTCAAATGGAAATGACTATGCATAATAACAAAGGCAGGAAAGTTTAGTCCTTACATCCTTAGTTAAAAATGAAAGTTAAACAAATGAGTGGGGAAAAATTCAGAGCAAATGAAAATAGTATTACAAATTTTTAAAAATGGATGCTACATTTTCTTCAAACTGAAATTGAAAAGATAAATTAAGAAACTTTTTCAGAATTTAGTAAAGAGTTATATAAATTCTTAAATCTCATGACACTATTATAAAAAAAGTAGGATCTGTTTTGTAAATAAAATAATAATACCATCGTTAAAGCAACATATCAGAAATTTTATTCTTTTATTTGTTATTTTCTTCCACAGTGCTTTCAATGAAATTGCTTATATTACTAATCAAAATAGGGTATAAAATTTGAAATTTTTATTTCTGTTCAATTTCCTTCTCTCCCTGTGTGTTTTCAAAAATTTCAACATATTCGTTGTACAGATTCATAATTTCTTGGAGAGATTATTAAAATGTTATTTTCTTCAAAGAGTGATTAAATTATTATTAATATTTTCTTTGTAATATGAAACCAGTCAAATGTGTTGGTTAAAAGGAAATTGTGTGAGGCTTCTAGGACGGAATGAATCATAGAAAGCAAAAATATTATAGAACCTTGGTGAAAAGTTGATTGTTTAAAATCTCATTGGAATGAAAAATCCCGAAAAAGTTTTTCCAGAAAATCATCACAAGGTATATATTTTTATCTATCATTATCATTGCAAGGTATATTATTTTTATCTATAGTTTATATTAATATGAAGATATATTTGAGATAATTTGGAATTACAAGAACAAGAACCAATGTACATTTTATTAAATATATATTTTTTCTTTCTCTTCAGTCTTACATTATTTGTCTTTAGTTTTATATACTTAAATGTAATAATTAAACTTCTCTACATTTACTTTTCCATGAAAGGATTCTTTTTTGGAATTATTAATTTATTTTCCATTATTATTAAAGAATAGCAAAATAAATATCAAATTAGAAAATTAATAATACTATTTATTGTTACTGATTGTGTACTCAGAAATACAAATGCAAAACAATTTTCAGGTTGTACTCATTATCAAAATGAAAATAATGAAAACTTCTTTAAGACAATACAACATTTAAAGTATTAAAATTTCGTACTGTTAATAAACATAATTTTGTGGTAAAACAAAATATTTTTCAAATGAATAAGAGTATTGAATAAATAATTTGAAAACTGTATGTGAAGAATTACATCCTCGAACAAAAATAGGTTCACTAGGCTGGTGATAAAAAGTTTATTTCATAAAAAAATACGTTTTATGTTTTCGCACAAAATCTGCTATATTATTTCATGAAATTTTCATTTTAGAAAATTTATCAATGCTGTGGGAATTTATCAACGCATAAATTTCTTATTAATAATATGTTACAGAATCTCTATAAACAAATTTGTGATATAAAATGATTATTTTCTTTTCAGTTTTCATTCTTATTCATTGGCATTAAACAAACTTTGAATCAATTTGAAAAGTAGATTATAAGAAATTCTAATAAAAATAACATGCTGTTGTCATTACCTAAAATCACTGTCACCAAAAATCAGTACATATAATATGATATTTATGATAAATGTTACTAATACGCAAGTAACTAATGTTATACATAAAAACTAAATTTCAGAAAAATTGGAAACAATAGGACTTGTTAATGTAAGAAGAATAAAATTAAAAAGTAAGAAATGGAGAGTTACTTTAAAATACATATACATCAATCAATAAAAAGTGCATCAAATCAGAGGTTTATTCTGGATGCTTAAATACTAGTTGTTCCGACCCTGTATACTCAATGTATAAATTTAATTTCTCTGCGCACCAGATGGCGCTAACTCAATAATCGTTTTTTGTCAGTCAAGCAATAAAATTTCAAAAGAACGGGCGTGTCGTTTCTGTGTGCCAATATTATGGTCCGTCGAGCCGGAGCACGAAACTAGCAAAAAAAAAAAAAAAAAAAAAAAAAATTATTTGGTGATGCATAGAAGCGGCCAACGACTGTTGAATCAAAAAACAACAACAAAACCAGTGATTGAGTGAAGGTCACAAAACCAAAATGGATACCCTTCTTAAAACCAAAAGGATAATAAAGGGTAAGCTAACTCGTTTAATTTCGCAAGTCAATAGCTTACAAAATCAAGCAAATTCTCTTTCTATTATTGAAGTGTATGAAATTAACGTAAATTCTTTAGACAATGAAATAAACAAACTAAATAATGATATTCTTTATGCATGTTCTGATTCAGAATTCGATACATTTGAAAGTGAAATACATGAACTGTTTTCTAAAATAAGTAATTTAAAAATCATTCTTAATGTCGAATCAAGAAAAGTGTCAAAAATGATTGTCATAAAGAAGTAACTAATGTCAACAATGTTAAACTTCCTAGAATAGAATTACCAGTTTTCACTTCTAATTACATAGATTGGATTTCTTTTCGTGATTTATTTTTATCGAGTGTTGGTAATAATGTTAGTTTAAGTAATAGTCAAAAATTGCAATATCTTAAACTTTCTGTTAAGGGAGAAGCATATACATTATTACAGTCTATTCAAATTACAGATGAGAATTTCAAATTAGCTTGGGATATGCTTACTGAGCGCTTTGAAAACGAAACAGAAATCATAAATGCAGCATTAAATAAATTAATTTCTCAGCCTATTCTTAAACATGAATCAGCAGCGGGTTTGAGGAAATTAATTGATACAACACAGCAATGTCTTGATACATTAAAAATTTTGAAACAGCCTGTTGAGCATTGGGATACCATTATTATTTTTCTTTCAAAGGGTAAGCTTGATAACGAAACACTGAGAGTGTGGGCGTTAGAGCAATCGAACAAAAAAGCTTCTTTCGCGGAATTCAAAACATTCATGCTGAATAGATCGTGTGCGCTTTCGTCTTTAGCGAAGTGCCAAAAAGAGAAAGTAGGTCAATTTGATGGGAAAACGGTTGCAAATCAAAAACAAAACAAATATTCTTTTTCATCTCAGATTGTTTCTAATTTATGCATTTATTGTCGAAATGATTCTCATTCGCGATTACATAGTTGTGATAGTTTCTTAGATCTTCCAGTAAAGGAAAAATGGAATGTAATTAAAAAACATCATTTATGCGCTAATTGTTTAAAAGATAATAAAACTCATCCTATTTCTAAATGTCGCTCAGGCATGTGTAAATTATGTTCAAAATTGCATAATACATTATTGTGTTCGAAAAATACACATGATACAAAAATCGAAACACAAACAACAGATGAACATTCTACTATTAGTAGTAATAATGTAGTTGTACCTGTAACAAAAACAGTTTTATTGCCAACAGCAATTGTTAATGTTAAGGACATTAATGGTACATTACATAAATGCAGAATTCTTATCGATTCAGCAAGCCAAGGCTCATTTATTAGAGAAAGTTGTGTAAATTTATTGCAACTTAAACGTAATAGAATTAACATAAATGTTGATGGGCTTAGTTCTCGAAATGTAGGTAAGCTCTCAGGTTCGGTATCATTGCAAATATCATCTCTATTTTATAAAAACACACATATCACTGTAGATGCATTAATTATACCCAAAATCACTTGTGACCTTCCTCAATTCAAAATTGATGCTTCAGCATTAAATTCATTCAAAAATATACAACTGGCCGATGTTACTTGCTTGCAGCCTGGTCCTATAGACATTCTCTTAGGTGCAGATGTGTTTGGAGAAATAGTGCTCCATAAAAACATTACTAGTCCTGGACATTCGTTAACTGCACTAGAAACAATTTTCGGATGGGTTGTTTTAGGCAAAACAAACAATATCTCAAAAACAATAATTACAAATCACGCTAGTTGTACCGCAATCGAGTATCAACTTGATAAATTTTGGCAACTAGAAGAAGTTTCTGAAACTAAACCTTATTCAAAGGAGGAAATTGCATGTGAAAATCACTTCGAAAAAACATTCTTTCGTGATTCTACTGGCAGATTCAATGTCAAATTTCCATTCAATGACTCACACAATGAACTTGGATCATCTAGAGACATTGCATTGCGCCGTCTTCAACAAATTGAACGTCGCTTTTCTAAAAATCAATCTCTACTTGAACAATATCATAAATTCATGGACGAATACATAAAACTGGGGCACATGGAATTAGTTCCTGAAAGTGAAGTTAATATTCCAGCCAAATCTAGCTTTTACCTTCCACACCATCCAGTTCCCAACAAAAGTGGTGACAAGTTCCGGGTAGTGTTTGATGGATCTGCTAAATCATCTAATGGTGTTTCTCTTAATGATATACTCATGGTGGGACCGCAAATACAGACTGATTTAACTACATTGCTTATTAAATTTAGGATGCATAAAATAGCGGTTGCTGCAGACATTGAAAAATGTATAGACAAATAACTTTACAAGATCCAGATTTCCAAAGAATCGTCTGGCGCAAATCAAAATATGATGCAGTGAAGGATTACAGATTAATAAGACTGGCTTATGGCACTGCCTCAGCACCATACCTGGCTGTAAAATGTCTACAAAAATTAGCAGAAGAAGAAGCAGAGAAATATCCATTGGCTTCTAAGGCAGTTCTCGAAGACTTTTATGTTGATGATCTCATGTCTGGAGCGAATTCAATTTCCCAAGCCATGGAACTGCACCAACAATTAATGCAAATGTTGTCAAGTGCCAAATTTCCTTTGAGAAAATGGGCTTCAAATTCTAAAGAATTTTTGAACTCAATTGATCCAAATTTACGGTTATCAAACACTTCTTTAAGCTTAGACAATGATGAAACTGTGAAAACATTGGGACTACTTTGGCAACCCGAGTTGGATATATTCTTTTTCAAAACTAATCAATCATTTCTTGTAGATAACTTAACTAAGCGGACATTACTATCAACAATTTCAAAAATATTTGATCCTCTTGGATGGTTATCTCCAATTACCATTCATTACAAATTAATAATTCAAAAACTCTGGAAAAATCAATTGCAGTGGGACGATACTATTCCTTCAACCATAGCATATGAATGGAAGCAGCTTTCAGAAAAACCCTTGTTCGTGAAAGACGTTCAAATTCCCAGATTCTTATTTTGGGATTCAAATAACAAATTTCAGTTACATGGCTTCAGTGATGCCTCGGAAAAGGCATATGCAGCAGCAATTTACTGTCGCTCAGTCTCAAGTACTGGTGAAATTAAAGTTCATCTAGTAATTGCTAAGACAAAAGTTGCTCCACTTAAAACTGTTTCACTTCCGAGATTGGAACTATGTGGTGCTCTGCTGTTAACTAAATTGATGGACTTCACTTGCAAGGCTATGAACACATCCATTTCCCAAGCTCAATTTTATACTGATTCTACCATCGTTCTATCCTGGATTGGTTCTTCTGCCAGCCGATGGAAATGCTTTGTGGCCAATAGAGTGGCAAAAATACAAACTCTTTCTTCCCCTACCCAGTGGCATTATGTTAGTGGAAACATTAATCCTGCTGATCTTGCTACTCGTGGCACATCATCTTCTGAACTACTTTCTTCATTATGGTTAAATGGTCCAAAATTTCTTTATAATTCACTTTCTTTTCAGATAAAGCAGCCTGAACTACCAGTTAGTGATCCTGTTCCAGAAGAAAGGTATTGTACTTTACAATCAACCACTGAAAACAAACCCCACTGTACTGACTTTGATATTTTTTTTAAATATTCATCCTTTTCTAAACTTAAACGTATAACAGCTTTGTGTTTAAGGTTTATGAACAATTGCAGAAATCCTATGAACAAATTAACAGGATTTTTGCAAACTTGTGAATTAACTAATGCGATGCATGTGTTAATAAAAATAGTTCAAACTAATGAGTTTAATAGTGAGATCAATGCATTACAGAAAAATAAAACAATATCGTGTAATAGTAAAATTTTATCTCTAAATCCATTTCTTGATAATTCAGGCATTCTAAGAGTAGGTGGTCGTTTGAGACATGCAAATATAGTATACAATCAGAAACATCCTATTTTGTTGCCAACAAGGCATAGATTAACTGATCTCATTGTTAAACATTTTCATGAAAATCTTTTGCATGCTGGTTCACAACTTGTTCAATCATGTATTGCAGAACAGTATTGGATTATAGGTGTTAGAAATGTAATTAGGGATTTAATCAGAAAATGTGTAAAATGTTGTAGAATACGAGCTTCTGTAACCAATCAGATGATGAGCGATTTACCATCTTCTCGCATTTCTCCTGCTCCTGCATTCTTGCGATGTGGAGTGGATTATGCTGGTCCTTTTCAAATTAAAGCATGTAAAGGTAGAGGCTCCAAATCATACAAAGGGTATATAGCACTTTTTGCTTTACTACAAGAGCTATACACCTAGAATTAGTTACCGACTTATCTGCAGATGCGTTCATTGCATCTCTTAAGAGATTTATTTCACGCAGAGGTAAATGTAGTGATATATACAGTGATTGTGGTACCAACTTTATTGGTGCAAAGCGCAAACTCATGGAAATTGAGAAACTTAGAAACTCCAAAAATTATAATCAAAATGTAAACAATTTTATGTCTGAAAATGGTATTAATTGGCATTTAAATGTTCCAGGTGCACCTCACATGGGTGGACTATGGGAAGCTGGCATAAAGTCTACCAAATTTCATTTAAAACGCGTTATAGGGAGACAAAACTAACTTATGAAGAATTTGAAACATTGTTAACTCAAATAGAGGCTTGTCTTAATTCTAGACCTTTAACTGCATTATCTACCGATCCAAATGACTTGTCAGCCTTAACACCTGGCCATTTTATTATTGGTAGGGCATTAACAAGCCTTCCTGAACCAAATTACGTTGATACAAACATTTCTTTTCTTTCAAAATGGCAGCATATTCAAAAAATGGTGCAACAGTTTTGGAAACGTTGGCATAAGGAATATCTCACACGGTTGCAGCAAAGGCCAAAATGGCTACTGCCGACTAAAATTATCAAATTAATGATCTATGTCTTTAAAGAGGACAATTTACCCCCAACAAAATGGAAAATGGGTAGAATAATTCAATTGCACCCTGGACTTGACAATAATGTTAGGGTAGTTACTCTTAAAACATCAGATGGTGTATACAAAAGAAACATAACAAAATTATGCCAACTTCCTGTGTAATGCCAAATTCATGGTTAAATTTAAATAAAATTTTATTTCTTATATATGTACAATTTTATACTTCCATTGCATTTTAACATATAAAACTTTTTTATTTATGTGTTTGTTTTATATTTTTTCATTTATGTTCATATATATGTATATCTAATCTTTATTTGTAAAGTATATTTGTATATCTAATTTTTTTTGTATGTTACATATTCTGTTTCTTTGAAATAATATTTCAAGGTGGGCGGCATGTTCCGACCCTGTATACTCAATGTATAAATTTAATTTCTCTGCGCACCAGATGGCGCTAACTCAATAATCGTTTTTTGTCAGTCAAGCAATAAAATTTCAAAAGAACGGACGTGTCGTTTCTGTGTGCCAATACTAGTTCTTATAAACATAAATCTAAAAAAATGGATTAAACATTAAACTTAATCATGTAACTTCTAAAGTATTAAATATAATGCTTATGAAAAAGAAATTATTTAAAGTTTGCCTAACAGATACATTCAATATTCAACCAATGGTTATATCTTAAGAATGTACCACAATGAATTCTAAATAAAAAAAAGTTTTTCCAAGTATTTTTGCATGGTTAGTTGCAGTAATTTACATTAATAAGATTTTTGCTACAAGAGCTACAAAGGTATTGAATTTAAAAAGAAAAACATGAAACTAATTTGCATTGAAATTTCTTACATTGTAGTAATCATGCAACAATCATGTAGATTCAAATATAGCAATTATTCATAAAAAAAATATTAAAACACATAATTTTATCTACCATATAAATTGAAACAAAAACTAATCTTCAATTATAATAAAAATAAAAGAATAAAACATAAATATTTTTATTAAAATAGATAAAAAGTAATAAATATATAAACTTTCAAACAAAGAAAAACAAATACAGTTTATTTCAGAGACAAATGAATAATGTATTAGAGTAAAACTTCCCTATTGAAATACTTAACTTATGAAGAGCCAACACCACAAAAGGAAATATTTGTCTATACAAGTATAAAAAATATAACACTTACCTTAAAATATTTTATAATTATTGGAAACAACTAAATAGGTATAATTACATTGCTTGAAGAAAGAAAATAAAATATTATACTTACCTAATTTTAAAAATGATATCAATTTTATGTAAACAAAATAAATGTAAGTGATATTTTAAGACAATTCCTCAGTTAATTTTTATATTAATTTTCAAAATAAAATATATTTTCAGTCAATTTAATAAATTATTACTGCAAAGAGTTTTCACAAAGAAAAATTCTCATGTGTTTTGACAGTAAAAATATATCAACAATAACTAATCCTAACAATTAAAAGTAGAGCAACAATAACTAAACCATAAGGATACAACAATTCCAGAATTCATTCAAACATCAGCACATAAAACATCGCAAAACTAAAGAAATATTTTCTCACCTCCTTATTAAATTCACGGAAAGGTATTTCTCCATCTTTCTTCCAAGTGATGGTGGGTAATGGCTTTCCATTTGATGGACATTTTAAAACAACAGATGAACCAGCAGGACGAGCAAAGAATTTTATTTCCATTTTTGAAGGCTGGGTGAAATAAGGGGCACCTAAAATAAAATCAAACAAATATTTTATTTTTATTGAATACATAGTAATATAGTCATTTAACTTATATAAAAGAATGTTAATACAAAAATTTTATTATTGTTAGAATAAACATAGTTTTAGGGAAGAATTTACACTATTATTGTAATGATTTTAATTATAGTATATGCAGGCAAGTGATTAACAAAAACCAATATTCTTATGAGTTTTGATGCACTTGATTTTAGGTAAAGTATCCTTTTCTACCTAAAAATGGAGTGGTAGATAACATTGAATCTTATAAGCAATTAATATGTAATAAAAAGTTATATAACTTAACACCTGAAAGTAGTTTTAAGGCTCATATCTCTAAGAGCATTTTTCATAGACAGAGGGTCATATTCATGAGCTATAAAGGAGAAAACCCAGAAAACTCATCCTTGCAGATTTGTTAGCAGAAAGAAGAAATACAACACCTATCTTCCATAGTAGAATAAAAGATGAGATTGAACACTTCATCTTTCACCCTGAAGAGTGTGTAGTAGGTGAGTTCAAACACTTCACTTTTCACTCTGAAAAGTGTGGACATATCACTTGTGCACTTGAAGTATATACATAAAAAGTATACACACTTTATTGAACAATGGTTGGGACAAACAGAGTCATATAGTAGTCCAGCTAAGTCACAGTGAACAAGTATATTTCTTGATCATAAATACATTAGTTCATTTTGATTTCAAGAAAAATACTCTGTACAGAGATTTCAAAAAATATGGCATAAAGTGGAATAGCCTAGAAGACGAATTAAGAGCATGAAGAACTGTCGGTAAGAAACATAAAAATTGCTTCTTTAGTTGAGAAAAAAGTGTTTAATTAAAGTGTTACTGCCATTTCAATAAGCTTATGCATGAAAATCAGTCGACCATTTAATAAAACATATATGCCTTATAAAAAACTGATGTTCTTAAGGCATACACATCATACAATACTCACACAGCACAAAACTTTCACAATATTTTAGGCCATTATTATATACAATTAAGGCACTTAATCTTATCTGCAAACATCTAAAATGAAAAACAAATTTTATGAATATTAAATTATGAATTTTTATTTTGTTTGATAAATCAACTGTACAATTTTTACTTTTTTAATACATTTATCAAAATTTATAAAAACACATCCATATGTGAATAATAAAAATTTAACAATTAACACAGTTTAAATTTATTCATGCATCACAGAAAAGTGTGTGTTGCACATATATATAAAATTTTTCAGTTAAACAAAGAAAAATTTTCAATCGATTGATATAAAGTGTCTTTCTTCTCTAGTTGCATTCAAATGCAATACTGATATAAACTATCTAATATTATGAAAAACGGTGTGTAAATGCAATTTATAATCAAATAATGAACAATATAGAATAATAAAAATATGAATATATAAGGATTCACAGTCATTTGAATTGAATACACTATTTTCAACAGCAATGACTTACAAAACTGTTGAAAATAATTTTCTACGGCTTATATACATTTGTTATGAATACTGAAATATACATGAAAACAAATGAGGTTATCTGAGACTAAATCACATCTTTGGCAAACTTAGAATTTAAAAAGAAAGCATCAAGATAGTCATTACCTAATAAGATGATATGACAGTAATAAATTAATAATTTGAATCCAAATTTAAACCAACATAGTATGAAATAGAAGTGCACTCAAGAACATGTTAATAAAACAATCCTATTTCTTTGTAAAATGCTCACATATAAAAAAATTCAAAAAATAAAAATAAATAATAAAATCCCATAAATTGAACCATCTCATAAATATTATAATAGATACACAAATAATGAGTTTGTTAAGTAATTCGTATTGTACATATTTAAGATAAATATTTTTTATACAATACATTGGCAGTTCCTAAAAATCTACGTTTCAGAATAAGAGCAAATCATTCATGATTCTAAACTTAATTCAGTAGCTATGACCTTTAAATGTTCATAGAAGATTAGCAGATTGAAAAGAAAATATTACAGCATTTATCTATTGGATATAAAAATAAAATTATAATACATTGCATAGTAAGTATTTAATTTATAGCTTTTATTACCAAACATGAGTAATTTTTAAACTTGTATATAAATCTATGATAAAAATATAAACTCTTTTTATTAAATATACAACGTTTATAACAACTGAATAAGTATTTTGGTTTGTACAATTTGAATTGTACTCTTATAATTAAAATACATTCTATGAAAAAAGTCATAAAACTATTATTTGAAATTATGCTTACATTGCTCCTCAGACCTAAGAGTACGTGTAAAAACATCCTCTGAGTTTTCTTGATCATTTTCTAAAATAAAAAAAAAGAATTAAATACTATAAATTCGTATTGATAAGTTACACTATTCAGCTTTCTTGTAATCCTAGTCTGCAGTTTAAAAAATAATTACGAGTGTAAATAAGCAGTAAAGTTAATGTGTTTGGAATTTGTACCCTATATCTTTTGGAAAGGCTAATTTGTGAATGCATAAAGATGTCCCAATCACAGATGCTAAATATAGTGGTTATTAATTTATGCACTATAATAACAATAACATGAACAGTTCCCTCGAGAAATCAAGTAAAATATCACCTATGTTTTTTGCTAAGACCTGTACAAAAAAGATACAAAGATGGTAATTGTTTAAATCTTCCTAGCTTTACAGTTAATCAGTTAAAGTCACAAACTTAAAAAAATAAAGGAAATATATTATTTAGTGCTAAATTATCAGAAAATGATATGATTCCTTAGGAACAAAATCTCAGTAAAAAGAAGAACAGAAATCTTTGTTGGAAGAAGTAGTTTCCAGCAGCCAATGAGACCACAGCCAGGGAGCAGACATTACTTTGTAAATCTGAAAGGTAAAAAAACAACAAATACAAAAAGCTGGGATTCCACAGAAGGCAGAAAGAACCAAGACTCAGACTTGAGGATTTAACTTCTTTTGTGAACATTGATTACAAGAAATCTGTGTGTGTGTGAAAAAGAAACTCTGCCTCATCCCTGTTGGTTTTAAAACATTGAAACAGCTACTGTTAATCAACAAACCTATCTAAAGGATGATGTAGCAGTCATTCAATTGGAGATCCTCACTCAAATAGATGATCTCCTTAAAAATAGATTCAATCCGACATTAGAAATAATGACTTTCTAGTGAGATGGTGTTGGAATTGAGAAAGTAGTCAAAAAAGCATTTTCAGGAGAGAGGAATAGTGGTTTTAAATTCCAATAACCTTTCAAAACCTGTGAAATTGATATTTATAACAAAAGATAATCACCCAGAATTCAGCTAGATTGCTTAAATAGCTAAACCATTTAAATTTGTATTTACTGTTGTTAAATAGAACTTCGATATTTTGTAGAAGCACAGTTTTCAGATGGATCTTTGACATTGAGATGGAAATAACAGAGGCAATGGGAAAGCCAATTTTAGAGGATATATGTTTGGACTGGGATTTTATTTATTTATTTTTTTTTAATTCTTTGACATCTAAAGATATTGTTGGAGAAAAGATAGAAGTAGTGATAAAATATAAAGCACTTTTAAGCAAATGAGTATCTTTTTTTGCCACATAATACATTAAAATTGGGATACTGTATCATACAAATGGTTAAAAATCCTGCAAATCAAAAATAAAATACAATAGAGTTAATTATAAAGAATGATAAAACACAGGTTTGCAGCAGTAAAAAGGTAGACAAATTTGTACCTTATATAATAATAAGAAGGAGACAAATGAAGGGTGTAAAAAAAAGATGGCATTAAATGCAGTGCAAAACATTGATAGAGCTGAGAAAAGCAAGGATTTGTATGTGTTTGGATGAGGTAAGATGATGGTGATTGGTCGTCTTACCTCATCCAAACACACACTTGGAGACTTAATAAATTATATATTTTTAAAAAATTTTTAATACTGAAACACAGAAATAACAGTTCATTAAAAAAAATGTAAATATGCCTCATGAGTGTGGCTGATGCACAGACGAGATATGATATTGGCATGCTTCTATGGGATAATGTTCCAAATCCAAATAAAAGGTTTAATGCAGAAAAGTCCAGACTGAATGCTTGATATCAGAATAAGTGATTGCTTGGTTAATGGGAAACCTTACTTATTTAGCAGCAAAGTCAGCCAGTTCATTGCCAGAAATATTGAGATGAATAATTATTCCTCAAAACTGAAATCTGAAAACCATGAGATAACTTTTAACAAAACCAATATTTTATGAACAATAGAAGGTATAAGTGCTTTAGAAAAATAAGTTGCTTCACAGTGCTTTTAACATCAGCATAAATACAGAATTTATGGTGGTAAGAACACTTAATCATGTGAAGAGCACTTACACACACAAAAAGACTACAACTTAAACAATGAAGTGGATATCTATTTATATTGGATATCACTATTTGCTTAGATAAAGAGTTCCAGAACATATATTGAAATATTTGAATTTTACTTCAGTTACTGGTCAGTTTAATTTATGATTTTTCTTTCAGGATATAATATGACAGATATATAGTGACAATATTTTTTTTCAGAAACAAATCTTTAAATCTAAGTCAACATATTTCAGGGATTTCTTCATGCTACAAAATAGTATGTAGCCATATATTATTCATAATTTCTTTGATTACAAAATGGTAATTTAAGAGTCAATATTTAAATTCAATAAATATGATTTTATTTTCAATTTAATTATTAACAATGGTACAGAAAAGGGATCCTAAAAATATAAAATATATGATAATGTAATTAAATTTCCTGGATGCAAACATTTGCAATTATGCAAAAAAGTATTCTCCATATTTATCTAGAAAATATAAAGCAATTTTCTTTCAGATAATTATAGCATCATGGTACCAAAAATGAACTTAGTTAAACAAATATTATACATCTTACCATTTATAACAGTAAATTTACTTTGTTCACAAATTCTAGTAAAACAATATTTCATTCAAGCTCTTAAACATTAATAGACCTGAGAAAAGTACAGTTTGAAATTTGGAATGCAGTTTGCAGAAAATAGTAATACTTCTGAACAATACATTCTTTTATCATTACTCCTATTATTCTTTTATTATTACATTCATTGCTTAAGATTCAGACCATTGTAACTAGTGGTCTGAGTCTTAAGCAATTCCTTCCATTTGGAAATCTATTTGAATTGTTTTCACAAAATATAAAATATAGATTATATTCCATGCATTAAAATCAAATATATACCTCTTTTTATTACTTTCAGAGTAAAATTCTTGGATATTTCACCATATAAATTGGCTGCTTGACAAAAATAAAGGCCTTCATTGTAGTAAGAAACATTTAGTATAACAAGACTATTCTTGCTAATTTTAATATTTTCAGATGTTAAGATTTCTTGAGAGTCAGTTCCATTGAAAAAATAAAATTTCAAAGTAGGTTTTGGATTTCCAATCACTGGGCATCTGAATTTGACTTTATCACCAAGTGGAACTTCAAAGTAATATGGAATGTTGTCTTCTTTAAATTTTGGAGGAGCTGGAAGATAGAAAACATAAGTTTCAACAGAAATTTGTATAGTTTGACAAATAAAATATAAGCAAGTATTTGCGATTCAGCACAAATTTAATGGCTGTGATAAGATTATTTTAGATTGTTTAGCAACAGATATGAAATAAACTATAAAATTCTGAAAAAAAATTTATTATTTGTGATTTCCCAAAATATTTATTATAATAAAAAATTTTACCAAATGTATTGCTTAATTATTGAAAAGTGATTGAAAATATCAAGGTGATTCATACTGAACAAGCACTTCATTATAAAGGGACAAATAATGTTATAAAAGTATTCTTAATCAATTATATTTAATTAAAAAATTTAATTGTTATAATGGAAAGTTGAGAAAAATATCCTTAAAATTAAGGGAATTAATTGTAAGAGAGGGTACTATACTTAATGAACTTGTGGTTTTTGGTGCGCGTATTCAGATTGTTTCGATTTAAACCTTCATTATGAAAGAATATTTATTTTACATATGATAAGAGATATAAAGTGTTATATTTTTTTAATTAAGTATGAAGCACAACAATTCATATCCTAGTATACAACAAAATCATAATGTATTCGAAACCAGTAATATTTACAAAACATGCATTGTTTATATTTTGATTCTTTCTTGGACAAGTTGCTGTTGCCACACACTGATAATACTATTTTTCTATTTTTCTTAAAAATAACATTTCTAGTCATGAAGATAGAAATAATGGCTTCTTATATTTATTGTTTTATATGCTTTTTTTAGTTATTGTATAATATGGCTTTCAGTTATCATCAAGTTACTGATGTATTTTAAAACTTTATAAAAAGTATATTAGAGACCCCATTGAAAAATCCTAGAATTTACT
The DNA here is from genome assembly GCA_030067965.1 of Latrodectus elegans. Classification (NCBI taxonomy): domain Eukaryota; kingdom Metazoa; phylum Arthropoda; class Arachnida; order Araneae; family Theridiidae; genus Latrodectus; species Latrodectus elegans. The sequence continues at coordinate 115,409,795 of CM057809.1, forward strand.
ATTAAGTTAAAATAACTCTTAAAACAAAATTTATTTATATTTAACAGTTCCAATATTTTCTAGATAATTTATGACCAGAACCTGCAAATCTACAAATTAAGAACTTACAAAATTAACATTTGTTATTGATAAGGTAGAAAAATAAATTATATAATGAAAAATACATAAGCCTACAAAATTGGATACTTTCCATTTACATTGATAATTATACACAAAATATATATTTAATAATACATAGACAATTTTATAGAATTTACATGTGAATATTCTTGAATTAGAGTGACATTAAGATTTATAGTTCTGTATCATGTGTATATTTCGAAAAATTATTCCAAGTCAGAAATAAATGTTTTAAAAAAATTTTAAATACAGAATTATATGTAATATTGTGCTTTAATATAAAAAGTATTGTGGTTTTTATATTTACAGAAGAGGATTCACCCGACTGCATTTTATGTAGTTGGAAAATGTTGACATGGATGTCGAGCATCTTTGGAAATGTTCTGCCCTTCAGGAAGCCCGCTTTTCTTCACATTTCAAGACGCTCTCCACTCCTGGAGATACTTTTCTTTATTGGACTGCAAGACTTATTATGCTCAAAAGAGCCAACATAAGGACGTAATTAAAAAAAAAATATTTACAGAAGAGATTTAGACAATTTTTTATTAATCCTACTAGATTAAATGCAAGTAAATTTTTTTCTTGTATTATATTTAGTAGTCAAAAGTACAGATTTAACTTGTACTTAAAAATGTAAGTCAAATGTATTTAAAAGTGACATAAATTCTGAATCTCTAATTACTACATTGTATATTTTTTATTTTGTCAATAAATATGCTAGCATGTGATATGTTTAGGGATTATGAGAAGTTAAAATTGACTGAATCAGGGACAGACTTTCCCTGAATGCCTCATGCTTAGGACCTCTAAGCATAATAATTTACTCAGAAAATTATAAATACCACAGGCTTAATCCTAGGATCCGAAACGTGACCGAATTGGCGACATTAAGATTCGGATTATATGCTTATGTATTTACATTTTGAGATTCATAATTTTTTTATTATGAAACGCTGACGTATGCTAATGGTTATGAATCGCATTCATTTAGCTGTTGGTGACATTTTTGTCAAACGCGTTACATATACATTTTCATGTCTTAAATCAGGTTTATTTTTAGGGAATTTTTAACTTAGTTCTAAATCAAGGATAAAAAATTCTTGGTAAAATCTTATGAACCGGTAAGGGATTGGAGACGTTTTCGAATTTTCGAGGAAAGCGATACAGTTATCTCGCTAACCTAAATTCACTCAAACTCGAATCTGGCCCAATTTTCGATTTCAAATATCGCAATGTCGAATATTTCATTATATTTACTTTTATTTATACAAAAATATTACAAAACTAATAACTAGAAAAATCAATGTTACTATTCAAATTTTTCAAAGATTACATATTAGAAGACAAGTATATAATAACTCAAAAAATCAATATTAATATTCGTACTCAGGCAACAAAATAATCGTTTTTTTAAATTAATTTCTTTTAATTAAAATCAAAAGAATATAAAATATACCATTTATAACAATGCCAAGTAGGTATTAACAACTGTGCTATAAATCTAAATAAAAAAAGTAAATAACATAGAGATTTTGGAAAACTGTGATATTAATTAACCCGGTAGTAGCTATAAATCTAAATAAAAAAGTAAATAACATAGAGATATTGGAAAACTGTGATATTAATTAACCAGGTAGTAGCACCTACCTTAAAAAATATAATGCTAACTTGGACGGAAAATAATCAGATAATAAAGTAAATGAATAACGCAACATACATTTTTAAAAATACTCTGGTTTAAATTAACCACAGTGCAAAAATCAATTTAGCGCGCGAAACACTTGAACGGGAATCCTTAATAAATAATAAAACTTACTGAAGCAAATTTTTTTTTTAAATTTTTTCCTCGGCAAATCTTAGTTATTTTTTAGTAGTTTAGAATTATATCGGTAATTTAAAATTATCTTTGATAAAAGCATTGAACATTATGAAAAAAAAAATATCGCGAGTAAATTTGTGAAATTTTTAATAGATAAATTTCTAATTTAAAAAAAAAAAAAAAAAAAAAAAGTCAATGAATAAATTAGGAAAGTAACATAAAATAGGAAAACAATAAGGTGGGTATGGGAAATGAATAAAATAAGTGCGTTTACTTAAAATACAACGTGTTTTTACATTAGAGCAGTTACTTACACTTTGCCTATGTAACAAATATATTTTTGAATGCAAAATCAAGATAAAATTTTATAAAATAATATTAAGGATTTAATGTTAATTTCACTGTGTTAAAAATTTTATAGGCCGGGAGGATACATCAATGAGTTTTAACACTCTAAGTTCCCTTTCATAAAATATATTTCTTGTAAAAATAAATGAAATATTTAATTTTTAGGAGAATATTAGTCTAAGATTTCTTTATCAGCATGTGCTGCCACCTGGTGGGAGGATAACACTTTATTGAAATATTTATCTAGAAAATAAAAAAAAACTATTGATCAGTTTAATTTAAAGAATCTTTTTGCAATGTTTCTAATTGAGACTCAATAACAGTTGTCATTAATTCATTTTAGGTTATTTTAAGCATGTCATCAATTTCCAGTATGTTATCTGATTCTACATAAAGTACTGAATGCAAACCTGAGGCTCACTGTTGTACCAAATACGTTTTAATTGACTTTAAATTTTTTAATCATGTATAATATTTTAACAAGAGAACAATATTTTTCAATCAATTTCATTCTGTTTGAACTAGAAGTACTATTTATTAATTTCTTTAGAGATTTCCACAGAATACTAAATAATTATGATTAAAATATTTTAGAGACTTATCATTTGACTTATACATAAATAAAACCTGAGATTGCTATTTTATTAATATAAGTTTATAATTCAGTGATATCAAAAATAAGTAGTAATTGCTAAACTTTCCAATGTAATATATTTTAATATTAATTATTTTATATATTAAAAAATTGAATATCACCTAAAAATATAAAAAAATATCAATACACAAAATAATTGAAATATAAAAATAAAAGTTATTCGATTAGTTTTATACACTTTTACTTCGAACTTCTATTAGTGATAGAATCTTAAAAGCAAAGAAATCTTGCGATGGCTTCGAGCCAACGAAGTGATTGTGATCCAGTTTTCTGGAGTACGGAATTTAGTAAATTTCTAGATATTGACAGAAAGTTTAAAAGATCATAAATGAGATCTTTGCATAAAATTATATTTCTCTGCTTTATTAGGATTGTTATTGAACATATAAAACAGTCACTGGTCTCGGAGTTTTGTAGATAATTTTGGTCCAAATGGAGTTGTTACTTATATTTTCTATAAAAAAAGACACATTTTGAACGATTGATTGGTTTTTGCATTTGGAGCACTTTCACCCAAGATCAGCGTCAATTATGTTCGGCACCCATAACAAAATCGTCAAAAAAGGGGAAAAGCAATATTCCCTCTTTTGGCGAAAGAACAAAATGAAATAATTCCAGCTTTTAAACATAATATGCAATATATTCAAAGAAACTATGGAGCTTGAATATTTTCCCTCTCACATTCAGGAAACTTTCATCAAAGTATTTGGCAAGAGTAGTTAAAGTTAATACGGTCATGAGAGAAAATTGTTTTACAAAAAAAATTTTTTTTTCTTATTTATGCTTGCATAATACTATTTTTTGAAAAAATGAAATACAATTTATTCTTTCCTTATACTAAACCAAGTAATAAATTAGTTGAAAAAATGAAGTATTCCAAGAAAAAGAAATTAAGCATTCCAAGTAAAGAGAAGATCGCCTGTTTTATACAGTCCGCGGGCTCGAATCCCATCTTGGGAGTAGAATGCGTGTTCGAAATCACTTGAAACCGTAGGTCCTGGTCTAATTCGCTCTCTTGTACAAAATGAGCGATAAATAATCCCCCGGTTTTATGTGGTGTGCATCGTTTATTCGTCAATATTAAAACAACGAAATTTATAGGAAGTGGTTCCTTGTAAATATACATTGTACCTATAAAAAAATTTGTTTGTAGATGCTGTAAACTCACATATATATTACGATAACATATTATATTCTAAAAAAAATGCCGATTCCAGATGTAATCACAAATATTAAATATTACTTGCATAACTTTGATATAATTTGACCCATTGGAGAAAAGTCAGTATCCGTTACCTTATTCAACTGATTATGTGAGAAATTATTCTTTCTTCACCATGTAAAGGAATAATTAGAATATAAAACCATAGAGATTATAAGTTAATCGCTAATATTGAAATATATTATGTAAAGATTTTAAAATATCTGTATATGTATATTAATTGGGGTTGAAACTATAAAAATATCCTCTATTATTTGAAGTAAAATACTTTTGCTTTATGTAATTAGGTTTTTTTCACATAAAAAATACAAAATAATTTATAAGTTCATAATAATAATATAAATGAATAAAATTACAAAAATGAGTTGGAAAAAATTACATAAATATTTATAATTTCTGATTTCAAACATTCGAATTTTTAATGTTAGATATTTTTTGCATTCACATTAAGTCTTTTAGTTTTTTTTTTTGATAAAAATATATAAAAAATATAAATTCTTAATTGTAATTTATGAGTTTTTAACATGATAGTTATGCTTTCATATCACTTGAATTACTAAATAACCAGATCGATATGAAAGGAAACATGTTTTGTGTATTTATGTTAATTTATTTCTTTGATTTTTGAATAGGTGTATGTTTTAATTATTGATAATTGATTAATGACGATATACTTTCATTCTAATTGTTATGCTAAATTTAATCAAAATTAAAATAATTTAAATAATAATCATAAAAAGGAACTTATTTATCAATGGGGATTTTATGTAAAACTAATTTGTGAATTTCAAAATATTTTAAGATATTAATTATTATTAAATTTGAGAAAAACCAAGTGAACGCGTGATTAAAAAAGCTGCATGCTTTTGATTGTTGAGAAACTAATATAAAAGACAAGAAGGAATAGAAAATAAAAAAGCACACTTTTTTAAAGGAAAATTCAGTTACAAATTTTATAAAAATAATATGTTATAATTTTTTTAACATTAAATGCATAATTATTTATTATTATATAACATGACTCAAACTTTCAAAAACATTTTAAAAGAAATAAAAAAAAGAATATTATATTATATAAATAATAATGAATAAAAATAATTCGAAGTCACACATTGTTTCAAGATTAAGTGGGAATCGCTATAACGCATTATATTTCATGTAATTTTTTTATTAATATTAAGAAAACTTGGTATGTAAACAATGTAGAAATAATTAAAAATTTACCAGTGTCATTACTGAAGGTAGCTGGTAATATTTTCTCAGAGGCATAGGAGCCCCCCCACATGAAAAAGGAACTTAAAAACACGACTGCTGAATAGAACATTTTCATAATTACTTCACTGTTATTTCACCTTTCTTTCACCATTGTGATATTTCTTTCACCCGCCATTTTTCTTTACATGCTAATATCAGAAACTTCTTTGATTTTTTCAGCACCTAAAATTTAAATATACAAATGGAAATTAATAAAAGCTATACGAAATATAAAAGATAATAAAAAATATTTGAAAAATGGAGATTAACATAAGCAGGGGATGAGTAGAAAAAAGAGTTAAAATTAATATAATACATAAGAAAGCAAGTATATTTTCCACGTTTAAATTAAATTTTAAGCGCTTATATGAGCTTGAGATTTAGAATTCTAAAATTTTAAAATAAAAGAATATTAAAGTATAAAAAATTGAAAAAGTTATGTAAAAAAAAAAATTCACATTGAAAACTGCCTTTATTGGTGCAAATAAATTTGAGCTCAATTACTTATATCTTAAAAAGATTGCTCCAGTTTGTCCAAATAGAATCGAAATTCTATGGAAAAGAACGTAATGCTTTTATAATACAGAAGTTTAGAAGTAATGAGATGGAAAGAACATACAGCAAAACAGTTGAAGGAGTATTTATGAGTCTAGTTTATCGATACCAGTCAATAATTATATCGATATACTTGTAATGATATTTGTGTAAGCCAATCGAGTTATGTTGACATTTCTGTGAGCAAATATTATGAATAAATAACTATGTCTCGCCAAGTCCATTGAAATCACCAGACAGGTATTATTCTTCACAGGGGGTATCCCTACATCACTGTCTCCGTTGACATGCATGGAATCTATTATTCTCATTGAGTGTACACTCTGTTCCTAGACCTCTAGGGATATACTATTTCTATAGAACGGAAATAAAATACGAAAACTAAGGGTTTTGCTTATCACTTTGAGTAACAATGTGAAGTATCTGAAGAATTTTCGTGCTTCAATTTGTTACTGAATTTCTGGAAATTTGAAAGAGAAGAACAGTAGAATTTAAAGAAAATAAAGATTTGAATTTACCTAACTTTTTACAGTTTGAATGTGGAAACAGAAAAAAAATAGGTTTCATTGAAAGGGCACACGAAGCACATTTAAGGCAAATACCGAAAATTATTTAAAAATTTATGATTTTTAAAAACTAAATATGAATTTTTAAAAATTATAATGGAAATTTATGTATTTTTTTCATTAACAAAATAAAAAAGTAGAAGAAATAATTCAAGTAAAACTAATGAAATTTATTTTCCAGTTTCACACTTCATCCCGAATAACAGAAATATTCAGCAAATAAATAAAGAAAATCTTAACTGTGTAGAAAGAACTTGCACAGAAATTGATATTGAGGACACACGCGTCAATCAATATGCCTATGCAGATTCTGAATAAAAATAGAAACCGTTCGGGTGATCGTCATTTTTTCCTTGACAGATACATTAAATATGATGTGAGGAAATAACTCTATTGTGCTTTTATAACGCGTTTGTTAATTATAATTTATCAAATACAGCTCATAATTAGGTTTCAATAACCATGGGAGTGTTTTAAAAAAATAATTATAGTGTTTTTACACCATAATTTCACCCTTATTGGTTGTGTTTTCTATATTGATTCAGTTTAGAAATAATTTTGCTCATCTTTTCAAAATCAGAATATTGCAAAACTATAAGAGGGGAGGAGTGAAGAGAAAGCAACAAAAAAATATGCATGAACATGCAACTACAAGAATGAAATGTCTCTGAACTCTTTATGAACTAAGCGGAAAATGTGCTTTCCATAAAATTAATAAATAATTTTCTTATATTATAATATAAAAATAATGATTAATAAAATATTGTATTTTCCTTCCACATTCTATTTAACATTGTAATTACTGTCTTGTGCATTAATGCAACTGAGTGTGATTCAAAAATAGAGTTGCAAGAATATAAATGCTCGTCGGGTTCCTCTAAATAAAAATGTGAAGATGGTGCATAAAATAATACAGGATTTGTTTTTTACAGTAAAATAGTATGTGGATTCAAGAAAATATGGTCTCCAAATTTATATACGTATATATATATATATATATATATATATATATATATATATATATATATATATATATATATATATATATATATATATATATATATATATATATATATATATTTTTATATATATATATATATATATATAAATTATATATATATATGTATATATATAATTTATAGATAGACCTTGGAACAGGAAACTGAGATAAATCTGTAGTACAGAGCTCTGGTCCCTGTTATAGTGATAACACCTGATATAGTTCCTACGGCCACTTATCAAAATAGCCATTGAGTGAAAACCGATTGCGACAGGAGCAAATGAATTTTATAATTATTCTCATGTTTTTTCATAATATAAATGCAGTTTATATTTACTAAAAGTAAGTTAAGTTTTTAGAGTATAAATTAAAATTACCGCGCTCCTTTCAGCTGTAAAATATAATACATATATTATATATAATGTTTGTGTGTCGGGTCAACATTGGGTCATTGATTTCAATCTTTTTTATCAAAGAGTTATAAAGCATTAGAGAATATCACTTTAATATGACAATGTCACCTAGTAGAGAGATGAGGTGCAAACATTTCCCCAGTTATAAAATTATAATCGCATGATTACTAATGATGAAATCGTTCGGTAACATTCGATGGTATTTATATCAAACGCGCATTAAAACACACCTTGCAAATGGTAAAAACTTCAGTTCGCAAGGACTCTGCAATAGATTAAAGATAATTTTGAACTTAATTTTTAATTAATATTATAGAATTAACACACACAATTCCGCTGAGTACAATGACTTAAAAAGCAAATTGTGAGAATTGATTGAAAATATGCATCACTAGAATAAGTTTTGGTTTTGAAGTCTTGAGAATTTTAATTTTTTGTACAAAATGACAAACTACATTAAGAAAATTTCCCGAGATATGAAAGATATTTGCGCTAAGTGCTTGACATAATTTATCATAACTTTGAAAAGCTTTTCTTTTTTCAAAAATCTATTTTGATCCATAAGCCCAGTGATGTATAACACCTTCTAATTCATAGATTATTATGTGTGCCTAAGTAAATAAATGGTGATTGTTTCAGATAAATGCAAATGAAAAATTTCAAATATCAGGAAATAAGTTTCTGTGCAAATTTTGAAGAGATATCTCCGAAAATCATGAAGTAAGTGTTTGTACCAATCTTCAGATTCAAGCAACCAGACGGTCAGATTCAAGCAACCAGTTTGTCCGAGAGTTAGGAGAGAGTCCAGGATCGGTTTCGACTTCTATGAATAGTATTTGAACATCTCCCTTGAATGTTCTTAGAATGGATACCTAGACTGTCGCCAATAACAACAAGTAGCACAATAAAACAAAGAATATAGACAACTATCCTTATAAGCCATGAAAGCAAAATTGACTCCACCCAGTCTGATGTTTGATGCCATCTTCTGTACTTAAAGGTAAAAGATATGTCTCTTTAGCTTCCAGTTTAAAGAATGATGTCAACAAATGAAACCCCCAAAAAAGAACAAAAAAAGCAATAATAATGAGTGTTATTGTATCAAAATGTTTTTATTTACAAAATAAGTGGCCAAAATTTTCAAACATTTGTATATAATTATTGCATTTACTTTCCAAAATAAGACCTGGCAAATTTACTTCATTTGAGTTTTATAAATACTTTGTCAGTATACATATTATTTTACTTAACAATTGTGAAATAAATTATGGCATTTCAAGTGAAACAAAATGCTTTGTCTTGAAGAATAGTATAACGTTTATAAGAATTTAGTTGTATTTCAATAGCTCTAAAAACTCTAAAATTGTGTTTCCAATTAATAAAAAATAAAATATTATTTATAGCGAATATTATTATTTTAATATTATTTAATTCACGAATAGTAGCCATGAAAATTTAATCTCGAATTTTAATTAATAATAGATTTGAGTAGAATGCTTTTATTTTAAGAACATTAATAAAATATTTTTAGTAAAAATGTTTTCAGTGATTAATGAAAATTTTGTCTCTCTTTCTCTCTCTCTAAAAATAAATAAAAAAATAAAATAAAATAAATATCAATTGTATTCCTGTTTAAAAATTATAATGAAATTAGCCTTTAAAAATATTTATATTGATAGAGAATTATGTATAAAAGTAAATAATGAAACTTTTACTTTTATTAAAGTGTGATAACACAATCAAATAATCATTTTAAATGTCTCAGTTCTGCTTAACTCATAAATTGCAAACCGAAAGACTTATTAAAACAGTTCAGTTCATTTTGCTTGTTATTATGAAAAGTAAAATAAAAAGAAAGTATTATTAGAAATTAAACTGAAAGAGTAAATTGACTACAGAAATCTATTAACTGAATAACGAATTACATATAAAGAAATAATCTTTAGTTTATCATGAAAAGCAGTAACAGCCAATGCTATGCACTTTTTAGTCAGAAAAAATAAGATATTTAATCTCAATTTTTTAAAAATTTCACTCTTTACTAAATTTTATCTTTACGATATTTTTGCTCTATTCCTTTTTTAAACTATATAATTTTATGCAGAACAACATTTATTTATATATTATTTATTTATTTATTCCTTTTTTTAATTATTAAGTATTTATTTTTATTTTACAGAAAAGTAAAAGAGGCAAAAGATCAACGCTGTTGTTCATCGAGCCGGATTTAATGGCTGACAAAGCCATCTTAAGAACTAATGTTCGTGTAAGAACCAATTCCCTGATGATACTTACGTGATTTAAATAGAAAAGGAAATTTCGAGGTTTCATTCTTATCATTGTCAAAATTAAATTAACATTTCAGGCTGCTGATTTTCAGAAAAAATGTTTAAAATAAACACTGTTTCAATTTAATAATGAACAGATTTGTATCACATTGCAAAATGCATTATGTCACCTCTACTGCCCAATCCAATGAGAAAGTTAAACAATTTGGCTTACGTTCCAATGGTTCGTGAAATCGATTCTCACCAAGAAGTATGTAGGGATTCAGAATCCTCTTTAAACTAAGAATTAACTGTAGCTAAACTGATGTGTGAGTATAAGAAAGCTTTAATTATAAACATCCAATTACTGGGTGCCGCAATTTTATGCATACGTATTTATATGGATTTTTTCTTATTTTCTTCCTGACGTCAAATGAATAGGTTCCATTATCTATACAAAGTCCTTTCGGAAGACGCGGCAGATGTGCAAATAAGTGCCTTAAAATGGCTTTCAGCTATTAGGCTATATGTAGCGTGGTGTAAATAACACCAATATTATATAATTGTCATCAAATTATTAATTGTTATTGATAAAAAACTATACATTTTTACATAGACAATACAAATAATTAAGTTCAAATTTTCTTCAAACTTCACAAAGAACGTGAAGAATGAACCTAATAATTTCAAATTTGAAAAGAATTTTTAAGATAGGCAAAGAAAGTTTAACAATGGAAAATTCATTTTTAATTCTTTTGACACATTTTTAATGATAAAAGAGAAAAAGGAATTTTTATTAGACTAATATACACACACAAATGGAAAATACTCTCAATTAATGATTTCTTTATTTTAATTAAATGAAGAATGCAAGTTGTCGAACAACAACTAACTTTAGAACAGGGTCGTAAGACTTTTGTAAAAAAAAAATTGTAGTTTCGAGACTTTTTAAAAAGCAGACTTGCTTATACCTTTTAAAATTTAAAAGCTCGAATGTTGAATGCGATTTTGGAAAAAAACATATTCACTTATAGCAAAAGATTCTTTAAGTAAAAAGTTTAAAAGAATGCACTTCCATTGATGTTAAACAATGAAAGATAGATAACGAGGGTGACCATTTCGACTGTCTATTGTATGCAGCCACTTATTAGAGCGAATTTCTACCTTGCACCTAGAGACCTTTGTCTATGAAACGACTGACAGAGTGTATTTGATAGACATCACACAATGATAATGAAGACTTGTATTTTAAATTTGTCTACCACACGGCCTATAGGAATAACATTAAATGGTCAACAACCTTCATTTTCAATAATACGATTCAGTCTTTCAATTAGACATTTAATTACTGATCTACAAATTAGTTTTAATAATAAGGTAATGCAATCTAATGCTATATATAATCTCTTATATTTCTCTTTCCCGTTTAATGTAGTTTCATTCTTAAGGAATTTATTTAATTTTAGCCATTTCATTTGGACATGCGATACAGATACGATACGATATATTAATTTTGATGCACAATATACAATTTGTAAATATCCCACCTCAACAAAAAAGAGTGAGCTGCTCAAATTTTATTTCTTTTTTATCCTTTCACCATTCACATCCATTTGCTTCTCCAAATTACCCAAACATACCACTTGTTGCTTGAGAAGGAGAGAGGATTTGTCTGTCTCCTCCAACAAAGCTCAAACAATAAAGAAATAATAATAGAAGAGATGCTTGACTCACAGAGGAGCGCTTTGGTCTCTCATCTTGATCGCAAGAAAATAAAAAAGAATTTCTTGGAAAGGCTGTGTCTTCTTCTAATGGGAGCGTTCTCAACGACCACAATGTCCTCTAAACGACTAAGGATTTTCTGCTAATTACTCGAAGTAGGGTGCACTGATTGTTTGTTTGGTTCTTGTCGCGGATGCTTGTCAATACCAGAGCTCACATACCCGCTGATGAGCTTAACAACAACGCAGTCTCCGAGTACAAGCCTTTTAATAAGGGCCTCAAAAGTAATAAAGTTACGGAACACAATTTAATCTAGAACAGTTCTATACGTGTTCCTTTTATTCTAATTGCTAACACAAATGTTCCTGTTAAAAATTAAAAATTAAAGAAATTATTAAAAGGTGTTAAAAATTAAAGAAATTATTAAAAGGAAGTATACCCACATTTCTCACACTCTCAATTTTTGAAGGGGAAAAAAAACAGCATTTAAATTCTTTTTATTTTTATAAGATGTGATGATTTTACCAAATCTACCCAAAGAATCTGTACTTATAAAAAATACGTGGAAAAAACTCTGGACGCATTCATTAGATCCCACAGACACTGATTCTATTAAGGAAATCATATTTGACGCTTTTATAACTATGATTTTTACAATAATGATATTATTAATCTAAAAATTGTTATTAATAAACCAGTTGGCAATAAACGCACATTTTTAAGTTGATGAAATTAAATAATGTATAAAACTACAGCTATAACAGCTAATGATTTTCATTGGTATCGTTTTGTGTTAGCAACTAACCGTGGGTGGTTATAGTAGGCTTCAAATGAAGGTGAAATTTTACTATTTCTTTTAATGAATCAATAAGTTTATTAATTTTTATGTATAATTCTTTCGCAATATTGTATACCGTAGATTCTTTAACTATGCAGTTGTAGACATTTTTATAATGGCTATGAAGAATTTTCCATGTTAAAGATAATCTGAGAACTTTATTTTAGTTCTGTATTGTACTGAACTGATTGATTTTTCGCTCTTCCACGCAAAACTAATTCGATATGGAATTTGTAGTGTATTCCAAGCATTCAAGGTTGAGACGAGAGTCCAATCCACGAGCTGCAGAGATGAAAACCATAATACTGGCTATTCATTTCCGTATTTTAAAGAGAGAAATATTGGATAAATCCGGAAAACACATTAAAACTAAAGTACTAGATTTTAAGTTACTGCAGCTAAAAATATAAGTTGCACCTAATATAAAAGTTTAATAAAAAAATTACTTAAAATTAAAACTTTTTTATAAAAGTAAATTATTATAAAAATTTAATTTAAAATTTATTAGAAATCAAATCGGTGTGTTTGATCCAAAATCTAATTCATCATGTATGATTGTTAATGGCTCTGTTAATGTATACACTAAACATTTATACAGATATTGAAAGTGTCAAACGTTAATCTTGACAAAGTACTACCCATTAATCAGTAATTTATAAGTCTACCTTGTTGGCGCTGAACTTCCTCACTTCATGAGTTCGAATTCGACCTCATGCGCGGAAGTACATTACAAACTCTAAAATTTACACAAAGAAAAAGTGTCATAAGCATTTCAAATTCAAATCATAAATATACGAAAACTGATAAATATGAGCATACCGATTTCAAAAAATATTAGGAAATGTTAAATCGATGACACGAAGGATTTATTTGATCCCATTTATGTATAATACATCTTCTTCTTCTTCTTCTGTCTGTTGGTTAAAGGAAAATAGCAAAATGGAAAAAAAAAAAAAAAATGGTTTTATGGCTCTTTACTTGCATCTTTCTCAAGGTTTAAGTTGAGCTGCGCTCCCTTTCAGCAGAGTGCGTTGGAGTTGCTAATTTTGGCACCTGTGTCGAAAGAAAACTCCCTTCGACTCCGGCGGGCGCATTTAGTATGAAAAAGCAAATTCATTTTGCGGACACGAACGCTGAAATTAAAATCATTGGCAAATGCATTTGCATGGTTATCACCTGCAAGTTCTAAAGATAGTTATTCCAGTGAAGCATGCTCACTTTAATGTGGTACAAAATGGATGGCAAAAATCATGGCTAGCGCAAGGGATCAGTTCCATATTTCAGAATACAGTTGTGTAATGCAGGTTACTTTGAAAACCTGCATAAAAGCATGATAAATCTCGTTTCTGCATAAAATTACATTGCGAAATAATATTATTTGAATGATTTGTAACGTCATAATGCAAGTGTTCAATGAAAGAACACTAAAGTCATTATCAGCTTATAAAAAAAAAGTTCTACAGTAAAGCTGATTGTATCCCTCTGAAATGCTAATTTACTTACGTCAGGCTTGTTTAAAGAATCTACTTTAAGTCGTTGGTCTTTGTCCTCGTGTGGAAAAAGTGACTATAAAGCCATAAACAAAACAAAACAAAACAAAACAAAATAAATAAATAAAAAAAATAAAAAAAAACATTTCGGCTAATTTGAGGAAGTAAATTATATTTTAAAGAACTTGAGTTTATAAAAGATATATATTTTGCTTCTCATATGCCATGTTTTTCATGGTGATATTATTTTAAATGATTTTATAAATAAAATTTTATCTCACATATACCTGCATTTTTCCTTCAAAAAAGTAAGAACATGAGAAATAAAATGCATTGTATTAATACGAACCATTTTTAATTGATATACTACTAATAATAATTTTAAAAAATTTATTCATAAAATAATTTTTTGTATTTCAGTCACATTTTTAATAAGTAGTTGCATTTACGTATCATGATGATTATTTTAATATCAAAATGTAACTTGCATTTTAATTTTGTATTAATATGCCAATACTTGACATGCCATGTATTCATCTTAAAATGATCCAATTACTATAAAGTATGACTTTAAAACAAATGATGAAATTCTAATTTTTTTCAGAGTTAAAGCAGAAATAAATCGTGAACACTGATTTCATGTATTATTATCAGAAGATAATATAGCCGCATTCTATTCTCTCATTCTCTATTCGCATTCTATTCTAACATTCATATACATTGTTCCTATAATATGAAGTTAATTGGCAAATTATAATCATAATTCTGTTGATATTTGCTTTGATAGAGAGAGAGAGAGAGAAAGAAAGAGAATATGTGTAAATAAATGAATTATTTACACATATTCTCTCTCACTGATCTCAAGTTAATGGTAACTGAATGATTAATCTTCTTGACTCCAATTTAACAGAACTAAATTCGATTCCCCACCTACGATTTTTCAGTTTAAAGAAAGTATAGTGCGGAATCCACTTTAAACTATTAGTGCCCAGTCAAATTAAGATACTTGTGACAAAAGTGAGTGTAGAATGACAAACTAAACCGATCAGAAGTTTCTGAAAATAATGTCAGTACCAACAATTAAGTTTATTCAAATTCTTCACTTATGATTAAACAAGCTGGCAGTCGAATGGTTAGCACTCTTCCCTTCGGTTCAGCAGTTCGTGTGTTCAAATCCCACCTTCGGCATGTATGTTTATAATGGTGCGGAATCTACTTTAAACCGTAGGTCCCGGTCTAATTAGCCCTCGTGTGCTGAAAATGACCGTCAAGCGACAAACCAATCAATAATGGATTCATTTACTTAATTTTTTTCAAAATTAGGAGAATTAAGTTTTTATTGTACAGTATAGAAGTACACACATTTTATCTATACAAATATTAATAACTATATTTATGATATTTAATTGTATATGGTATAAAATTGTTGGAAGAAAAATACTTTTTAATCCCAAACTATAATTATTTCCAAAATTGATTCTGACAAACGAAAGAAGCTCTAATTTAATTCACAAAAGCATTTGGCTAATCATATAACCAACAATAAAACTGGAAGATAATACGTTAAAAGAAATTACATTTTTAAAGTCCGAAGAAAAGCTTACAAGAGAGTCTTTGTTTCCTAGTGCTTGAATTGAAGTCGTATTACTCACTGGAGATTGGGGAACACAATTACAGCTGACCTATCATCCGATTATTGTTAAGAGTAAACGACACACCCTATCTTTATATTTCAAAAAAAAAAAAAAATACAAGCAACAGTTCATTTCTTTCACATTTAACAAAAAAAAAAAAAAAAAAAACTAATCAGAAAATAATAATAAAAAAAATAAAAACAACGAGTATGATTAATTTTTGAGTTCATACAAACTGCATCTATCTATGAGATAGCTTACGTGGATAAATTTCTTTACTATCATTTTGCTCATAGTTAATCAGTTCAAAATTCACAATTAATCATCTCTAATTAAAAATTAAAGAAAGATGTAGCAATGAAAAACAAAGAAAGTGATACATTTTCAATTAAAAAATTTTTTTCGATGTGTTTTTTACACTGATAATAACTTTTTCCATTCGACAATTCATGAGTTCGAATCTCACTTCGAGCGTAAATGTATATGAGTTGATATCCAAGTGAACTATGATGTGAAATGAATTGCGATTTGGACTTTAAACCATGGGTTCCAATGAAAATGGCTATATGGAAACAGCCATTTTACTTGTTTACTTGAAACACATCTGCATGCAAAAGATAATGGCGAGATTGTTGAATTTGAGAAATTAGAGACTGACGAAAGAATGTCGTCATTCATGTTTTGATTCTTTTAAATATTATTTTTGGCCACTGAGTCTCGTTTCTTCAGGTGCTTACAGCTGTTTCTTTTACGCGCGCGCGACCATTATTCACACAACATCACATTATAAATCAACAATGGTTATATGCCTTCACTATTATGTAACGCTTCTTTTCGGTATTGTGAATTCATTATTTAAAAAATGACAAAGGTTCATTTCATTCCAATTTTTGAATGCGTAGTTTTAACATCTTATATTGCTCTTAGAAAATTAATTAGTACATACGAAACATTCATTAGAATGCAATTGAGTTCATTATAATTATGGCACACTTTTGAAGTGCAAATTTTGAATTTTCTTAAAATTTTGATTTCAAACTATGCATTGCTTTTCGGAAATTAATAAACTAGATAAACATGTTTTTTACAACTACCAGGAGATTCACACATAGAAAAATATAATGTATAAACACCATGACTTAAATATAATTTTTTTTTTCATCCACGTATTACTTCATGGATATATTTCGGTAAGCTATCAGAAATAAAAAATTCTCCTTTAATAACAGAATACACAACTAATGATGATTCTCATTTATGTGACAGTGCTTAGTGCTTTAGTGTCTCGATAGACAAAGTATCAAAATAACGCCGTCACAACACAAGGCTTGGCAACCATTCAGCGCCGCTAATACGAAACTGCTTCCAGAAAAGGAGCAATCTTCACATTTTTCACTGCATTTCGTAAATCAAAAATAAAGAAATTTTGGCTCTTGAGTAAAATTTTTCTATTAACAAAGTTGGAGTAAATTCTGTCAAATCATTCCATGTTATATTCCTGTGTACGCATATTCAGTGAAAACAAAAAATTAATTCTTAAAAATGTTAAATTAAGTGCTTACAATTAAAAAAATTGTGGGCGCAGTTTTTTTAGTTCAAATAACTAAACATAAAAATTTATTTCATTATTTTTATAATTACAAAATAAATAAATAAATAAATAAAATAGCAACAAAAAACGCTTTTTTTAAAGGAAAACGTAAAATGTGACTAACATTACCCTGGCAGCTAAGCAATTGCATTCAGTTCTGTAGAAGACAAGCTCACTCTCTGAGTACCATAGGGTGAAAGTGAAGAAATAACTATGAATTTGCTTTTTATTATTGGCAAAAAAATTCATCAAATCTTTTTCAGGACGGGATCTTACACTTGTTCTCTAATTTTTTATCAATTCCTATCTAAGTATTTCTTATTGTATGCAAAATCATTGAATATTTTAACTACGTTTTATTAGAAAAATAAATCTATGAAAATCAATTATACAATAGAAATATTTACAAATCGAACACCCCATTTTTGAAAAGAATAGAAGAAAAAATAATATATCTTTAATGGAACAGCTGTGTGTGTGTGTAACTATAATACTTCCTACGAGATATGTACATCTCTTTTTTCTTCTGAACGTCTTATACCGTCGATTAAGCGCTCATAGGAAGAAACCAGAGACTTATCTTTCCCTTGACTATTTTTTCCGAAAAAATCTGTAGATAAAGCGAGTAGGGGATGGATTAGCTACCCTTTCTAACGGAAAGCAAAACAATATTGTGGTATGCAGAATACATCCCGCAACTCGGCTACCATTGGCTGGAAGAAAATTTTTTGGTCCCTCACATTTGGACAGCACATGGGGATGTCGTCAAGTTTATGACGATTTCCGGACACACGGGTGCCTAGAATTCCGAGTTTCCTGTGATTTCCCCACCTTCCTTCTTAGGACTGTCCTTCGCGGTTAAGGTTTTATATCCATAAGGTCATGGTGTACAAAACGGAAATGCTCACTATAATGGCACCGTTGTTAAAACTGCTTACAAAGCTGAACGTATGCTTAGCTATATTCTGAAGGTTGAATGATTCTAAGTTTTTAAGTATAATAATTTCAACGATTTTAAAAGGCATAGTATATGTGTTTGGGATTGTTACACAGTTGCTTCTTCTGTCTTGTGCGCTACATTTTCACAAAAAGCTTTTAATTTGGTATCTATAATCTATACGAAAGTTTTCACCTAGTTTTAAAATAATGAATTCCGATTATAGCGCAGCAGACCAAAATATTAAGTTTGGATATCTTTCTTGGGATAATATCCTGAGACAGTAAAAATATACGATGCTAAAATATTAAGGATATAATAGCTTTCCTTTTAATAGAAACTAAAAAAAAAAAACTTTTTATTAGTGAATAACAGCATAAAATGATTTCACTAATATTCTTAATTGGCAAAAAAGTAACTTCTAACGGATAATAATTTTCATTATTATCTCTCGGAATTATATTAAAAAATACAACTAGAAATATTAAACAATACTTTAACACAATTAGTCAAAGCAATGAAAAGGAGTTAGAAAGATAAATAAAAAGTGTGTTTGCGAAGCAATTACTTCCTTAATTTAGATTTTAAGTTAAAACTAAGGAATTTTTATAACATCCAACAAAATAATTATTAAATTATAATCAATGTTATTTAAAAACACACACATAGGATAAACATCTGTAAGCCATTGTTTCAGAAAACAAAAAATAATAGCGATATTTTTTTTCTGGAAAAACGATAGCTGTAGATCTTTTCATATTTACAGATCTAGAAAAGCTAGATTCAAAACCATATCGTACTTCGAAATCAAGTTCCATTGTCTATCAAGTTAGAATTGATGTCAGAAGAGTATGCAAATCCGTTATTAAGTATGTCGATGAAGAAAGATAAATTATTTTGTGACAGATATTTCGGATAAACAATTCTCTTCATTTTATTACAAAAAGGTTCCTTCAATATTTTTCATTTAATAAAAATATTACATTTTACGATACACAATAAATATGTTATCTGGGTAGACGTTTTAAATAAAATTGTTGTGTAATTCAGGAGTTTAATAGTAAAAAAAAATGATTTGATCTTCTTGCTATTTTAAATTTTATTGTGTTTGTTATTTTAAATAGATAACATAACAGAGCCGTTATTTTTTTCTATTTTGAATAGATAACGTGATTTACCACTATTTTAAAGGATAACAACAATTCTAGTGGTAAAGAAGGCTCCACTTTGTAATTTTTATCATTTTGAAAGGATTATTTTCGTAACAGAAAGAGAACTGCTTTTAATTTCTTTACGTAAGAACATAACTGCAGAAAATTCCCCGCAACAATTTTGGAAATAGCAACAAATAAATTAGCATCTGATAAGCAACTCATAGAAGTATAAAAATGTTATAATCATCATTTAAAATTCTTAATCAATTTAATTTAAACTCAAAGTTAAATTGACCGCATTTTATTACAACACTTTTACAGAGTTTTATCAAAGCTTCATGACTGGGTTACGTGTAATTTTGAGATCTGACCAAAAGATCTGCTCGTAATTCAAATGCATCTCGCATTTGATAAATATAGTAACAATGATTTCCCCTAGTTTACAAATGACAGTCATTTTGTAATTATTACTAACAAAGAGAATTTTGGCGATAATCGATATTCAAATATAAAAATAAATTATTTGGTTTCAAATTACGATATCATGGCTCATTATGTCCAAATCATATGATCGTGATCTTTGGAGTGGAAGTTTCTTGGCTGGATTCCCGCCACTGTTAAAAAGTGAGCGACGAGTACTCATTGAGTTCTCCCCTTGCGACATACAGCCCTTTATCTGTGTCATGACTTCCCTGAAGAAAATATGAGGCAGATGTAGAATACCTTATAACAATTTTTACTTACTTAGAATAGGCTGTCTTCTACGCGATATCAAAAATTCGATATATTGCCTTAAAACTTAACCTAAAATCCAGAAGCTTAGTATACATTTTAAAAACCATAATTGTACAAAAAATATGGGTTAGATAAAAGCCAAGATATCTATTTTAACAAAATATTGAATCCTTAATAAAATAATTGACCATAAAGTTATTTAATATAACATCTGTATAAATCAATGGGAAAATCGAAGTCCTTAAAAGCCGCTATTTGAAAGAACTTGTTCATTATGGCAAACTTGAAGTTTAAGGAACTCACTAATCAAAAATGATATTTAGATAGGTTGCATAATACACCGAACATGTTCAAAATGGTAAACAGTAAAATGATATCCCTATTATTTTCTTAAGTAATCGTTTGAATAAAATTTAAAAACCAGGAAATTTATGACAAAAACACAAATAATGCTTATTAAGTTTTATAATCTATCAAAGCTTATTAAAAGATCTCATCATCAGGCCAAATTTAAAACGGGAAGAATCTTTGAAGGAAATTCTAGTAGACGATGTTTAAAAAGAAAAAGAAGAAAATTAGTAACTAAGAATTCACAATTTATGATTAAATTCTGAAGAATTTTAATTGTCATTCAAAAAAGATATATGCTGGTCTTTCCGGTTAAGCTTGAATTTAAATAAAACGAATTTTTTAAATACTTGTATGAAATTCTATTGCAAGTTAAAGGAAAAAGGAAAAGATTAGTGGCTAAGAATTCGCAAATTATGCATACTAGGTTCAAGAATATGTGAGGGTTTTCAAACGATACTATAGGCTTGTTTCTTAAAAGGGAAAGAATCTTTGGCATATTTTAATGAAATTCTACTTCGAGCTGTTTAAAAGAAAAAGGGAATTATTCTTGACTAAGAAATCTGAGCACGTTAACTTATTTAAAAGGTATGTAAACTTCCGCAAATTACTTCCATTCAATTCTATCTACCAGCGTAACTGTTGATACGCTTGAAACGGATACATTATACCATTTGAAACCGGATTACTTTACATTTTTCTGTTGGGAGGAATTTCTGGAACTTTCCAACTTCCTTTCGAATTTAGCTCAAGAAAAATCACTTTCCACCGGAAGGGAGCACATTCTTCTCGTACAAGGAACACGTTACAGGGGGAAGAGGGAGGATGTTTGGAAGCACGTGTCCAGTCAGCATGGTTTCCTAGTTTGCATGGTAGCTAGCTTTGATTTTTACAAGCACAATGACATAAATAATTATGACAAATGCATAATGTTACGTTTATTTACCAAATAATCATCAGAACTATAAGACGAAACATTAATTTAAAAGATTATAAAGTAGAAAAGAAGTTAAAAAATTGAACAATATGATAATTATTACAGTTACATCATATAAAAATTGATCTGCAGACTTGGAATAAAAAAAAGCAAATGTCAGAAGTTTCATTTAGAGGGGAGTTAGATATGATTTATTTTTTATTTGTTAAAAAAATGTGATCTATAATGTACTGAAACTAAAGTTTATTAACATTCAGATAAAATAGACTTTGATCCTTTTACCTATTTAAATGTAAAGGCACCAATTTGAATAAATGATTTTAAAAAAAAATGCCGAAAATGATTTCTTTCATTTCAATATTTTTACACATAATTATTACTCCTAAAGAAGTGATAATTTTGAAAAACTAATATAACTCTTTTTGTTTTCAAGTAAGTAATTTTTGAGCAGGATATCATTATCTTAATGAATGATATTTCGAGGATCTCTGATAAAATCGTGTTAAATGATGCCGAATTTTAATTAAAAAACATCTGTAGATGGAATGGCTGAACTAATTTTTCTTGCATGGCATTATTTCTGACATTAATTAATTATACAGAATATAATGACATGATATTCATTGTTTGGCACTAACATATTTTCCCGCCTATCATTTTCATCAAAAAAATATATCGCTAAATGGTGCAAATTTTGATCATTTTTTCCCTTCAAAAGGAAAATGTGGGAAAACAGAGCAATTACTTATACTTTTATTTAAACTAATGTATAAAAACTCTATGTTTAATTCATCTTCAAACTTGCATGAGTTAAAAATATGAAACATGAGTTTAAATACAATAAAGTATATAAAACGTAATTAAGGTTTCTAAACAACATTTAGCAGCATATTTTTTTCGTGGAAATGGTATAATACAAAGTACCGACACTTTTTTTTTTTTTTTTTTTTTTTACATTTTCACTTATACCATTTCTTATTGCTTTATACAAGACATTAGAAAAATAACAGTGTCCCTCATTAAAGTTACCGAAGTCAAGACATTAATTTTTACTCATAAGAAATTTTAATATGCCGTTTTGAAATAATCTTAAAAGAATGGAGTCCGAGTACTACAGAAAAATGAAATGAATGAATAAATGCAATTTCCTTGCCCACAATTACATCGCATGAGAAACGTTAATCAATCATAAAAGCATTTTATCAGAAAAAATAAACAAAAAGAAAATTAAAATAAATAAAATATCTTGTATAAATTTTTCTAATTTATACATCCGTTTAAGCAAAATGCATAGATAACATAAATATACGATTTAAAATGTACAATACAGATTTTATAGTTTTTTTTTTTTTTTTTTTGCCGCATATTTTAAATTTTACATTATTTAAATATGGTTGAAAAGAATTTCAGTAAAGAGAGATTGAAGCACTTCCACATTCCATAATAATACGATATAAAATGTCTAATAATTCAACGCTATATTTAAATTATATTAATTACTATTTTAAAATCCTTTTAAAGTTATTTTACGAGGAATAAATTGTAGTTATTATAAAATTTGTACAGTTAATTCAAGTTATAAAAAAATGTCATAAACACTACCAAATATTTGATAGTTTTGAATTAATGATAACCGATTAACTTTTGAACTACAAAAGGAATTTTAAAAATAAATCAAAAGAACAATTTTTATTTACTTTCAAAATTGAACAATGCTTTTCAATAATCCTATGAAATAAGGTAAATGAAATTAAATTACTGATAAGAGCATTGTATTCAAACCTAAAGTGGACACTAAAAAATGAGGCTGCACCATGTAAACACAAATGACCCTTCATATCTCAAAGTCATCGAGACAGAAAAAATTAATCGAGATGCCTAAAGTTTCGATAAATCGAAAAAAAATTACTGATTATTTTCCTCTTAAAACAAAATATTTTATTCTAAGAATAAACCCTCTTAGAAAAAGTATTTTAAAAACAATTTTTAAAAAGACATGAGAAAATTTTTTCAAAGAGAGCAAAATAATTTTTTCTAAGAATAAACATCATTGGCACAAATTACTCAAAATCAGTATCAAAATATATTGATGTATAAAGATATTTACAAATTTTATTACTTTATATTGGTATATATACCTTTAAAAATTAATAAAAAAATAATCATGAAAACATCATTAAAATATAATAATTATGCAAAAACATTTCCTCGATTCTAAATAAGTGTAAATTATATGGTCCTTAGGAATAATAATTAAGACAACAATAACCAAAACAGTCGTACATGTATAAAAAAAGCTCATATTTATACATAGTAATTTTTAAGAACTAGTTCTTATTTATGAAGTTGTTAATTTTACACAAAACGGGAACCTAGTGTAAAATTTTCTTTCCTCTTTTTTCTAACTAAGCAGAAAATAACTATTAGTATATTATTAAGTTTATCCATTCCACTACTTTATTAGATATAGACTTATTCAGAATTTTCTATGGATTTTCGCAAATTCCCAACAGGAAATTTCCTTGAAAATTTAAAGATTTCAGAAAAAGCATAACAAAACAAAAAAAAAAATAGTAGAAAATACTTCGAGCAAGAAGCTTTTAAAAGGAAATAAACAGAATAAAACTTCAAATTATTAAAAGAAATGTATTAAATTATTTAACAGGAGTAGGCGCTTATATAGAAATGACGAGATAAAGTAAGTCAAAACAAAAAGCCAAGAAATCGATTATATTGGATGCCGGACAGACGATAGCCTAAATGCTGATAATTCCTTTAAGACATTTGATCATGTTCCTCGGAATAAATTCCGGAAGAATTTTTCATAGGGGGGGGGTATTACATAAGGAAAAACCCTAGAAACAGACATGTATGCATGAAAGAAACAGGAAAGCAATGTCTTTCTTCCCTTGTTTAACATTGGCTAGGATCCAACACCGAATTTCAGCTTCATAGAGAGCAGTCTGTATGCTACGGTGAAACACCGAAATCTGGAGAATGTCGGCACTCACCGGTGAATGTCAACATTCACATAGTCGCTTGGTGTATGTCCGAAATATTTGCTAAATACCCTTACTTCTGACTTTCACCGGTTCATTTACAATTAGTGCATGGTGAATGTCGACATTCACCATGCATTAATGATGAATGAACATGTCCGAGATATATATATATTTTCCCCGTTATTCGGTCGCGATAAATTTTTCGCCTCTCTTTCTGAAAGAAATGACTAAGAACTTAAAACATACAGTACTTTCAAAATGAAAAAGGAAAATTATAGAAGTTAAGAACTAACATAATTATACAGTACATTCAAGATGGGAATTTTTTTAAGGTGCTACAGTAGGGGAGAAATCTTCATAGAGACCTTCGTGTTCGAACTGTGGTTCAATCCCACTCCAGTATTGTGAGATTCAAAATGAGAAAGGAAAATAATAGAAGTAAAAATCTTACTTAATTATACAGTATGTTCTAAATGAAAATATGAAATAATAGTAATAAAAAACTTACTAAATTATGTGAATCAAATCTTATTTATTGCAACAACTTAAATTATTATGACACTTTGAATTGCATAAAAGGCCCTTGATTTTATTAACTGCATTTATTTGTGGAACACTTCCTTTTGCAATCACAGCGTGTACAGCCTTGCCCACCTCTTCTCGAATTAGCTGCAGCTGCTTCTCTAAGCGAAATTTCTTGAAAAGAAATCTTATCTATAGAAGGGAGCTTTTCTTTACAAATTTCGAACTCTTCTCTCACTGCGAACGTGTGTAAAGCTGCTTGAGGGTACCATTTTCATTCGCAAGTTTATAGAAGTCGGAGTCTTCTATTCTAACAACAATCGCTAACACATTTCGGTTATCTGTACGACCACGGTCGACATCAGGTACTTGTATTCGTAAAGTATCACTAATTTGAGACGGAGGAAATTGATTTTGTGAGGTCCGCAACATTTTTGTTGCTTGCAATAGAAGACTCTCTTTCGTGGCCGCTCTTTTTATAGAAATTAACTCGTGTTTTTCATTCAAAACTTGATGTGAAGACGTGGTAGATTGCAAGTCCCCTTCAATATTTTTCTTTGGAATTTAGTTTTCCGTTTGACCACCGCTCAAATTTTTTTCAGAAGAATTACCAGTTTCTTCAAGATGTTCTTCGATTTCAAAAGTATTGGCGATTTCTTCAAGTTGTTCCTCAGTTTTGATTAGGCAAAAAAGACGATGCTATGCCTCTTTTCGCTTTAATCCCAAACATGGCTTCATAAGGACTTTAGCGTATTACTTCGTGGTATGCCGTATTCTTGGAAAATTGAACAAAAGGTAACATTAATTTTTACTGACCATTTATTTGTATTGTTATCGTTCATCCATGCAGTTAGCATATTCTGTATATCCTGATTGGCCCTTTCAACTGAGCCTTGTGTTTGTCTGTGACAAGGCTTTCCATGAAATATCTTAACATCTTTCCACATCGCGCATATTCCGGATGTAACTTGATTGCTGAATTCTCTACCATTATCTGATTACAATATTGCTGGGGCACCAAATGTTAAAAATATTAGAAGAACGTGATACGCTACTTCTTTATCCCTCTAAGTTTTTAAAGGTCGTAGCTGGACAAACTTAATTAAGTGTGTGATCTTGATAAACCATTATGAACTTATACTCGCCATCTGAATTTGACTTCTGATCTATCAGATCAACTTGACATCTTGAGTTTAACTCAGAACTGATTATTGGTTTCACAACAATACCTTACTTAGGTGCACTGTGTTTCATTTGACACGGTTTGCATAGATTTAAATACAACATTTAAAAAAAAAACTTCATATGTAATATTTTTGTATTTGTTTTGTAACTCTTTAAGCATACGTGTTCTTCCTCCATGGCCTATCCTGGTGTGAGTTTCATATAGTATACTGAACAATTCCTCATTTGTAAGATAGTACTGTATATTCGTTTCTCCTGGTTTTTGGTACAATTAACTTCTCTTCATCATTAATTTTTAAAACGTCAAAACGTTTTAATCGGCTGTAATCCAAAGGTGTGTTGCACTTAGTTTTAGCAGAAACCACTTCAATAAGTATTTTAGAGTACTTTTCTGAGAAAAATAAAAGCAATTGTTTTCTCGTTTACCCGCAATTAATAAATTTAACTTTTCAAGAAAAAGATCACGATTTACAGCAGTATCCGTTCTGTATAAATCAAGAAATCAGAAACAAAAATTAAGAAAACTTTGCTTTCACTATCGAACCTTGAATATGCATAAGACTGACAAAGCTGACTGACTCCACCAGCACAAAGGATTTGACTTGAAACAGCCTGTCTCTAGGATTTGGCGGGAGACTCCACCAGAACAAAGGATTTGACGAGAAACAAGCAGATGCCTCTTTGTCGGCTCCTCTCCTTTCGACCTCCACCAGAGTATATCTGTGATTGTCGACATACTCCGGTGAGGGTCCGAATGTACAAGAATGTAATGAAATATTCGATCTTTCACAGACGTATTTGGTATTTGTTGACATTCACCGGTGAATGTCGACAGTCTCTAATTTCGGTCTTTCACGGTAACATATATGCATAACCATTAGGCCATGGTCAACCCACTCTATTGTACTCTAACAATGGCTTACAGCAGAAAACCATAGTAATGTCCTTGTGATTAAACCACGAGTTTGCCATCCAAGATATTTTTTTCATACAGTGAGCACTATTCAAGCGTTGCAAAAGATAAATCCCGTAAAACGTAACATATAACCCAACACATAAGTATGCAGAAGGCATAAATGCAACACTCATCTTCAGTTATGCACCAATAACTAAAATTGAGCCCCGTTTAGAAACTAGCACTCTTAAACACTAGAACTTGGTGGACCAAACCAATACACAGAAATAAAAAATATAAAGGATTCTCACAAAGTATTTAGTTGAAACTGTAAAGTCATATTTTTCTAAAAGTTAAATTTAAAATTAAATATTTTATTTGATATAATTTTTCTATAAAATTTGACGAATGTTCAAAGGCAATAATCTATTCTATTTTAATTGTATTATATTTGTATTCCCTTTATTGGTCTTATGTGTGTGATAAAAAGATTTGATAAATCAAACAATAACTGTTTGAGTTAGCAAATTTCTAAACCCATAATATAATTTATTACTGAAACACAAATATCTGATATACTCAAAAAAATTCAAAGTACTTTTCCATTTCGAATTATTCTGAATATCAGATTCACACGTAAGTTTAACATGTATGTATACTGAAATTCAGGAAGAATTAAAATTTTCGAATGTTATGCTGTAAGCCTTCTTCTCTCAGGTTTAAAAAAATGAAAGGACGAAGAAAAAAACAAATAAGAAAAGACCGAGTTGTAAAAAATTACAAAAGCTAAATAATTACCATCTGGTCATCCTTATTTGAATCACCACATGTAAACTCGACGATCACTTTGCCTGCCCCTCAGCTTTCAATACGCCACGCTTTATTTACTACTAAAAGTAAATCGTCTCTTTCATGCTTCCACGGAAATAGAGCCATATGCCCAACTTTGCCACGTGACTGACATGTGCTGACTGCTCACACAACATTCGAATCAACATAAGCCACACGCTTTCAATTTTTAATTTCTAAATTTGAATGTTAACCGTCATACTTGTGCTGCATATTCCATATTAAAAGAAAATTGGTAAAAATTTTAATGAAATACAAGTGTATTAGTTCACTTCTAGTAAATGTAGAAAAGTTGTAAGCATCTAAGTTCTATATAAACATCTAAGGAAGAACGAATTAAAAAATTTAAAAAAAAAACTAAATGAAACTTGAAATTTATTGCTATACAGTACAATAATTATCACAATTACATTGTTTTAAATCAGGTACTAATACAAACTCGCATATACTCATATACTTTCGGTTTCATTTTCTCCCCCCCCTCCCTTTATTGTTTGTAGTACACTTATGCGTAAGCCATAATAAGCAATCCGCCTGTTGAAGAGTACTTGGAATTCAACGTTCTAGCACAAGTGTACTACGTGCATCTACTCAACTGAAAGTATATTCAGGTGTACTGCTGACATGCTCTCCTAAGTTTTGCTTTGCACGTAAAGGCAGTTTCTTTTTGAAGAAAATTAAATAGTTCTTACCATATTTTTATTTATTTTTTAACGAAAGCAATTCTTTGAAACGAGTTTAAAATTTTTATTAATTTATTATTAATAATTTACCATAAATTAATTATTTTGCTTCAATTTCAGCGTCGGAAACGGAATTTATTTAAATTTTTTAATAACATGGTAGTGTAAAATTTCGCAAATCGAAATGACGAAGAAAAATGGAAACTTCTTCGTAGAACGGTCGAAAATTACTGTTTTTATTGATAATAATAGAAAGTTAATTGTATCTGATTAATATTATCTCATTAAAAATAAACAATTTACGTCGGTATTACGAAAAAAATCCTTCTAACTTTCAATTCAATATCTATTTGATCCGAAATTACGAGCCGATAAGCTACATCTCGAATTTTTGACTTCATTTAATTGCTAGAATGGCTCAACGATTGTTTGTTTTTGCATTTGAATGCGATTCTTACATGTGGTTTTTTACAGAACATAAAAAACCGGATCTTGGCTCTCTTGCGCTTCTATGTGCGTGCTCATTACAGTTATATTACAATAATGTATGTTAGAATCGCATTTTTAATATGCTGTACATTTTAATATGTATATACAACGGTGTTAGGTTAACTGACTCCATATTAGCATCCCCGAACACATTTTTATTTTGAATCACATTCAAGTGACCTAGCCCAGTGGAATGACATTTGGTCTTCGTCACTTTCTCAGGAGGTCTCTGATTGGGTCAGTGATGTACAAAGAGCTTGATTGTGTTATGAATCAGGTTCCTGAAACCAACAACTCCCTTGTAAGGGAGTATGTGATCGTCCTTCCAAAAAAGAACTACTCCCCAACAGTAATACTTGACTTTGATGCTCTGATAGAAATTGGCATAAAGCTACAATGGCAATGATAAGTCAATATTTGTCACAATAAAATGACGAAATTTTTACAACCGTGAATAAATTTAAGAACTATATTTCAGCATTGCAATTTGAAATTGAATAAATCAACCGAAATGATACGAAATCTTTCTTATTTTTCTGAAGGATACAAAAAATTATATATTTATTAGCATGTACATTTAGCATGTAAGTGACTTTTATTTAAAAAAAATTAACCTTAAAAATATTTACAGTTTTATGTATATATTTTTATGGTTAGACTTAAAGTAATTAAAATTTCAATCTAAATATTTTAAAATTTGTGATCATAAGACCTCGATGATAAATATGATACCCATAAAAATACATAAGAGCGAAAAAGGATAATGTTTATTAAAATTGCAATTGAAATTTAAAAATATTTGTAGGCAAAATATCAATAAATTTCAGTAACTCTCAATAACTTTTAATATTTTATTCCGATTACGCTTTGACTTTCAATTCAAAAGTTAGTGGGTTTGATTCCCTCTTCGAATGTAGATCCCCGATTTGCTTTGGAATCTACTTTAAATTGTAGGTTCCGATCAAATTAGCCTTCACATACAAAATGTCACCGTTGAACGACAAACTTACCATTTTATTCAAAACATTTCATTTGGAAGCAGCTTACACATTAAAATTCAATTATAATTTCATTAAAATAATTTATTTATATTTTATGATTAATAAAAAACAAATAGCATAATATTTTCAAAATTATAATTACAAACTTAGGAGAATACAACAGAATATAAGTGAAGAAAGTAATCAAGCGTTATATAGATTTTTACTACCTTATTATCTCTGTTTCTAGATTTAAGATGTCCTCTGTCTGTCCTAATTTACAGGCTGTTTCTGAGCTTGGCCAAAAATCATTTTAGTCTTCGCAAATCCATTGCTTTGCTCTGGTCTTTTCTCAGAGAGAGAAAGTAGGGAGGGAAAGAAAGGGACGCGGTTCTGGCTGAGAGGGGGGACGAAGGATTAATAAAGTGTCTAAAAAGGAGGGGGAAAGAAAGGATGAGTTGAGAGAAAATACATTCATTACAAGCCCATTTTTTCTTTTAAAAAAAAAAAATAAATAAATAAAAAGATTAGGAAATTATTGAATTTTTTTTTTTCTTCTTATGCTCAAAAGATGTGAGATCTCTAAGAATATATTCATTGTCATATTTATATTATACATTTTGCGACTTAATAATGGAAAGAAGTATACGAGTAATATAATTAATGTATAAAGCTCAGAATTTTGGGATTATAGAGTATTTAGGATGGGTTAGTGTTAGTTTAGAATGATTAATTTTGGGTCCGAAAATTCCAGTTTTATGTACGCCTGTTTAAACATTAATGCTAATTTTTGTGCGTGAAAGAAACTTATAAGCATTTGCGTTCGTATAAAAATCTTACTAAATCAAAAAAATAACGTTGATTTGAAAATGCTAATCTGCATTGTGTTTATGAACATTCATTAATAGGAAAAATCTTAAGATGTAGTTTAAAACTAAGATAAAAATTGTTAAAAAATATCTTTCAAACACAATTTAAGGTACTTAATTATGTTCTAATAATAAAATTATCAACAATAAATAATGAATTCAATTTATATACATAAACCTCCGAGAAAAAACATTTTGTAGCAAAATTTAAAGAAAATTTTTAATTGATGTATAAAATACCCAATTTCTATGAAAAATGATAGACTTTTTATGTTAATTATTTTATAAAATGCACCACAAAGGAAATTATAACTACATTATGCGATTCAAATTACACTCGGAAAAATTTCAATGATACTTAATGCCTAAGTATTTGGATTAACACAGACTGGATGAATGGAAAACCTTGTTATATCATACTTTGAATAAATAGAAATTAAGCTTTGCTTTTTTTTAATTTCAACACAAGGTTCACCTAAAAACAACTAAAGTTATGTGAACCGATTCCTGCTCAATCAGTGGAACTAATAACGCCCATCTGCGTTTCATTTGCTCTCTCCTCAAGCAGCTTTGCAAGGAATGATCTACTAACTGAGATCCACTAAATGAGATAACTAATTCGGCAACATGAATGAAAAGAGTCTCTGATTTGCGCGAGTGAGCACCATTTTTTATGTGGACCCACAATTGAAGCAAAGCAATTCATTGATATCACCCAAAAACTGTTGATGGGATATTTTTGAATTACTACGTCTGTTAACTTATCCTGAAGGTTAAATTACTCTGCGTTTACACAGTCATCTTATTACTTTGCAAGCAAATTGGATTAGTTTGACTTTGGATTCCAAAAGTAATAATAACATATTTAACAATAAATGAGCCCTGAAAAAGAAAATTTTGGGAGACTACACTTTTTTCAATTAGGACTAATGCTTTAAGATTCTTCAAATTTATAAGCTTTAAATACTCCTTATTTACGGGGTATTTAAAAATGTATTATATAATTAAAATAATTATGAAAATACTAAAAAATGCTTTAATCTTAAGTACAAATTCTTAAATAAAGTATGAAATAGATAACTAATCATGTGTAAAAATCAATAATATATGATATAGTTATCAAAGAATAAACTGCGAACACAGTCACAGAAATGTATGTAAACATGAATTTTAATTTATGTCTCTCTCTCTCTCTCTCTCAATTATTCTATTAATTTATTATCCCAGGATTCCAGTTCATCACTAATCTTAAAATATTTCGCATATCATATATCTGCCAACAATGAAATATAATTCTAAGAAAATTAAAGTTGATGTGTAGATTAGATAACATAAAATCACTATTTATCATTATTTAATTCCTATAAAATATCAGATTTAGTAGAAGTAGTAAATGATCATTTACTTCAATACAAATCAACTCTAATTAATACATATATTACGTAAATAATAGCAAACATGTACTTTTTCACCTTCGTGGTGCCCTAGTTAAACGGAAAACGTGCACCCGTCTGACTTAATTTCGCATAGCCGTCGGCTAGCGAACTTGGCTTATCCAAATGTCATAAATAAAACATAAATAATAAAACCAAAAGTAGATATAAATATACTGAAAAATCTTCGAAGTCATACATAAAAAGAGAGTGTAGAGCTTGTGTTTTTTATATTCAGTTTATCAGAAAATATATTTTACTTAAAAAAAATAATGTGCCAAGTGAAGAAATCGGGACAAATACAGGAAAATTGGAATATTTAGTAAATATGTAACATACTTTGAGAACCTAAGGTTCGAACATATTTTTGCAGTGTTGTAGATTCTTATTGATTTAACCTCTAATTGGAAATGTCACTCCAAAAATCTGCCCAAAATTTAAAGATTCAAAAACCCTATGGAAAGTGGATTTCAAACTAAAATTCTCTTCGAACATAATTATTATAACATGATATTATATTCAGAAAGAATTTTTTCATTTTTAAAATGTTAAATTAGTAGAAAAAGTTATGAACAATGCATTAAGGTCATTACTGCTTTATTTCTTTGTTTAAATTTTAAATTAATATCAGTAATATTGTGTGAAATATTTATTATCTCAACTTTCAAGTAATGTTTTGATCGCAAACATTTTATTAAATGCCAATTAAAACAAACTCTTTTTAAAGAGAGGAAATATATTTTTGAAAAAAAATTTGTACATTTTTTAAGCTTGTATTGGTTTGAGAGTTTATTTTCTTCCGGTAAATTATAGCGAATTTTCTTTTAACATTCAGCATTTAGTTTAATACTTTTCTTCCAGTATTTTATGACGCTTACTTTTTCAAACGTTACACGAAAGAAAATGTTAGTTTCCAAAATCCAATCTGAATTGATAAATTTGCAGTTTGGGGTATATAAAGGTAAAGGGAATCATTTATATATATATATATATATATATATATATATATATATATATATATATATATATATATATATATATATATATATATATATATATATATATATATATATATATATATATATATATATATATATATATATATATATATATAAAGAGAACAATCACGTTGATAAGAAATCAGTATTGCGCAAGTTATAAAAATTGCATGTTAGTGCGTATAAAAGAAATTCTTACAACTTCGGAACTATTTACTATCAAGAAAAACACATTCCTAAGACTCACAGAAAATGATTGGCAAGTTATGAGCTCTTGTGTTTCGTCAGAAGTACTGAAACAGTACAATCAATTGCATATTTTGCTCGATTGATCGGCGTCCAACATTCATTTATTTCATGATTATAGAAACAATTCAAATATCAATATTGTTTGAAGAACTGTGCTCAGTCGCGCAAGAGTTATGACCATTGCAAAAGATCGATATATTGTTGTTAATGGTCTTACGAAATCAAATGTGTCATAGACGTGTGATATATATGGTTCCAGCGAACATTGGTTAAACGATATCTGCCCCTACTGTGCATACAAGGGCAGCTAGTAATGGAGCGTATGTTCATGCACCAAGAGTTTTATGTTCCTCTATGTGTTTAATTAAGGGGAAAACTGGCGTCGTAACATGTTAATTGGGGCTATGCGTGATTAAGATGAAGATCTATTTATGGATCCCTGTAACACGATGACAAGCTTGTAAGACTGGAGGGGACAAGAGAAACGTTATCTGCCTCAGAACATAATGAAATAATATACATTCAGATATAGAAGCATCAGGGCCCACAAGCTGGAATTTCGTTCGGATATAGTACCAACAAATACATCTATAGATGGAGTTCTGTCACGGCATTTATACAGTACCCAGATGAAGTCTTACATTTCATTGAAGATTGTGCACAACAGTAATTGATCCGATTTTCACTTGTGTTCCCATAGAACTGTGGCTGTTGACGACTCCCTGGAGGAAGATGGGATTGCGCATAGGAAATGACTGGCAAACTCACCCAACCTGAATCCTATTAAAAATCTTTACGAAGCTCCAGCTGTTCTGCATGTACACATTTCTTATTCGCAGTCACTCTCACATTTGGTCACATTACAACATAATCTCACTCTCAGATCTGAAAAATGGTAATTACTTGACTTCATGGTGGATCATAGCACATCACATAAAAAGCATAATCAAACGTTGTATAAGCGTTACACCTTCATTCTGCCTGTAAGAAATATATACCTTAGATGCTCGTATTCCCTATTAACGTAAATTTTGTTTAATTTCAACCCTCATTCATTGATAAATACAGTATGATTTAATCTTATAGCTTATGCAAATTCAATATCATTTTCATCTTTATAGATAATTCTTCGTTTTATATTATCAATAAACATATTTGAGATTCTTTTTAGTCTTATTATGTTTCTATCAAACAAATGTCTATTTTTTCACAATTTACTCTTCCATGTTTTAAGCACATAACTCCAAACCAAAATATTTAAATAATTTATAAAATATTCATTTTTGAACAAAAAAAAAAAAAAAAAAAAGATGTAATGCTCTCATAAAATATTTCATGACAACCAAGTTCATTTTATTTATATTAGCATAGTTTTCAAAATAGTTTAACATAAATACTATATAAATGCATAAGAAATTAAAACATTTTTAACAATGGAAAAAGTTATATTCAGATTTATATTGGTTTAATATGTTAAAAATATTTCGATAAAAACGAGTTTTTTTGCTTAAAAGGCTAAAAGTAATGATTTTCTAGTATTTAATAACCTTATATTTTTGTTCTCTTTGAAAGCATCATGTGATTGATTTAGACCATGATCAGACAAAAACTTTATTTTAGACATAAGATTTTTTGTGTTAACACAATCATTTGGAACATATCCTCAATTACATAAGCTGATCCAGTGCTAATTAATGAAGTTCTTTATTGATTTTGAATATGAAAGTAATTTTAGTTAACAACAATTATTGAAAATAAAAATTTGATGCTTACAAAAACCTTTAACTGAATGAGTATTTATCTGTTTGTATCCAAAACAGAGCTGACCTAATAATTTTAATAATCTCTATCCAGAGATATTTTATTTATATAATTATTTAAAAGATCAATGTATCTTAAAACATTAGTTTCAATTAATTTAAAACACATTAGTTTAATATTAATTTTTAAATATTCTTAAATAAGATATACGAATAGAAATAAAAAAAAACTATATGCTCATTTTTTGCCTGTGGTTAAGTTAAAGGAAAGTTTGTCATTGATAGAAATTATTCCGATATTTTGATAATATTTATGTATGAAAAAATTCTGAGTAATGTTTTTTCCTTTATTTTATAAAAAAAAAGTTTTACATCGTGAAAAGTTTTACAATGTGAAACGGTCACTTTTGATAACCACTGTCCATTTTGTCTGACGTAGGAATCAGTCCTTAAACCTAAGATGAGAATACCAACCAATTTATAGTCTATGCTTTTTAATTGCACGAAAAAGAAAGTATAATTAAATTAATTCAGTGACATTATTCATAGTTCCACTTACATTTTACCTCTTTTGATTC
Organism: Latrodectus elegans; assembly: GCA_030067965.1. Classification (NCBI taxonomy): domain Eukaryota; kingdom Metazoa; phylum Arthropoda; class Arachnida; order Araneae; family Theridiidae; genus Latrodectus; species Latrodectus elegans. The sequence continues at coordinate 115,445,892 of CM057809.1, forward strand.
ACAAATTTTACATAAACTCTAAAAACATTTCTAAGAATTTTCAGTAATACTTATTTGCAGCAGCATGAAAATGACCACACCATTTATTCTATTTAATTACATGTCAAATAAGATACTGAAGGCTCAGTGTCATTATTCCTTTGCACTCCTCATTTGCAAATTTGCTTGTGAATGGTTACTGTTACTTTTTTCCATTTTAGAATAAATTTTGAGGATTGTCAACATTTAAAAAAAAAAAGCATTAGCACACTATTCATTCGAGTCAAAACATTTATTTTATCAACACACCAAATAAAGTAAATAATGAAACCATTTTAGCGTCATTATTCAGTATCTTAATTCCGATTTTCACTTCCCTGATGATTATCGATAAATTTTTGGAAAGATTTTTGAAACAACTCCTGCATAGATGTGACATTTAAGTTTGACGTCATAAGAAATCCCAAATAAAGAAGGAATTTTTCTTGAGCGACATTTACATTGTATAAAATACGATTAAAAAAATTTAATTCATTTTATTCTCTTCTTTCCGTTTAATTATTCCTTCTATTTTGAGCGATAAGAAAGCTTTCGTTGCTAGCCATTAGTAACAAGAAGAAAAAATAAGTGAGAGCCAATTTTTCTATCCAGTTTAATTTCGTGTTATTGTTTTTCGACTATCACTCATTGAGAAAGAATAAAACAAAATGATGATACATAACTAAACAAGAAGGAAAAAAAAAAATATCTTGGAAATTTAAGGAAGTGTTACATGCGTATTCTATGGTAATTTAGATGCCAAAAACTTTCCTCTCCAAGAATGGCGCCTTCGCAGTTTTTTGTGCGCGCGAGATTCTTTTCCCTTACGTATATCTGGTTTCTTTCACTAAAGGACATGGCGTTCCTCCGCAACGAGACTGCCTAATGTCAAATTACCACTCAGCTTCAATTGGGAGTTAACGATTTGATTTGCTTTCAGTAGCTGAAAATTGTTGATCCAATCAAATCAACTTGACCGTGTGGCGCTTTTTAAAGGCAACTGGTAATAGAGTTCTCTTAATCTGTATCCCTCCAAGTTTAATAAATTAAAGAATTATTTCATCGACAAAATTTTTATTATACGTTTCATAATTACTTATTATAATTTTTATAGACATTTTCTCTTTTATTTTAGGGCACTTCATATTTATTTTCGTTTCAATACTGATCCATAAATTCTTTCTATTTTTACGCAAAAAAAGACTGCCACTATTGATGTCTTTTGACGTATAGAAACATTAGATTAGTCACTTTAGACGTTTGAACGAGTGTTTTTTTTTTTTTTTTTTTTTGTGAGCTTTTATAGTCAGTCAGTCACCTTTCGGACCTCTTATAGGATACAGATCCTTTCAAAAGTAGGAAAAAATTTTCACACTATGATGTTAAATTTCGATCCAAATATTAAAATCAGAAAAAGGTTAAACTTTTTTCAATACAATTTTATTTCTTATAAAAAAAAAAAATTTTTTTTTGTATTGCCCATTTGTTAAAAGAATCCCTCTTAAGCAATACTACTTTACACAGAACAATTTAGAAAATTTTAGTTTGAAAATTCACTTAAAAAAAAATCGAGTGTATATACTGTAAACATACATATTAATACACGCCTTAATAAAAAACAATTAAAGTTATAATACATACCAACAAACTTGATTTATTTGCAACTGCAACAAGTTCTTGTGTTAAAATGCTTAAATATCTTTATAAAATTGAATTTTATGAATAAATGTTTATAAAATATTTGCAACATGAATTTTACAAAATGTACTATATAGGGAAATAAAAATTTATTGGTTTTTTATATTAAAACAATTGAGGTACATTTTTAACCACTGAAATATTTTATCTTTGAGTTTTTTAAAGATCATAATAAAAACCGTATATATATATATATATATATATATATATATATATATATATATATATATTATATCAGACTCATTTATAACAAATCTTGTTAGGAACAGCCTTTTTATTGATTAACAGGTTATTTTGTGTTTCAGGTATAACATAATTTTCGCTGAATATAATTGTATTTAGCTGCATAAAAATATTAATTTATATCTTATTTAAGTACATTTTTGAAAGAAAAATCATAAATTGGAAGAATTATCAAAGTATCTATTCTTTGGAAATAGCAGATTTTGTGAATAGTAGGTATTTTTACAGAAAGTATTGGGAAATAATTTTTAGCCTGATTTAAAATTCTTCAATAATTTCAATTCTGTAAAAAAGAAAAGTTACTAAAATGCTTAATTAGTATAACTATTCAGTGCTGTAATCAGAAAAAAATTCAATTCTTATTTTTTTTTTTAAATTTAGATGCTTGTGATACGTTTTCGTTTGTTTTTTCTACTAAATGTAGTTTCGAAACTCAACCAACCACCTCACAATATTGAACAACATTGAAGAGACTAAGTCGATATTTGAGCTGGCAACCTTCTCTTCAAACTATGGCTCACCAACAGAAGAACTTTGGGTATAGCGAATCTTTTAATGTGCATAGGCATTCTCCTTCTGGTTCAAGTATATAACTGCTACATTTTTGATATATCTATGATAGACGTGCCTTTTTCCCAATTAATCGTAAGCAGATAGTTAATTAAGATCAACTAAGTAAAAAAATTAAATTAAAGAGGGCAAGGAAAAAACTCAAAAACTTAATAAAAGATTGAAAAATATTTTAATGAGTTTTACATTGAATATTTTCATAAATACAGTCTGCCAAAAAGTATTTATATTTAATTTATTTAAAAGGAATCTTTAATATTTATTTCACTACAACGCTTATTCAAACCATTATTTCTTCAATTCGAAACGAAATCATGCTATTTATTTAAATACCAAGCAGAAGGAATAGTATGGCCAGTACCAAGCACAAGTTATACTGGCAATTTCATTTTCTTCCACGTGGTTTTGATTTTGGATGCTAAGCATGCGCAGACAGTGGAGAGATTTTATAAACACACGACTTTGTTACACTTCTCGCTTCTAGGTCTTAAATTTCGACTAGGGCTCTTCATTGGACTGGTTATTCTCAAACAAAACCATCGATTTTAAAATATTTAGAAAAACTAGTCTCATTAAAAATTATATATGTTTTTAGATTCACTCAACAAATAATTGGATCCCCATGATTTTACTAAAATGTAATTTCCATGATAACAATGTTTAGAATATTTGCTAAAATGATTACGTGATTTTAAAATAGGCAATTTGTGATTACTATTATATGAAACATGTGCATGTGTGTGAGCGATATGCCTATTGTTTGCAAGTCTTTCTAATGAGTTATTTTTAGTGGGCAAAACATTTGCCCGGTATTGAAGTTAAGAAATAAATCATTCAAACTTACCTCTTTTACGTTTTTAATTACTAATATCATTCGTAACAAATTTATAGAACATAAAGCATTTGCTTTTACTGTCACTAACAATAAAAAATCTTCATTCTTAATATAAGAGAAATCAACCATTCATTCTTTTTAAATGTTTCTTTAAAAGCATTTATATTATTATTACATTTTATAACATAGAAACAACAAAGAGATAAGCTGATAAACTAGGAATTCTTTCTGGTACTTATATTTTTTATATACTAATTAATTATTCCTCGAAAAAAATAATTAAGAAATATCTCTTTTTGTAATTTTATTACAACACAGTCGTTAGTTATAACTAGCAGTAAAATATTTGGAGATCTTTGATTCCCCCTGAGCAAATCTATTTTCTGAGAAATAGTTCACTACTTACCACAGAGTTTTAGTTTAAACTTGATCCAATTTTCTTTCAAGATAGAGTATTTACAAAACATCGTGGTTTTCTTAGAAGAAATCCATTTCTTTCACCCAAAAGTAGCTAATTGCTTTATTGCGAAATATTACGATCATAATCTCACTTTTGAATAACAATCAATATTTGAATCAATCATATTTTTATTCATAGAAGTAATTTTTGATTTATTTGTTACATTATATTTATTGGAACTTTTATGCGTCTTCATTTTTATTTATTTAAAGGAAAATACATTATTACTGAATATAAATAATAAGGAATCACTTTCCGATACATAATATAATTAGAAATAAAAAAATAACAAGTTTTTTTTCTAAAACAAAAAGTTAAAAATTGCTCATAATTTTATCCTCAGCAATTGATTACATTTCAACATTTTTTTAAAAGTATTTACCTAATAAAAGTGAAAGGCTTATAAATTTATCTTTGACGGGGTAGAAATTACGTTAGCAACGTATTTAATACAGAATCATCAAAATCAAACGATTAAAATGTCTCTGAAGGTACTAATTATATTTGTAAATTTTGTGCAAAGTTTTTGCTACAGAATGATCAAAATAAAGATTTAATATTATTTATAAATTAATATCTGAATATTCTGATTAAAAGGATCAAAATTATTAATAAATTTGTTGTGTTTTTGTATTGTTCACAAAGTATTTACTACGAAATCATCAAAATAAAAGGTTGAAAATTATTCATAACTTCGTCTCTGAAGCAACTAAAAACATTTGCACATTTTTCGTAAAGTATTTATTACAGAATCATCAAAATTGTTCGCAACTAAAATTTCTAATCGTATTTCTTTGTTGAAGTAATTTAAAAATATCACCAACATTGTCTCACCAATTTTTTTGAATAATGATAATTTATTGAAATTTTAAATATGTATAAGGATTTTAAATAATTATTCTTTGTAAATTTTTAAAAATTTAATTTTGATCAGTAATATTATTTTATTTAAGCTGAAATAAGTAATTTTCTCAATTCCATGAATGTATAGCAGTAAATTAAATCCTTTGAATTATACTTAAATCATTTGTGATTAAAATTTTGCTTAGTAAATTTGATAAGCTTTATGGGAATATTGTATGTTTACTTAATATTTTAATAATGGTATTTTTTTTAATTTAATAATTACTATTTTAATAATGGTTGTTTAGCAATTAAGGGTAAAGTAAAAATAAAATAAAAATCATTCTGACAATTTGCTTTTATAATTTGACTTGCATTGTTATTCTGGTAAATTGCCTATACAAGACATTGTTGGCAATGATCGAATTTTGTTTAAATACCACAAATAATAGTATTATAGCACTCGGACATCAAGAACTACGCTAGTTTTACCCTATGATCATTATTCTTTAGTGACTTGACAGATCCGATTTCTGGTCTCTTTCGTCCTCATCACTTCTTTTTTTTTCATTTCTCCTGTGTAATTTTTTTGAAACCACTTCATGCTTAACGAACAACAATTATCGGGATCGTTCTATCTTAGAGAAATGAAATAATATATTTTCCCACAATTATTCATTACAGATGTTTTCAAGCTTGAATGTTTACAAGATATTGATTCTTTGCAGAATATTCATGATATATTTACTCATTCTTTTATTCAGAATTAATACTTAATATACAGAATTAATATTAATAATAATTAATGATGAAAGAATTCTTCGAATGAAGATTTTTTTTTTCCTTCCTCTGTGATGTAAGGAAAGATTTCTCTTCAAAGTTTACTTTTCTCTCGCATCGCTTATGTCTGAGAACGAAATATTGAATTAAATCAAAGCAGAGTAATTGTCTTTAACTAAGTACAACCCTTTAGGAAAAATCTAAATTTTTGAATGTTCCTTTACTTTTAAGATTGTCAATTATGAGAGTCAAATAATTCAACAGTCAGAAAATTCTTTGGTCTTTTTCATTACTTGGTAATATTGTAACACTCTATAGCATGTTTTTACTATATTTATTACAATTAATAAAAGTATTCTACTAATAGTAAGGAATTATTATCATACTTCCAGCTTAAAAATGGCAAGACTGTATAGTAGAAATAAGAGTAATTTAAAATAATAGCTTAATAATTTTTTTTTGTAACTTCTTTGTTTCCACTGAATCATAGGCTGTACATTTATTATTCTATGAATTGTTTGAGTAAAAGTAATTAGAAATATAAAAATCTTTAAGATTCTGTATTTTAAGACATTTGTTACCTGTTTGCATATAGTATAAGTCAATCCATAGCTGGGCCAATTATTTCTTTAAATAATTAAATGTTCCATGGGTCAAAATAAACGATGTTTAATAGTTTTACATCAGATTCTTCAAAAGAGCAATATATAAATGTTCTTTTTGAAGAATATGGTTCAAAACTTTTATGTAAATTTTTAACAAATATTTACATTGGCTTAGAAAGAATTTGGTTATAACGAATGCATGAAAAAAACGAAATTCTTGTTTTACTTTTTGAAACATATTAAACTGCGATTTTATTGTACGGTTATTGTACAGATTATTCAAGCCTTCTACATTACGATACATTAATAAATTTGGGTAGGCATTTCAAGTAAAATGTTCAGTACATATGTGGATCTTAAAAACATCCACATATGTGCTGAACATTTTATTAAATTGTTCAATTTAATAAAATATTCAGCACATATGTAATAGCATAGTTAATTTATTAAATTATTTGTGCTTAAAAAGCACAAAAGTAGAATAATTTAATAAATTAACTTTTTTGAGGGAAGAAAATTTTACTAGGCTTAATCGGTAATAATTCCTTTCTGCAATCGTCAGTAGGTGTGGATTCATGAATGCGGATGTAACTTATCTTTTCCTAATATAAAGGTTTGTTGGTCAAGTTATGTAATGTCAAAGCAGATAATGTGTATAAAAAGAATGAATGGCAGACAAGGAGTTTTGGTAAATAGAGACGATAAATTGATCGAAAAATGACCTATATGTGTAGGTAAGTATGCAACATTTCATTATTTTTAATGTCAGGAGTCTTAGCAAAATCGATAGTTTTAGAGAAAAAATACACAAAGTTTCCTTTTCTCAACAATATATAATTAAAGGTATTTTTTGTTATATAATAAATAGTTAAATTCGTATATTTTTAAAAAAAAAAAATATCTTACTTATTTATACAATTTCAGATGTTAAGTTATTTCCCAGACTATATCGTCCACAAATAGTTATATTTTTTAAACTTTGCCTTTGTGTTTTTCATATTCGCTTGAATATATGCGTATTAAAAAATGCGTGTATATATATATATATATATATATATATATATATATATATATATATATATATATATATATATATATATATATATATATATGTGTGTGTTTATTTAGTACTTACTTTTATATCATCATTTAATTAGTGTTTTAGTTTTGAACATAAATTTATGTTCACATATTTTAATTCCTAAGGAATTTTGTGTTAGAAATACTCAGTTGCTAACTTATATAACAGTAAAATTAAGTATATGTCTCCTTTTTCAACATCCTCTTTGTGGTCATAATTGCTTTTATTTAAATATTAATGTTATCTCTGTGGAATTTTTACTTTAAATAGAAAATTATACTAAATATTTAAATTTAATTAACATTACACTAAACATTTTTTCAGTTAAAACATTTGAATAGCAATTCATTTTAAGGATGAACGCATTCATAAACAAATTAATAAATTTCTTTTTCTTTGAACAAATTTTGCTTTCTAAATTATTACTATTTTACAGGCTTTAATGTGATTTTTTTAGTATTAAAACATCTTTGTAATTCTCGAGTGAGTTTGTTTGCTTTAGAACTGCATCGTCAAGCAAAATGGCCCTTACTAAATCTCCTACTTCTAATTTTAGCAGTCAAGAGATGTTAAAAATTTCAGCTCATATCTTATTTATCGATAGAAGAAAAAGCCTCTTTCAGACCCGACATTACTGCTATTTTGGACCACAGCTGGTTCTCAAAGTCATGACATAAGCTCAGTCTTGTTTGATTACAATCAACACAACAGCGATCTTGCGCAAAAGGTTATATGATTGGATGTAGAGGCTGACTTGAAATCAAGAACACGCTTAAAATAATAACAAAGCAAACAAACAAAAAGGTAAAGAATAAATGAAAGCTATTTTCAACTCAGGTAACTGTCTAGTGAATAATTTAAATTTCCATTCTGAAAAAACAGAGTTGAACAATTAATTTCTTACGATTTTAGACCTTCTAATATTAAAAAAAAATAATAAAATTAAAAAAAAAAAAAGTGCAGTTAATATATTTTTTTACAATAGTCAGGTTGCTTGAACATTGAGAAATGTGAAAGGAAAGGGAAAGAACTTAAAAGTAATTCGAATTAAGGAGAAATATAATATGAAAATATAATAAATGTAGATAAAGATTTCACAAAAAGTAAACAATGTCTACCAATGTCTACAAATTGCTAGTTTTTCGAGTTTGATAACATTTTTCTCTCATTTATACTTCATAATTTATTATACGAAATTTAAAATCATGAAAACACCTTTGATTTCAAAATATTTTCGTCTCTCTAGACTGCTCGTACTAGTCAATTCGTGTGTAAACAAGATTTCATATCTCCTTTAGGACCAGTGGTGCAGATAGATAATGCAGTTGTCCTAAGAGCTTAGCCAATGTATTGGTAAACCCTTCTTTCTCCACACACACACATATATTTTCTTTATTAAGATTTATATATATATATATATATATATATATATATATATATATATATATATATATATATAATGTTTTACTACAAATAGAACATATTAAAGAAATAACAGCCACTTTTCTCCCCAAATATATCAGAAAATATAAAATGCTTTCGATTTTAATATATATATATATATATATATATATATATATATATATATATATATATATATATATATATATATATATATATATATACCACACAAGTGTAGAGAACTTCATCTACTTGAAGAAATTGTATCCGAATTTATAGCAATGTAAAACAAACCTTGTGGAGTTGTAAGTGCTGGTGTAATCATTTACTTATTATAATTGCAATGCTGTGAGCATTTGATTTTTGCTGAAAATGTTGACAACTCTCATAATTAATTTTCTGATTTTGCATTAAAAAGAAAGAAATGAAAACAGAAAGTTCAAAATAAACGAAACGTTATGCAGATCACAGAGAATCAACTTATTATCTCAAACATATGAAAGAAATTATGTTCTGTGCAAAGGACAGATATCCGTAAACATAGAAAAAAGTTTGAAATAGTGGATTACTGCGTAGCCTGTAATTTTTTTCTCCAGTTTAAAAATCTCACACATTATTTTAATAAATTCTCACAATAAATGTATCATACACAAATGTCATGCAAACAATTTAAATATTAGAAAAAGTAATTTCATTTCTTTCAGTTCATTCTATCGTTGCAAGAATGTTTGAATTTGATTTAAACGTTTATGATTTAAACAAATACGATTTTAGACAAATAAAAGTGTGTGGAATCAGTTTCACAATTTATTCCGGGAAGGAAAGGCTGCAGTCAAGGTCTGAAGTACTTGGAAATGTAGAAGAGTAGGTCCTGGAGGGGATTTCTGGAAGGGGGTTGAGGAGAATATTTCCGGTATGACCACCGCGCCCATCCAGAGATGGCACCAGAACTAAAAGACTGATTGATTGATCGTGTCATATGGTGTATTTTAGAGTGCGTATTGAATTTCAATGGGTTAGGAGTCAGACACCTGTTTGATGTCTTGCAACCGGATGAAATGCTTTTATTCCCCGAAATGGATGCTTAGAAATTATCAGTTAATTTGATCATTGCCATGAAATATTCCATGAATATTTAGTTGACGATGAGAAACTTTGAGAATTTAAGTTGCTTTGATTATACAGCTCGCAATCTGTTGTTGGTAAAATAACAATATTGCATCAGTTTTTTATTCCTATAGAAATTTTGAGTAATTAGCTATTTATGTTTTAAAAAATCTCCCGTTGTAGAAACGAAAGCTCCCTTTATGATTTCACAAACAGCTGAAAGAAATGAAACAGATTTCACAACCAACTCCAGTTATCGCAACAATAGCAATTGCTGTTTCTAGATTATATATGTATCTGAAATAATTAAAAATTGTACAAGAATCGGCAGAGATTCTTCTAGGTAGAGGTCTCGCGGAAGTAAACTTCGGGCTCATATATTAGTCAAGCCCATTAATAGGGATGAAAATGAAGTGCCAAAAAGGCTCAAATAAATCACCTAACCACAAAGGCTTTCAGTTGGTTGGTAATGAATCATTTTATTTAATTGTCTTCCTTTTTATTCGAATGGTAGTTAAGGACTTATGAGCAAGAATAAAAACATTCAATTCCTTTTGCAGAATGTATGAAAAACACAACATTAAATTGTGATTCACACACAAAACAAACAGCGTACACAGTGAAAGTATTTATTTAATGTACACATTATTTAAGAGCTGTCAAATGTTTATCACTTATTCAAAAATATGTAAATAGATAGACACAGGCCACGTTAACATAATTCTGCTTCCTATACAAATTACAGCTACTGTTTATTACTTCTTCATAGCAATCTGTCGATCCACTATGTCTGTATTCATATATAATTATTATTCAGACTTTCTGTACATAATACAAGAAGTTACGAATATAGACGTCTTCGGATCTTTGTATACAAATTGTTCATCGTTTATTAGTTCTTTAAGAATTAAATTCTTTCATTTATGTGCACGCAATTTTTTTTTTTCGAATTACAATTTTCATTATGGAAAAAGAGCGTATACTTTTGACTAATTATCATGAAAATTCATATAGCAACCTATATTTTTACGGGGGATAATATTTTTGTTTTACTCAAAGTTTTTTAGTCGAAAAGAGAAAACTACAACTATAGTATAAGCTCCAAAAGTCAGAGAAGAATAATGCAACAATTAAAACTTAAAAGTTTGGTACATTTATTTCATTTTAAGGTTAACTTTTTAACTTTTTTTTAAATAAATAAATGAAAAACTATATTTTTTATAAAGTAATTTGGTTTACTGACGAAGTTGTTTGTTTCTCTCTGAATGAAATTTGACCACATGCACAACGTAAGTGCCTTGGAAAATTTTTTAGTAACAGTAATTATTCCTATAATATAACTTGCATATAATGAAAATAATCCGATAAATAATTACTGAGATTTTACTTTTCAAATGACAATCATGACAACGATTCTTAGAAATTCTAAATATAATATTATAACTCATTCTGTGTAGAGTTATAATTTAAAACATTAAAAAATTTGAAAAAAAAAAAAAAAGAAGAAGAATCGAGATTAGAAGTTACTTCTAATTTTAATAAGGAAAACAAATAAAGTATAAATCAAAGCCCTGAAATATTAGATTTCAATAGAATTTGAATGATATTGAAATTTAATATCATGCAAATGTCTAAAAAAAATGCAATATCAATAATTTTATCTTAAATAATAAAGCGCATTACATAATTTGCACTATAATAAGAATAAACTAAAATAATACCTGAAATCTTTGGAACAGGAGTATTTTCTTTTCAAAATCTATTTCGCGCGCAATTTGATTGGGGGTCTCAATCAAAGTAGAGTATTTCCCAGATGGATCAGATACCAAAGTAAGGAAGCGCTCCAAAAGAAAACAACACAGAATGTTAAATAAAATGATGATGATAGAACTACATTATCACCCGCGACTCCTCTAGGGTAGAAAGCATCTGTGAGCATAGATGGGGAGAAAAGATGTTTTTTCTGCTACTCCGATTGGGTCCCCAGTGCTCCGAGAACCTCGCCAAAGGCAAATCAGCGCTATTTTTATTGGCTCGTTTGCGCTGTTTTGGCGAAGTAATGTTTTTTTGCCGTAAATGTTTTGATTACAACACGATTCAATTATTCAACTAATCGCAGTTTCTCAGTTTCATTTATTGAAATTAATAACATACATCGAAATTAATAAAATTTCTATTATATTAATGTTTAAATAAATTTTAATTTTTTAAAATTAAATTTAAATGTTAAAAATGAAAATATTGTTCGTGTGTGATGTTTTTTGTCGTCCACGAAATTGAAATAAATACAGTTAAAAATACCATTTCCAATAATTTAAAAAAAAACTATTATAAATTAGTGGATTTTTAAGTATATACTAAAATTACTGCTTTTCATATAATCATGATTAAGATTTTAATATTATAAGTATAAATACATATAATTATGATTAAATGTAAGAAAATAAGTTAAATGCTTTGGCAGAAATTAACTTTTCTGATCCAACTTTTAGTTATTCCCATTATCGAAAAACCTCTCTGAGCTAAATTTTGAAGAAACAGAAGTAAAACTTACAGAATTTGCCAAATACTTTGTTGCATATTTTGCACGCGCGGTTTCAGTTTAATTTTTAAAAACAATTGATTTGGAAAAAGAAACCAAAAAATTATGTAATTTTTTGTCTTTTTTAAATGTATCAATTTCCTTTCAAAGTTTGATTAGGCATTTCTATGTTATTATAACTTAAGAAGGGGAAAATGAAGTTTCTGAATAAGGCGAATAGGTAAAACTTTCTGTAGAAAATAAAATTTTCTTCCTAATTTTTGATTACCAGGAATGTTTTGCCAACTGTTCTACCATATCATATCTTCATGTCAATACTGCAAAATAGCAAATTAATTTTTTATGACAATAATGCTAATTTATACGAGTTACATATAAAAAGAAAATCACATTTTATTAAAGAAAATGCTGCTTTTAATACTCCTTGGTACTAAACATGTTTTATTTTGAACCTTAGTTTCACTCACTTTATTCTTAGATTTTGCATTTTATTATTTTAGAATCCATTGAATTCTGCCACAGATAAGTCTCCTAGATTTTTATCACTGATTTACCAATGGAAGAAAGAGGAAAACATGTTCACACATTGCAATCACTCTTCACTGAGACACGGATTATAGAAAAGACACACGTTTGTTTTTTCCAGAATAAATTATTTGAAAAAAATTATGCTCTTTCCTAATAATGTAAAGAATAAAATGATAATGTAAAGGTAACGTAAAGAAATAATATATAATGTAAAGAAGAATTCCATGTTCCTTTCATGAAATTATCCATTTATAATATTGTCATTTCATTTAAGTAAGTATATTTAATATAAGTTGAAATAGAAATTGTTTAAATGAAATCTAATAGATGAAGAAATATGTCTTCTTCTTTCTTATCCCCTGGTCTGAATCAGACCAGGTCCATGAGATCCCTCGCCTTGAAGAATCGAAGACAGATCCAGGGCTGTATAAAAGTTCACGCTTTGAAAAGCCAATGCAGTTCAGTAGGTGTTCGGGACTGGCTTCGTTACTATTGCATGAAGTGCAGGTGGGAACATGTTCATTTCATATTCATAAGAAATATGTAAATCAAATATGAATAATTGTTGAAATATTTAACTAATTAACAATAATTTACTAATAATAAAATAAGAAATTGTAATTTCAATAGTTGAAGTACTAAAGGCATTTAATATAATCTTTGATGGAAATTAATATAATTTATGGTGAAAAATTAATTTACAAATAAAACACTATGAAGAACAATAAAATTTATATAAACTGGTTATTTAATTTGAGTTCTTTATGTAATTGATTTTTTGAAGTTATTCATATTATACATAAAATGTTAAGAATTTAAATTAAAAATTGAGTTCTCTATTAAATTGAATGTTATGATTATAAATTAATATGTATATTTTTAAACCATTGTGTAATGTTATATACTGTTAATATATGGTTTCCTCATAAAATTAATGAAAAATAAAATTATGCAAGCTTTTTTTAATTATGGGTTAGTCAAGGCTTTTTTAATGTTAACTTTACCAAACTCACAAAACTACTTTAATTGGTTTAACATTTAAAGTAGCTTAGTATGAGTTCGGCAATGTTAATATTAAAATTAACACTCAGTGCATGAGATGCCCAATTTAAACAATGTTTTCAGTTATACCTTCGATTAAAATTTCAATATGAATCAATTGAATTCTATTCAATTAAATTTTCAATGCGCTTAATTAATAATGCAATTGAAAAAAAGAAATTCAAATCCGATAAAAACCTAAATTATTCACGTACCCATATAAAAAAATCTCAAAAGATTTAAAAGAAAGGATAAATCTGAACATTTTTAAAATTACACTTTTTTCCCTCTAGATTTTCATTTAACATCTATACAACGAGAACTTGAAACGCGCTTACGACATAATAAACAAATATTTAAATTAAATTTTAATGGCAATCGAATAAATTCCATTCTATAAAAAATTTGACATGCTTAACTAATCTTTCAATTTAAATTGAATAAATTAGATTCGAATAAAGATTTAAATCTTCGCGTACCCGATTGAAAAATACAAACAGATTAAAACAAATAAATAAAGAATGAAACAGAATTTTTGGGTAAAATGCTTAAGGTTACTATAAAAAAATGCCACTTTTCTCATTTTTTGCATGCATATTATAAGAATTTGAAATGCTGATGACATACTCAATTATTCTTTCATTAGAAAATTTTACCAAATTGAAGTAAATCCCCTTCAATAAAAATTTTTATTTATTTAAATAATCCTTCGATTAAAATCGAATAACAATATAAACTTTCGTGTATCCGTATGAAAAAAACTCATCCCATTTAATCAAATAAATAAAGGAAATATTTCCAATTTCTGGATGAAAACGTTTTATGGTTTATTCCACTGAAAAAACTGCACTTTTATTCCCTCTACAAAGATAAGCATTCCTTATGCGTCTTCTCTTAGACGTCTTCAGGGACATTTCTTGTAGACCTGCGACTAGAAATGTTTCCAAAGTCAATGAAACTGAGGTACTACTTCGTGGTTTTAATTTATAGCGGTATAACAAGTAATTAGTCGAAATGAAAGTGCATCAAACAAATGAAATGGGATTTAGAAAATCAACTACTACAATATATTTTAAGTAGGAGGTTATGCAAGCAGTTTTTTTCAGGAATTCCAACAGACATAATTAAAATTATTTATGAAATAGTATATTTTTTGACTAGTTAGAATAATGAAGATTAATTCGCATTGTGTTATGTTTAGAAGAACATGCTCTTCTTATGAACATGCGTCCGTTATTCTTCTTTTTCTTGAAATAAAATTAGCTCAAGCGAAACTCTGATGAAGTTGATGGAATGAAGACATTTGATGGATTTATACTCAGATTTTCATTAGAACGGATTAAAATCTCTTTACCTTATAGGATGCTTTCAAGGAGTAATTTCCAAAGAAATTAGATTTTAGCGGTTTTAATTTTGCAGCCAACACAGTATATTTCGTTATTTCTCAAGATGTTTGATGGATTGAATAATTTATCGCTCTATAACACTTTTCGCCCATGAAGGATAATTTAAGAGAATAACTGGATTCCGAATCCAGTCATGGTGAGAATCGAACCTAAAATCTGAAATACTCAACGGTTTGTTTGGCATTCTAACGACTTGTAAAGTTTTCATTCTTTGTAATTATATCGCTTTTACCCCACTTCGCAGAAAATTTTGGTCTGTCACATTTTGGGTTTTATATTGATATTATGCATATAAAGGAATGTTATGTTACGTAAAATTATGTAAATCAGGCAATCAAAAATTTCAATTTTATAGATAATAAGTCATATTTTACTATTACATTAACACAAAATTATTTTCACACAATATAATTAACATATGAAATTATTATAATAACTCTTAAATTTCAGAAAAGAGTTTTTAACGAAATAGAGAATATATATATATATATATAAAGTTGTTCGGAAAGCAATTCCATCTTTCTAGGAATAACAAGATTTCACACTCATAAAATGGTTGGTTTTTACTAGTAAGAAACTGATCAAATTGGAAAAAAACGAAATTCCTTTCCAAAATACCCAATAATTTGAGCAAAAATGTTTTCAAAATTATATAGAACATAATTAGAGAAAACTGTATCTTCCCTCGGTGTTTGAACCAGGTACTTTATGAACATAAGAAAGATGTCTCTTTGAAATTCACTTACAGTACTTCTGATCAAGGGGTTAAAACAATAACCGACGACAAAAAAATTGCTTCCTTTTATGTTTATTAATCAAAAAAGTGAATTAGATCACACACACTGGAGATAATAACTTACGCTTATGCAAAAATTTATTTCTTGATATCTTTCTTAGGGCAGATGGTAAGGGATAAAGAGTTTTTTTCTTCAGGTAAAAAGTTATATAAATTTCAAAGTAAAATAACTTTTCCTTTAACATGCGTGTGTAAAATACTTTTATAAATGAAAAATACATTATTGCTTAAGGAACGGGAATGAAAAATTACTTCTTTTTTGTGTCGATTCAAATGAAAAATGTGAGTAAATAGGTGAAATATCTGAAATTAATCTTTCTAAATTTGTAAGTTTCATAGAATAAAAAATATAAAAGCACCATATAATGTTAAAAAAATTTACACCTGACACACTTTAATTTATTCCAATGATTTTTTACGTGATTTTCATTCAATAATAATAATAAATAAGTTATATATATATATATATATATATATATATATATATATATATATATATATATATATATATATATATATATATTATACAATAAATACATTAATATTCACTACAAGCTCTAAAGTTTTTTTGAAACCATTGCCATTTTGGATAACGTTTTGCTTCTGGAATTATTTAAAATTCCATCACTTGATTGAAGAATCAAATTCATAGAGGAATTTAAAGCTAAAATTAAGTTTAAAAATTTGTTTTCGAATAACGAATATTTCACGTAGAGTTAGCGCTACGATCTGGCATTGAATTTCTCAGTTCTTAATTAGCGCCTAACATTTCTGTTTGTAAACCTGGTTTGCAATTGAGTAATGCATATCAGATGTACTTTTTGCCATTTCACTTCTGAATTGCGTTATGGGAAGACACAAACAGTTTGATAAATTTGAATGAATCTGTCATTGTTCACTTTCAGTACTTCTTCACAGTAAGTGCTTGAGTACCTTTGAATAAGTGTATTTTCCAAAATACTTAAGCTCTGTCGAAGTGTTTTTAAAAGAGTTAATTCTACAAGTGATAAAGACATCAAGGGGATATTTTATTTATTTTATATTTTGTTGAAAAATGCAAGATTCCTTGCAGATATGGTTAATACATTCTACGAAAATTGATTAATAAGTTAAGGAATATTAAGAAATACTTCTATATGTTGAATATAAAGATTCTAATATTAATACTTTCTTTTTTCGTTTTTAGTTTACAAGGGTTGATTCGATATAGAAATTGGTATTGAAAATTACCTACATCGAATCATTTTCACAATATTGGAAAATAATCTGTTTTATTTCTCTTTTAATAAACATCATAGTTTAAATTATTCATAAATTATAGACATAATTATTTCTAATTATTCCCAAATGCATTTATATTCAAACTTTTTTAAAAGTTAAACTTTTACGTTATTTCCGAATTTATGATTCCTAAGTTAGTACAACATCCTGTTTAATTGAATTTTTCGTTGCATTAAACATTCCTGTAACTTTATTAAAAATCAGACCCGGCAAACTCCAGGTGTTTTACACTGCAACCTTCCACCGTCGGTTAAATTGCTGTAGTGCCACACAGAGCGGATAAGCACACCTCGTAATTCGTCACAAAGAACTACGTGGATGCTAAAAGCTCTGCAATCTTTGGTTGATATGGGTACTAAACCTGCAACCTTCTAGATACAAGTGAGAGGGTTTTTCGCAGAGAGTTTTGTATCGGTGCTTCTTCATTAGAATCTCAATAATATATTGAAACACTGAAAGGAATTTTTAATTCCCTTTTTACTAAATAACAAGTACAGTGGTTCGCGCTTCTTTACTTTGTCTGCTTAGGTCTGAATCTAACGTGAAAAGTATGAATATTTGTAGTTTTTGTACTTTTGGGATTATGCTTAAAAATTAATTTCCTCTTTACCTTTTCGAATTTTATTCAAAGATAATTAATGTCCCATGGTGCAGCTGTAACCCTCTCTAAAGATATACAAATTGCTTAAAATACAATTTTCATATGATACTTTTTAGACGAAAAATGGATTTAAAATATGGAATATTAATTACATTTTTTATGCTGGTCTCAGTGAATTAGTCAGTGAAAAATTGTCTTAAAATATATATTTGTAAAATAAATCCCCTTCAATCCTATCATATTTGTTTTTCTCTTAATAATTGACAGTTCTCTAATTGTTCTACATGTACTGCAGATTGAGTAAGTAAAACCTGGAGACTTAAAAATATTTCTTGTATAATTAAAGTATCATATTAATTTGAAACATAATAAAACCACCCTTTTCTAATTAAATCAAACGTAAACGCGAAAATATATTTACATTTTTATTTAGATAACCTATTTTCTGGAACCCTATATAATTTGATTATTTTACACTTATGTATATGCTAGTAGTTAAACCAGTCATCTTTAATGGAAAACCTTTACCAAGCCATTGGGGAAAAATTGTTGTTGTTGTTACTTATGACACTTGGACAAGCCAAGCTTGCTCTGCTGACGGCTATCCGAATTTAAATCAAAAGGATGCTTCTTTCGTTTAACCGAAGCACCAAGAACGTGAAAGAACGACTTTGTTCTAAGACATCCCCGGTAGATGGCACTACCAGAAGATCCACTCCTTCAATTTTGACATTTTTGTGGAAAAGAAGGAAATTTTCTTCAGATTATTATACTCATGGTAGCTGCTCAACCACCAATCACATGACTTTCGATGCCACAGATTTAAGGAGCGCGTATATAGCATGTACTCTGTGGTTTTTTGACAGCACTGGGAATCGAACTCGGCCCTACCGGATAGAAGGTCAATGCCCTAACTACTAATCTACTATGGCCGGAGAAAAAAAATAGTAACCTGGCTAGTTAAAGCGTCATTTTTACTATCGGAAGGAAGTGAGTTCGAATCCCGACTTAACCGAAGATTCATCGTGTTCACTAAAAGCGGCTGGGGCAAGTTAAAACTCGGCTTGGTCGCAATCTATGTGAAGTAATACTTCTGGGAGTGGGAGGAAAAGTGTTAGGAGTCTTCTGCTTGGTCTTTGCTTCAAAATCACGAAGACTCCACTCGGCTGCTTCTATTTAACTAGTAGAGCACAATTTAGGGCTAGGTACAGGGAAGCATGCTGATACAATAAGGGCCAGAAAAATTGCAATTTGTAAAAATATAATGGTATTTACTATCTACTCAGCTATATTCAAAACTCTGTTTCATATTGCGAAATGAAGTTTCTAGAATAGATCACCTGAGAACAAATTGAATGAGATGTGAAACACTTGAAAGTTCCTTTTGACTACAAAAGTGTCAAATTATTAAAATCAGGATTACTTTCAGTGGCGTTCCAGGACTTTTCTGAGCAGCAGAGTCATGAGAAATCCGAAAACATGTTTGTTGCAACGTGTTAAAACAATATTTCTTCAAAATTAAAAATCAATTCATGATTATTTTTTCTACATTTTATCATTACTTTTTTAAAGAATTACAATGGAGGAATATAAAAAGCTGGAAATATGTTGTGCCTATATATTTTTTTTCTATGTGGACAGGCACATATGACAATTTAAAAAATGGAGAAAAAATCAAACACTTCCATATTTGAAATGTCCAAATTTCCGAATTTCCGTGATGTGCATCGCTGCGTAAGCAATTTTACTGTGAATTTAAATGTGATCGACAATTCTGGCTTAAAGGAATTAAAAACACTCAATCAAATTTTGAAATGGAACATAGTGTACGCTTTAAATTAATCAGAGACAATGACTTAAATTTCATTCCCTTTAGTGCAGCCTCTCTCATTTTAAAGATGGTTAAAAATTCAGCGGATATCAAGAATAAAGTTTTATTTATATATCGATTTAGGTATGCCAGAGAAAATCTCATGATTCAATAAGGAAAATAAATAAATTCACTCTGAAATAATTTTTCTTTCATTCTCGCTTTGTGTGATTTCTGTTTTATGTCATTTATCTAATAAATGTAATAATCTGCTTTTGTAAAAAAATTAGCAAATATTGAAATACAATATTGTATGTGTGTTTGTAGAACTATTTTCCATTATTTCCTTTTAAACTGTTTCAATTTTTTTCCATTCAATTTTTTTCATCTTAATTAGTTTTTGACAATTCAGTTAACTTTTTGATAATTCCATTTAAATCTATATAGACATTCCTACGAGGAAATGTTTTTGATGAAATGTAACTCATAACTGTGTGTAATTAAGATAATATATCTCTATAAAAAGAAACCCTGTCTTAGCAGAGGCGCAATTGAGGCAAACGTTTAAAGCAACATTTCATTTAAAAGCATGCCAAAACAGTCTTACAATGTATCCTTATCTGCTACCTAGAGTAAGGACAACTCATCCTATATATTCTGGATTCGAAACGGAACCAAATAAGAAAACCCGAAATGTTGATTAAGAGAGTACTTCTATTAAAGACAGATCATCAACATATTCACTGCCTTATCGATACTTTTAAGATCGCCTTTTTTTAATTTAATCCACTGAATTAGCAAATAAATAAATAAATATAATAAAAAAATTTAAATTTACAAATAAAGCCTCAAATAGAATTCGAAGCCTTCAGCAAAAGTATACGATGATTTATTTTATTGCTCTATTGTTATTTTTTGATTCCGAGCGCTAATTCGACTGAAACTCACGACTGAAAGTGAACTGACATGGGAGTCAAACCCACGAACTCTTAATCTGAAGGCAAAAGCCCTAATCATTCAAAAATCAGTCATAGTACCCGATAAGTGAGAAAAGATCTGTTATTATCTGTTAATTATCTAAGATCTGTATTACTGATTAAGAATTGAATAATATATTTTGCTTTCTTTTAGAAATTACCAATGGTCTTAATTCCCAAGCGAAACTATTGAAAAATAAAGTCCACTTATCTCTCCTGACAACAATGTTTCCCTCTTCTGATTATCAACAATTGTCACATTTACTACAGATCTCAATGTCAATTTAAAAGATTTCTGATACTCTCAAAGATATGAAAGGAATGACAGAAGTTTTCAAGTTAGCTTCTTATTGAAATATTTTAAAGAAGCTTCGTGCGAAAAGAATTCAAAAATTATTATCAGAAAAAAGGAGGTTCTAAAAATTGTGCCAATCTGGATTTTCCAGCTACGTTTTATATACAGAAAGTTTAAAAAGTTATTTATTTATGCTTACTTAATACATTTTTAAATATTTTTTTTAAATAATAGATGGAATGGATATGAGTAAATTGAAGGAATAACGCTTCGTAATTTTACTGCAAAATATTAAATTAACTTTTACAACTCGAAAGAGAAAATAATTCTGCAATTGAAAAAGTTTATCCCGTACCAAAAGTAATCGTTTAATAAATATCGTAACTCTTTCGACTCATGATCATAGTGTTGAGAGCGATCCATTTCGTCCCTTCAGACCAAGATTTGTAAGGGTTTATTCTTATTTTGGAACAAACGTATCATGCATTCATTTTCAGTATAAAAATTTCAAAACATCTTAAGAAACAGGAAAAGGTTTTACAATATTTTATTGTAGTTTAGTAAAGAAAAACTTGGTGTATAATGCTTATACATTGCTGTCTTTCAGTAACAAATTGCATTATCAGAAAAATCTAAAATAATTGGAGGTTAATTATTAATATAGAAAGTATAAGTTTATGATATGGACCAATTTATTTATCAAGAAAGGTTGTGCTTACCACTAAGTCTCGTGAGGGAAAACCTTATTAACTATCATTTTTATTTGATTCTTAAAATGAGCTGAAATCTGTATTCACTGCATCACCGATTCCTCAACCATTTGTAAGGAATGCTGGTAAGGAATCTATGTATACCATTCTCTTGGGCTCTACCAAACTGATTTTTATTTCATTGTAATCATTGATATTATATACAATTATGGTATTCTTATGGTATGACAGAGTTCAATGTTTCAAGAATCCTTTAAGGAAAATGATATTAGCAAATGTTAAGTAAGGTGGGATGAAATCAGAATAAATTAAATAGTGCTGCTTTGGTTGACACAAAATGCCATAAAAAAATAATAAATAAATAAAAGTTAAAAAAATAAAATAAAATAACCAGCTATGTGACTATCATTCTGGTCTTTATTTCAATAGTTTCTGGATTGGAGTCTCATTTCAGAAATGGATTTTTGTAATAATTTAAGGTCTACTTTAAAGTTTAAGTCCCTGACGAATTAGCTCTCATTTCTCAAGATAAGACTAGAGAGGTCTCTCTCTTTCTCGCAAGAAAATGAATTAAAAGTTGTAAATATGTTCACTCATGAAACAAAACAAAAATGAAAAACTGCTTGTTCATTATTACTTTCTTAGGTTTTTTTTTTTTTTTTTTTTCAAATTATGAACTTCTTGCTTTATCTTTTAGTAACTCTTTATCTTTGGTGTTGTTAAGTTTTTTGAAGTTAAATTTTATTCATTCCGCTTAAGTTCTAAGCCTTTGTCTCTTAATTAAATCTTAATTTGGATGAACTATTCTTTAATGAAAGAAATAAAATGAATTTTAAAAATTGGAAATCACTCAAATTTGGAGAATTAGTGGTTGAATTCAAGTAAAATAAATTTCTATTTTTTTATGTACAGGATGGATATTATAATTTCTTGGTTTTATTGAATAAAAATATATGAGAATGGAACTTTGATTGTAAATTGCATAGTTTAGATAAGGATTAGTGATTAGTTGAGATTGAGAAACATTTCAGGAGATTGTCTAGATACATGAAATTTGTAGCGATTGGTCAGGCCGGTCATGCCATTTTGTGTATATTCTTTTATAAGGCTGTTCTTAGAAACGATTTTGGCTATGATATATTTATAGCTATTGTATATGGATTGATTCCATTAATTTCTTAGTTCATTTCATACTCGGAATTGAATATACTGTTCCTGTTACATAATAGAAGATAAAATTTGATTTGTGTGAAGAATTTCTGTGATGACATTCATGAGTCCCATCAATGTTCCATCAATCTATTAAGTGATGATCCTTTCAGCAGAATTTCAACATTTAATTAGAAGATGGTTAATAAAGGCATTTTTAATCAACGTTTGCTTATTGGAACTAGTCGTAAGCTATTCCTGACTTTTTATCTAGTTTTTCACTGTCAGATGCCTTCAAAGAACAAAACAATTTTTAGAAATGCAAATTATGAAGGAAATACTTTTCGAAATTTTGTAAAAAAGGCAACAAATGAATATTGTAACTCTCCAACTTCAGTTATGAATATAAGCTTTACATACCGTAAAATTTCGATTTTCACCAATAACATTTTGAATAAAGTATGTCAGAGCTTTATGGTATTTTAATGGAAGCCAACATTATGAAAGATGTTTTGTAGTGAAAATGAATTCTATAGGAGTCTGTGCTGCTTTTCTTGATATTGTATGTTACCACAATTTTTTTTAAATTTTATCTTAGTCTGTTTAATTTACTTTAGTTTGTTAGTTGTTTTTCTAACAAGTATTTATAATGCAGTGCAAAAGTCAATTTAAAACTTTCATGAAGGCCTTAATGATAGAGAGTTTCTGAACAAAAGAAAAGTAACAATTGTGAAGGAAGAAATGCTGAAAATTGTGCAACAAAACATTCTTTTTAAATGACAGAGATTTTTGTTAATTCAAACACATTGAATTTCACTTACCATTTAAATAATAAATATATGTCTCCAGAAATATTAATAAGATTAATAGATTTAAAAAATATGCAAATCCTTTGTGAGAAATATTTTTATTCTTTAATTTTTTTTTTATAAACTAGAAATATTTTAATAAAATAAGTTTTAATGGTTATATATTCTGAGGTTAAAATTAACTACTATAAACTAAATTTCTTAGAATGATTTACCTATTTTCAATCATAGTTTCTTATAGTTTATTGTTGTTTGATATCTATAACTATTTACATAAAATTTAACCAAAATTCCAAGGAGGCTGACCATTAGATCTCAACATATTAGCATGATTTGATTATTTCATGACTTTAATAGATTTTTAAATCAACTCCTTGTACTCAAATTTTTATTCATAAAACCAATTAAATTAATAATGGTAAGCTTACACACACGAGTTTTTTCAATTGATTTTGCTGATAATTTATGCATTTTTTTTTTTTGAAGTAAAAACTATGTTAAGCTTTCTATTGCGGTGAATTACTTTTAAATTTTGATGTTCACATTAAAAAATTCCTTTTAAAATACTGCTATTCTTAAATTATATCTATATTTGTTCTCACAGTTCTTTGCCTACATATAAAAGCCGTTAAGGTCTTATAAATCGAATCTTTCCACATCAATAAAAGTAATCTAAAAATGGATAAATATGGAAAATCTTATAAAAATAATTTCTTATGAATACTAGAAAAAAAGCACATATTTTAAGATTTATTAATGTTTGCACAGTATTTACATTTTTCAAGATATTTTGCCTTGTTACGCCGAGTCCTTAAAAGTGGTTGATTTCTAAACTTTATATATTTGTGTGAAAAGAAATCACGCGGTGCGCTAAATCAAATCTTCACTTCAAATAAATCTGGAAAAATAAGATTAATTGCATGTGAAGGATATAGTATTTCATGAATAACAGAACAAAATGATTTTTAATAAAATGTCTACACTGAATTCAGATTTTTTATTACAATCTAGACATATTTCATTATGCGGAGTTCTTAAAAGAAATATAATTTTAAATTTAATCTATTCAATCATTTTGAATTTCCTTTTATGTTATTAGAAGCATTACATTATTTGATAAATTAAGGGGGAATAATATTTAAAAACATCTTTAACGCGGTTATAGTGAATTCGACATTTTTGGAAAGAAACTGCAGTTTTTTGTAATAGATATCTTATAAAATCACTGGGTACCTTACTTTTTATAATTTTTTAAAGCCAAAAAAGTTATGTTAATGATAAAATTTGAAACTACTCCTATTAAAAAGTGATTTAACACTTTCGTAAAATATCCACATTTTAGAAAATGTTAAATCACTTTCATAATTTTATATTCTTATTTGACCCTGTTTTAGTGATAAAGTTCAAATCCCAGCGATATAATTTAAAAGATTTCAGTTTTACATATCACCTACATTTGCTATGAAATAAGAAAATAAATACTGTATATATTTACATATCATATCAATAATGTTTTTAAAATATATTTCTTTTATTA
This sequence comes from Latrodectus elegans, assembly GCA_030067965.1. NCBI lineage: Eukaryota > Metazoa > Arthropoda > Arachnida > Araneae > Theridiidae > Latrodectus > Latrodectus elegans. The sequence continues at coordinate 115,471,015 of CM057809.1, forward strand.
CTCTATGAATCTAATTTAAAATTTTGTAAATTTGAAAAATATTTACATTTTTTTCATGAAAAAGAACTGATTTTTTTTTTAGAAATTAAACTAGCTTAAATTTTGCATAAATTACTAAAGTATGTACATTTTTTCATTCTAATGAATAGTTGTTAAGTGATAGAAAAGTACATTATATATATATAATGATGTACTTTTCTATCACTTACCAACTATTCATTAGCAACTATCATTTTATAGCATTACTGCACAAAATTTCAGAATTTTTTAAGGCGTTATAAAAGTTAGGTTAAAGAATTTTATAATCAAAATTTGTGACAATAGGAATAAAGAATCTGGATAATTTTTGTAAATTTAAGAAATTTTCCATTATATTAATAAAATAAATCGCTTATCGAGCTTTGATTTCAAAAATCTTCTTCATGCTCATTAAATTCTTCAAAACAACAAGATAATTCATGGATTATTAGTACATTTACGACATGGAAAATGTAATCTTATAAATAGTCCTATCTTTTGCTTGGGATTCTTCTTTTTCTTTTAGCTCAATTCCAAGGTCTTGATGGAGAAAGAACACAAATTAAACCAAGTGAAATATATCAGTGTTTTTGCAGGGTAAAAGAATAAATATTTGCATACGTCTGCTAACAGATTATTTTTAGTAGTAATAATTAATTTGCATTTAAACAAATATGAGCTTGGGATATACAAGCAAATTTAAATATATTTGAAAAATTTTATAAACAGAATTTTCACTGAAACACTTTCTTAAAATGTACATGAAAGATTTTACAAGTTTTGAAGATCTTAAAAGTAAAAATATATTAAGTTTAGAAAAATTATATAAAAATGTAATATTTATGAAACGTATTTTAATGGCTTGGTTTATTTTTTTTACGAATTTAACTGCGCATTTTATTTTTTATTACTTATATAATTAATACTTAAGAAATAACGAAATGTTGATAATTAAAAATTAAATTTTATTATTTTTATTATTGGCTTGGCTTAATTTTTTTAACGTATATACCTCTGTTTATTATTTAAATTTCTCTTTGTATTGAAAAAATTATTTTTCTGGCAGATTATTATATGACATATACTTTTAAATTACGTATAAAGTTTAGAATTATCTTGATTATAATGATTTCACTTATTAAAGTTCATGAGAATACTTGTTTGTTTCATAATTTTTTATTTCTATGATTCAACTTAACACAACATTAAATAAAAATTTTAAGTGAATAATAGAGTTCTTAATCTTTCAAAATGATCCATGATTTGCACGGTTCTAATCTCATAAATATTATTAAATTATTATTTAAATATTATTAAAGAAAATTTATAATAAACTTGTGCTATCACAACAATATTTAGAATAAACTTATGACACGAATAATACATTTCATAGTAGAAATAAAAGCTTGAATTTATGTTACCTAAACTATCAGTCACAAAATAAATAAATAAATAAAAATAAAAATAAAATTTAAAAAAGTAAATAAAAAAACTATAAATAAAATTTTTTTGTTAATATTTCAATCCCCCTTAATGCAAAGTATTAACAGAACAAGATTACTATGACGTTTTTGTAAAATCTACGACTTAAATATTCTGAATAAACTTTATAAAAATAGAGCAGTCTAAATTCAAGTATAACCAGTAAAAAAAAAAACCCTGAAAAATCTTAAAAAACAACACCTTAAAATTTAAACCCTCAAATTCCCAGCTCAATATCCATCTCTTATTGTTCAAAAATTTGATTCTGTTAAAAATTTCATCAATTTAGGATCAGAAATAAGCTACCAGAATAACATGAATCCTGAAATCAGAAAAAGAATTTACGCTGGCAATAATTGCTTCTTCAGTTTTAAGTAACTGCTGAAATCTCCCTTAATAAAAAGAAAGTCAAAGAACTTTCTGTATAAAGTATAGATCGAGTCAGTTTTTAATTATGTTTTAGGGACACGGATCTTGTCAAAAAAAGAAGAAAAGATCTTAGCGACTTAGAAGAGAAGGTCCTGCAAATCATCTATCCTCGATAATAACAACTGGAGAAAGATATAATTTCGAAATAACTAAAATTTTTAATAGCGATGGTATCATTAAACCCATAAAACTGTATGAGATGGGCAGGGCATGGAGTGAGAATGAGTTTAGAACGAACAATTTTAAGAATTTTTAATACAATCCTCTTCAATAAAAGATCAAGAGGAAGGCCCAAAAAGAAATTAAAAGACTGTGTGGATGAGGACTTGGCTATCTTGAAAATGAAGAAATGGCAATCAATTGCTGGGAGAAGAACGGAATCTTCTGAGGAAAGCCAATGTCCACAAAGAGCTGTTGTGCCAGTGCTTATGATGTTTAAAAATATCGGATCAAATACTTAATTTTGATCTATCAATATCAAAAATCAACGAATCGCTACGAAGAGCATAATATATAACATATAAGCTAACTCTTATAATTAATTCATTTTACCGTGAACTATCATATTCAATGTTATAGAAAGCAGTTCAAAGCTATAGAAGCACATATCGTTTCCTTAAACAACTAGATTTACACGTGCTTTTTTTTTTATCTGATTTAATTTTACATTGTTTTCCAATTAAAAGAGCTTAATTATAAAAATAGTCAATTGTGTAAAATAATTTTAACTTGAAACGCTATTGAATTTCTAATGTTTATTTTGTCTTTCACAGTTTGTACTGGCACTCTCCAATTCTTTCCATGGACATATAATTCAAAGTTTAACTCAATATGTTAGGCGTATAAGGGTTTAACGTTTCAGCGGTGATCCAAATGTAGAAATAAATAATGAGAATATTAAACTTTTCTTAAATGAAATTTTTATTTTTCTGTGAAATTCTTAAGTGAAATGTTTACATTTCTTAAGTGAAATTCAGTATTGTGAATTGTTAAACTCAAATATTATATCAACTACTGTTGAATAAAAAGAGAGAAATTGCATCAAGCAGAGTATAACATAATAAATAATAATATCCCAAAAATATAAATTTTCATGTTCAAGAGTACTAGAAAAAAATTAATTTAATGGTAGTGTAATGTATTAATGATTTGACGAAAAGTATCCTAGACAATTATTAAAAAAAATATTTAAAATACCTATTATAAACAAACTTTTTACCAAATAATAACGCCATCCTCTAGTTCTCAAATTGTACCAACAAACAACAACTGAAATTCAAATCATTTTCGCTTTTTCCTACTTGTTGCTGAAAACTGTTCAAAAATTTTCATTTGTAAAACCTAGCGATTTAATAAGATTTAATGTTTCCCTTTAAATAAATATCGTTACAATTAGTTACATTTAAAATCATTTTTCTAAAAATGTTAAATCGGGAAAAAATTAATTTATGAAATAATTTTTTGCGAATGTATTTCTCCTAATAATAATCCCATAATTTTCATTTGTTAATCTAATATTCTTATATATTCGCTTTCCCTGTGTATTTTAAATAATAAAATAAAGATAAAATTTTTGCTTTGTGGGATAGAATTATTTTTATAGAAAACTCAAGATTATATATATATATATATATATATATATATTATATATATATATATATATATATATATTATATATATATAATTCACACATTTTACCTGATCCTTATTTTAATTGAGGAATCGGTATATTCAATCAAATATTTTCGTTATAGTATTCGCTACAGATTTATCATATTTATTGAGGAAAAGACATTTAATTAGCTAAGGCATTCTTCTATTGGGAAAATCACATTTACTTATTTACTTACTTCGCAATTCCCTAAATATATTTACATTGCCTGCTTTTTGTAAACTTTATATAAAATCATTCATTTATACACAACTTTTATTAGCTATAACTTCCTTCATATAACTAAACTCAGTGACAAATGAAGAATTAATTTTTAACAAATATGTGAGTGAATAAATTGTAAAAATAAAAGAAAAAGCTAACCATTTTTGTTATTTTTTTTTTTAAGAATTTATTAAAGAAACCTAAAATTCCTTTTGACCGGCAGTGCAAAACAGCCCACTAGTAGATACTGTGGGCGCAAGAAGAATGCTGGAAGGAAGATCGGTCGCTGGTTCTCAACTATTCAGCTGGTTTTCAGAAAAAACTGTTAGAAACTGCTGACAGTTTCTAACAGATAATATCTTACACAATGTTAGCTGTAAGTAGACGGCAATGTTATTGGTTTGACTGTGTACAAAGGAAAGACTTGAAGTTTAATGTATCTGCGATATAACAAATGATGTATACTAATATTTATGTCTGGTTTCATCAGATCTCCTTCAGTAATTCAAAAGAGTTTTTTAACTTGAAAAAGTGATGAGTGTGATGAATGGAATTCTTATTCCTGACATTTATAGTAACATAATTGCTCAGCCTTATCTGCTTTACTAAATTTATGCAAACGTAAATAGTTTCATGCCATTCAAAGCCTTCACCTGTTCTCAAGGAAACCCAGAGAAGGAGGAGAATTGGTGCTTCAAGTTCAAGGCAACTTCCCTCGCAAACAGAAAATGGTGGACTAAAAATAGGATTGTGCTTTTCGGTGGAAGGTGCTAATATTCAAATCTTATCTTAATTGAATAAAGTTATTGGATATTTGCACGCATGTCGACTTTACAAACCCTAAACATTACAGAAGCTTGGCGAGAGGGAAGCAGTGCCGGAACTATTTTGCGCATACTCTTTCGCGCATGCGTTGTTTTCAAATACCATTTCGCTATCTTATGGGCTTCATGGGAAGTATTCATTACAACAATTTATAACAATAGTTACATAAAAAGTCAGTACGATTAACATTTTCTGAGCAGAAATATTCTGATTAAAGGAACAATTAAAATTATTTAGTTTATGGTGTAAGTTTTATATAATAATATAGTTTACGATATACTTTAATGTAATCAAAATTTTCCAGTTTAAATAAAAGAATCGATTTTTGACCTTCCTATTTTTATAATTGTTTTGATTTTTTTAATTATTTACGAAAACATACATACATTTTTATTACATTTAAAATATTACAAAATGGGAGTTTCTTTTTATTCTTTGTTATGAAAGAAAAGTTTTCTGTTAAATATCTTTACGGAGTGCTTTTTTAAAGGTTATTATTGCTGATGTGAAATTTCTTCGAATTCATGTAAAAAAAAAGTGATAAATATTTCGCTTCTCTTTTTTACCTTAAATTTAATATCAGTATACTCTTAGTATTAGTCTGCATTTGTAACATTTTGAGTCTAATTTATGAAAAAAAAAAAAAAAAGGAACCAAAATATTGGGAAATATATTTTAATGTGCTTACTGTATGAATATAGCTCTTTCAAATATATAATATTTTAATAACTTAATGTCACCAAATGTAAAGTATTTTATTGATTTAATGGTAGTATTCATAATTATAGTATTTAAAAATTATGGATGCAACATGAAATTGTGCCTTGCCAAAATAATACAAAATGTATTTCATTTTTCTTGTTTCCTTTTCATATCGTTTATATATATATATATTTTTCAAATTCATACATTACATCAAAACAACACTGTTTAAGATAAGTAAGTTATATATAAATTAAAACAAAATTATTATTATTTTGGATATAAATTTGGGAAAATATTTGTGCATATAGGGATGAAATGTTTTGCCTTGCCTTCTGCATATATTTAAGCGATAATTGATATAAAATGAAAGAAGGAATAATTATGTATACGATAAGCAATGTATTAAAATTTTATTCAAAAGATTAACAAAAAGGTAAAAATACATTTCGATTGAAATCGATAATGACAGATTCCTTTTTCAATTAACAATATGAAACAAACATAGAACTGGATGGTAAAATGATGCGCCCGGAGTGAAATTTTACGCCAAAAAGTTTCGGCACCGTTTCACTCTCGCCAAAGCAGCTCTGCAGCGTTGAGAATTTGTAAAGACCATGGAGGAAGGAATATAAGAGTTCTAACCGCAAAATATCATGAGCGCCGGTGAAGTAGCTAGCAGACGCTACCACACCCACTCTGTCTTTCAAGAGAAACAGTACTTTCGTATATAGGACACAATATAGGAAAGCATTATTTTCATTTAAATTGCACACACCGAAATAAAAGGGATCTAAATTACTTAATATTTTTAAAAAAAGTTAGTTTTATTGATAGCTAAGTGTTTATTTTGTATTTTTGCCAATTATTAATATTATATATTTTAATAAAGAAATTTTAGGCGTATTATTCACCTTTTTGACTTTGAAATAAACACTTCAATATTAAATATCACATGATTATATTTATAATCATGAAAAATGTCGACATATAATGTTGAATAAGTTACAAGTTTTAACTATCTCATGCAAGTATAGGACATCATTTGGTCTCAACCAATCACATTTTTGAAAATTTTTATATTCTTTATTTTTCCTTATTATTATTTGAGTAAATAGGTTATGTATACAGAGACGTATTTAATTGGTATCCCTTTAAAGGTATTCTGTCTGTTTCCTAAATTCTGTTTTACTGATGAAAATGTTAAAAGAGTATTTAGGAAGAAATATCTTATCAGAGATTTAGAGCCTCATTCAATTTGAAAGCTTGTAGTATTTTATGGAAATAGAATTTTTAGTAGTAAAATAATTTAAGAAAATTACAGGAATTCAAAATTTATCTTCGATATTGCAGTAATTATCCAATATAAAATTTGGTTGGTATTTAATGTTTTAGAAAAATAACACAAAATGTTTGTATTTGCATACTGAATATATAATAACAGCTCACATAGAAATAAATAAACAACAATAACATATTTTATTATTACTTTACGATATAAATTTGATCTAAAATTTCGCGTCTCACAATTGATTTCATAGTCAATTATTTTTCTGGAGGTTACAAAATATAATTCAGAAGTAAATTTTGTGAGCAATTTTGAATAAAATAATAAAATAGCTATTTATACCATCTTTCCTTTTTTTCATTCCTCCTTCCAGACACGATTTATTATTTTTAAACAATTAGAAGATCTTTGTTGGAATGACACAGGAAGGCATATCCGTTGATCGGTTTACTTATATGGCAAAAATGAAAGCATATTCAATAGCTTTCTGTCAGTTCTTGTTTGCAATATCGAGCAAACTACAGTTATTTATTGAAACATGAGATTGTTCAAAGGTGGTAAAAGTATTTTAAATGTAAGGGATCAATATAGAGGAATAACAGAATCATATGTTTGTTATATACTGATGTCATTTACTGAACAGAAAAAAATTTAATATCGAAAATTCTATTTTTTATTTAAAGGGAAAGCTTTTATTTCCAAGTAAAATTTAGAATTTTTAAAATTTTTTAATTATTCGCTTACATGTTTATAATTCCATTTTGCCATCTGAGTTTATGTCTTTAAAATCAAAAGTAGATTAATGGTCCGTGTAGCATTTCTTCAGGTACGACACTCAAAGAGCCCTTAGGGAAACTCTAATGGAAAAATAAAAATACTTATATTATGCTGTGAGATTAAATGAAGTCTTTGGGGGATTAAAAGCGTAATTTCAAGAATTTATTTTCGATAAGGAAAAATATACGTTTTGCCCTTCATAAGCGTGAAACTTTGGGCCATTTTTTCCCGGTTCACCCTTCTTTAAACTTCTTTTGTGATTTTTCTCCTTCTTTATACACTTCCAATGAGGAGTGTAAGCACAAGAACTATTGGAAACTCGATTGTATATCTATATGTTTGTCGCACTATTGTTATTTTGCTTCTTACATACGGGGGTTAATTGAATTACAGATTGTGCAACTTATAATGAATTTTAAGCCACTACAGGCAAATTTGCTTGATGTGGAAATTGAACCCACGATTTGAGATTTTCAGAGTTAATCATTCCTTTGAAAACTCAACGCATAAGTTTTAAGAGATATATAATGTATTATGGTACAACTGAATCATTGACTTTAATCAATAATTAAAATGAAATATCGTTACTTTCAATTTAATGATATCTAACTTTTCTAATTATTATTTTCATCTTATAAACGGATATCATACCTTTTTATTATTATTGAAATAACCTGATATGTTATGGTTTTGTTTGGTTATCATTCTATAGTCAATTTTTGTACACAATGTATAATTTAACCGGGGTTTACAGTATGAATTAGATTTTGATTCTCTACGAATATCCTCATTCTTTGTTAGTAATTGAACCTAAGAATTCGAAGGCCAAAGCGGTATTCGGCTCTCAGGCCTGAGTACCTTTTGATAAGTTACTCTTTATACATAAACACTTTATTTTTTTTAAATCAGATCTTGCTCTTAAAAATTGGTAAATTATATAAAATAAAAGGTTTAATATTTTTTGAATAAATTATTCTTGTGAAAGAATGAAAAACCAAAATAATTTTAACATCTCATAAAATAATTAAACCCCATAAGAAAAAACTATTTTTTCTTTGACCAAGATATTTTAAAATGATAAAAAGTTGGATCAAATATTGTTTAATGAATAAGTTAAAGCAATTTCAAAGACTAAAAATAGCTAATTACTATTTGTTAATAATGATTTTAAATAGTCTTTTTCAATTTAAGAATATCTTTTGAGTTAGTTTTTGTTAAACAAACTTTAAGAAGAAAATTACTACTTAACAATAATTTTTGTTTAATTTGTTATCTAATCATTTATTGTTTTGTACAAATTCTGCAATACAAATCAATAATTCCAAATGCAGTTATTTTGAGAAGTAAAAGCCTGTATGCATGTAATATTCCTGTAAGAGTTCATTCGATCACTGTAGCTCCACCACAACCAGACGCTTGTTTAAAGGAAATTCGAAAGCTTTTTCAGCTGTGCCTGAAGAAAGCAGTGAGAAAACTCTACAAAGAACATGCTTTTTTTTTCACGGTATTCGAATTGTTTTTGCATCCTTCTTTTTCTGTCTACTCCTCCTTGAAATGCGATTGTTGCTATTGTCTTATAAAAGGAAAGCAAAGGAAAATAAACAACAGAAAAATTCCCACCTGCATAAAGCTTACCGGTGAGAATTGCTATCACTTTTTAAGAATAGTCAGTATTTGTGTAGAAAAATATTTTATTTTTTAAAGTTTCTTGTAAAAAATTATTAAAAATTAATATTATTAGTTTTCCTTTTGGGGTTATCTATCTCCTAGGAATACTATGCCAAAGTTTATGACTGCATTGTTAGCTAAAACATAATTGCTCTTGTTAATTTTTAATTAAACATAAAAAGTATAAAAAATTAAGAGAAATAATTAAATTTTCAACAGTTACCCGTAATTTATAAAAAAAATGCATTTAATAAGGGAAATGAACACTTCCAAATAAAAAATAACAATTAAAATGACGCAGTTATGTACCGGAAGCTTTTCTAATACTGATTTACATACAAATTTCTTCTTAGAATCCTATTATACATTTACCGATTTCAAAAATTAGAAAACATACAGAAAATTGATAGCTCTAAACATATGCAACAAGATTGGAAGAAACTTAGCAAAAAACGTTATGCAGAGTACTTCTAATTGGTGATATCAATTTGAAATTCTCTAATTTCGGACACGTTAAACAATGAAATATTTCTTTAAGTATGCTCATTCCGAACAGCAATATAGGTTTTAAATCAATATATTATGTTTCTCATGAAGGTGTCAATGAGTTGCACAGATAATAATACTCCTTGATTACGTGAATCTAAACAGGAAACCTCACGAAAGTGTTGTTTTACCCAGAATTGTGTTCAAGCAGTTAGTGGAAGCAGACAGTTGGGGGTCTTCGTAATTTAGAACAGGGATAAAGCAGAAGACCACCCAATACTTGACTTACCAGCTCCAGAGACATCATTCCCTTGAAAGCGACCCACCAATATAATCAACGGGATTAAAATTAGAAAAGTAGCAGATCATTTGAACTCAACTTTCGTCTTCAAAATAATGATGATGAAGACAAGCAGTGTGAGGCAAGTGTTATCTGGTTGCAAAACTGAGCCATTATCATTTGCGGTAGTATATGGACGAGCATGGGATCCATTTTCCCATTTTTATATTTTTGATTATTGAAAGCTTCTTTACATGAGAAGAAATATACTTCTCCTGATAGAAGAAAACTATCTATTGCATCTTTATCCTTTTTCGGTATATTAGCTCGAAGATTTCGAGAGATTGCTTCTTGTCAAATGTAAGCATGTCGAAAATCAGTTTGTAAAGCAAGTCGGACTGCACTTGGAAACAGAAGAAAATTTTATTTAAGTTCATTTTACATAGCCAAACAATTCAGTTTGTCCCATTGGGGCGAAAAGTAAAGTCCAGCCTAACACTCATTTAATGTGGCTTTTTGCTTATTGTTTGTGTGTTGTAAGTATGATATCTCCCCAAGGTAATTTTTCTCCAAATCTAGCGTCCTTTGTTTTTGATTGTAGTATTGACAGTCTGAGATTTTGTTTTGATTATAGTGTTGCCAAATTGAGTTTTTGCTACTTTTCAGATTTTTTTGCTGCAAGATTTGGTTTTTTTCTTGTTTTACATAATTTTTTCGTTATATATATGGTTCTTTTCAGAGGCAACAGTACTTGAAGTTTTTGTTTTACTTTTAATTCGAACTTTTTGTTCTACGTTTGTTGTTGTGTTTCGTTGCCGTCAGCGTGTCCAAACATAGTAAACTGTTTTTTTTTTTTTTTCAATTTTTTATTTACTTATTATTTATATTTTTTATTTTGTTTATTTATTATATAATTTTCTTATATATTTTTTTAATTTATTACTTATATTTTTTATTTTGTTAATTTACTATATTATTTTCTTATATATTTTTTAAATTTATTACTAATTTTTTTTATATTTTCCACACCATAAACTGTTTTTTTTCCAATTTCTTTTTGTTTATTTTTCTTATTTATTTTTGTTAATTTATTATTATATTTTTCTTATTTATTTTTTCATAATATCACCGAGCATATTTGACATGTAAGCTTGACGTCAGATCAAGCTTATTGTTCTTTACTTATCTTTTTTACTGGTTGTTTTGAAGAGAAGGCAAACCCAATAAAATAAGCTTTTATTCATTTTCCAGTGATACTTTTTTAGATTTTTTTTATACTATTATGTGATTTAAAATTTTTTAAAAGGCGTATTTTTTGAAATTTGGGAAAATTTCCACGTTAAAAAACCTGCGCTTGACTTGGAAACCTATGAAAAAAAGTCGCAATGGTCGCCAATGGGAGGATATAAAGCTAGTTCCGTTTGGGTTGATATTGTACATCATTTAGCAAAAACATGATTGGATGTAAGCTGAGATACGGCAGTCCATTTGCGACGGGCACTAAGTCACAAATATCAGTATTCTGCATAATGCACTCTGACTATCTACAATAGGTCTTCAAGAGAGTGAACCATCAGTAAGGAATCAATTTCGGATCTAACTCAGACCAGCCAAGATGACATTCAGTTATCTTGCAAATTCACACAGACATTGCTTTGCTTCTAAAAGTTCTATAATTTTATAATGTAATTCTGCAGGGAAGTTTTGTTTCAAATTGACTTTTACACTTAAATTTTCTTGAAGACTATATCGTCGTTTATCAACAAAAATTCCCTTTAAACAGCAAGTGTTGGATAACTTTGGTATATAGGTAGGACAACCATTGTCGAAGTGGATAGTCCCAGGTTCGATCCCAACTACTGCTGAACAGTAAAAAATGGATTTTATTTTTTGCTTTCTGCCTCTACTTATCTATCGGGTACTTTGGGATTTCCCTTGTGACATCTGAATACGGCCCACTATCCTATGCAAAAACATTCTTACTCCTAGAAACCACATGAATTCTCCTGAAAGCCTTGGTCTCTTAGGTTATCCGATGCATAGTACCTAACAGCTGGTTTTAGGTTGTATAGTATTTAGGTTGTGTAAAACGATGGAAGCTTTTACATATAATGCAACTACAGACAGTTTTATTATACATCCTAATTTCAAAAAACAATTTTTAAGTGATTTATTTCAATTTTCACTCAATTCTTAGCTATTACCGCTTTTTTATTATTCCTAATCTATGATATTATGTCACTCTGAGCTCCCCTTCTTAGACAAATGGGCGGTTCATGAAAATAAACTTGGTAATGGGGGAAAAATGTTGAAATTTAAATGGTTTAAATGAAAATTAAGAAATAAAAGCCTTACAGTTTTTATTAACGAAGAGAGTTATCTGAAGGCTCGTGTGCTTCAAGAACTGAACTCGAAAGTTTTTAATAAAAGTTAATACAGGTATTTATTTCTGAAAATTACACAACAGATTTCATTCATTGACGCTGCCCCATTGTTTCTCTCAGAGATATCATTGTTCTTAATTTGCAGAGGTTTTTTTTTTTTTTTTTTTTTTTTTTTGATCTTCCTTTTCACTTTATTTAACGAAATGTTTCTCAATAAAAATAATAATATAAAAAAACATTTTTTTTTATAATTTTGAAATGAAAATGTAGATAAACCTGTTTTTATTCAAAAATTTTTGTAGATGAAGCAACATCAATGAAAAATCTCAGGAAAAGGAAATCTTTGAAGTAGTTTAATTTTATGACATACATGGCTAAAGATTGGTTAAGATAGACCAAGAATTTTTTAAATTCAAAATCTCAAATTTATATAATGCTCTGTTTATCCTGATTTAATTTACTAAAAATTGTTTCTGGAGTTAATTTGGATAATTTAAAATCTAAAAGGAGGAATAAAAACTTGTATCCTTATTTTGTAATTCTTTTTTATTCGTTTTTACGCATATTCAGTTACTAAAATACGTAATAATATTTTCTAATGCGAACAGTAAAAAGTTTTACTATAGTTTTTGAAATAAAGATGGAATCAGCGAATTGTTAACAGGAATTGGTTTCAAAATGCTGAACTATCATTCCAAGTTCAACAATTAGAAAAAGATTTGTTTTTATGAACTTCTTACAAGTACTATCAAATTAAAGAGAAAATATTTTGCTTTGTAGCTAACGATGTTCCATTTTTTCTCTTGAAGATATCATTTTCCTTTACTTTCACTTTCAAGAGAAACACACAGTCGGAATATGTTTATGAAAAATTAAGCTTCCAGTAATATATAAATATAAAATAATTAAATAAACTCAACTTTTTCGTTTCACATGAATGTATATTTCTTTCCCTTAAGCATGTATATTTCTTTCCCTTAAGCATGTATATTTCTTTTTAAATTTTTTGAATAAAATTTATCTAAACAAGTAAAAAATTTGACCACTTTAAAGAGTTTTGTTCAGAGTATTCGTAAAATAGAAATTTATGATTCATAGGAAACATTTTTTCCTTGTTAAATTTTAATTAGCAAGGAGAAAATGCTTCCTATTATTTAAAGATGGGAGGATTATATCCCGATTCTTCGACTCGAAGATATAATCCTCCTAACTTTAATTTAAAATCACTTATATCAGACGATTAATACCTGATATATAATTGACACTTTAAAGTAATCTGCTCTATAACATTTTATCTAATTCACTATGGCCTATACTTTTTATCAAGGTTAATTAATGAAAGTCTTAAAAAATTATACCAGATGATTCCCTTTAATTTCGCTTTTAATCTGCTATAATTCATAAACGCATCAATTCTACCTGATAAGTAGTATGTTGGATAAACTGCTAAGATCCTTACAATGATAAAAACTAATTAAACTCTATTGAGGGGAATCACTTTTTCTTTCATAGAATTCTGTGTAATAGTCAGATTATAAGGATAAAGCTTAGCTTAGATTAGATTTAAGATAAGATGGTTCTAAAAGAAAACCCAGCACCACGACCATAGGTCTATTGTACTATACCCCTTAGAAAGCCCTATTTGAAGAGACCAGTGGCTGAAGCAAAATTCAGCAGACATTTTACAGGAATTTCCTGCAACATCCAAGGTTCAATCAAGTGCTGACCCAGGTGTTCAAATCTATGTCTAAATCTAAAGGTTTCACATTCACATAAGATGTGTGTTGAAGTTTCTTCCATATAATGACAACCTCTACAAGTGGGATCATCTAAAACTCCCATTATGGTGAGATGTCTTTTAAGGTGGCAGTGTCCTGTAAGTAGTCCCACTGCTTTCCATAGACTGCTTCTATTGAGCTTTAATAATTATTTTTGCCTTTTACTAGGGCACGTACTATTTAATAGCCTTGCTTGTTTTTGATCATTGGCATTGTACCAATTCATAAACTGTTATTTTCTGAAGAGATCAAAGACATTCTTTCTGATCAATTCTTTAGAAATACCTAGCTCTGGTTCAGGACCAAAAAATTTGGTTATTGATCTAGTCCTTGCCAGCTCATCAGCTAATTCTTTGCCAAGAACACCAGAGTGCCCATATTAACTAGAGTGCCCATAAGAACCCATATTAAAGTGACGTGGTTATTATTAACTAATTTACACAGAGTGAGATAACATTCCCAGACAAGAACAGAAGTTACAGTAGACTTCTGTAGAGCTAGTGATGCAGCTTGACAGTTAGAAAAGATAATTATTCTTTTACAAGAATAGTTTCTGTCCAAGCATATTCTACTGCACATGAGAATGGCAAAGACTTCTGCTTGGAATACAGTTGTATATTTACCCAAGGGGAATGATAGCTTTGTGCCATTAGCAGGACAACAAATACCAGCCCCAGTGTTGGAATTCATTTTTGAGCCATCAGTATACTAGTAAATACAGTTTTCACAAATGGCAACATTATTCGAGTCTTCTCTCAAGGGAAATTTGATTGTATAAGGTTTATCAAAAGCAAACTTAACAATCGTGTAATCAGTAGGCATACTTATAAAAGGATGACTAGTTACGTCAGCATTGAGGTTTCCCCAGGATAAAAACCTAGAGTAGTCCTTCCACTGACCTGTATTTTTAAGCCTGGTGGTTATGCCTGGTTTTTTAAACATCTTTAAAAGGGAATCTACAACACAGCACCATAAGATGGGTGAAAGAACCCCTCCCTGTGGACAACTAACTTTGGCTTGGATCACCATGTTTTCACCTAAAAATGAGGCACTGACAAATCTGTTATTGAGTAGATTTTCTATCCAAGAACAGATTGTGTCATTAACTCCCTTTCTAGCAAGGGATTGTAAAATAGTTTTAATGGGTACTTTATCAAAGGCATCTTCAATATCTAAGAAAACAGCTAAAGCAAGTTCCTTAGCCTTAAAGTCCTCCAAAATGAAGGATATGTTGTAGATGGCACTGTCAGTGGATCTACCAGGTTGATATGCATATTGAGAGTCAGAAAATGCTTTTTCCACTAAATGAACTTCTCTAATATATCTGTCTATCGACTTTTCAATTGGCTTTTGAAGAAAAGATGTTAAGCTGATAGGTCTAAAAGATTTAGCTTCATAGTAATTATCTTTCCCTATTTTAGGAATAAAAATTACTTTTGTATGCCTCCAAGCAATAGGTATATGCTCAAAGGCTATACTTGCCCTAAAAATTCTACAGAGAATTGGAGCAATGCACTGGACTCCCTCAATAATCACAGCCGGTACAATTCCATACATTCCTGGAGATTTAAAAGGTTTAAAGGACATTATTGCCCATTTTGTTCGATCATAAGTTATGATTTTTTTGGCAACATCCCATTTACTTCTACCACAATTTGAGGTAGAGAGAGTAAAATTAGGAGTTTCATTTATTTCGTTGGAACCTGGAAAGTGAACTTTGAACAGTTCAGACAGTGTCACTCTCCCAGATTCTGAAAACTTACCATTTGGCAATTTAAGAGTGTTTAGACAGCAGTTCCTGTCTTTAGACATTATTTTAACGCGAGTCTTGCAGTAGCACACAGATACAGTTTTAATGTCAGTGCAGTAATGTTGCCAAGAATTTTTTTTGGAATTCCTGATAGCTTTATTATAAGTGGTAAGTGCCAGTTTATATTTCTGCCACTCACCATTCTTTTTGGCTGTTTTAAAGAGCTTTCTACATTGTCTTCGCAATTTACTTAACACTTTAGACCACCAAGGAACCTAACCTTGGAGAGCAAGTATTGCTGACATCACAATTTTGATAGTGTGCTTGGAGAATGGCATGTTGCATGTGATCAACGGCCAACTCCAAATCTGCTACCGAAGATAACTTACCGAAGTCACCTTCCTTGAGGAGATCTTCTAGATCTTTTTTGTAGGAACCCCAGTTGGTATTTTTTGGGTTCCTACCTACCACCTCTAGTCTGTTTGCTCCTAAAACAGAAAAGCTAATGCAGGGATTGCCAGATAAGCTTATTTCATCAGACACTTTTCAATCTTTAATAAAATCAGCACACTTACTGCTACATAAAGTGATGTCAATGACTTCTCTTCTACTTATAGTAATAAAGGTGGGTTCATTACCTCTATTAAGAATAGATAGATTATAATATAAAATGTATTCTAAAAGATCCTCGCCACGTCTGTTGCAATCACTACTTCCCCACACAGTGTGGTGAGCATTTGCATCACATCCTATGATGAGTATTTTACTCAAATTGTTATAATCTAGAAGACTGACAATTTGCACATTAAATAAGTCTTTGAATGAAGATATGAAGACATAAAGATGATTTCATCTTTGATTTCTTGCAATAAACAGGATACTTTTACAGCAACATTATCCCCATTTAGGTAATTAACCAGAATGAGGTCATTTAATTTGTTGCTTATAGCAATCATGCTCTTGGTCTCAAACAACATTTATCATAAAATATGTTAAAACCCTGAACATGTAGGCCCAAAACAGAACCATTGCAAGTCCATGGCTCTTGAATTAAAACAATGTCAACCTCCCCTCTAGTCATCTTCTTGCTAAGAATAGCTGAAGCTGATCGACTATGATGAAGGTTGATCTGTGCTACTTTGATGATACTTACCACTGTGGCACCCAAAGAAGCTAAGAAGAAGCAATGCTTCCCAAGTCTCCGTAAGTAGTGTACTTACTTACTTGAGTTTCCTGCAGAACCTTTTTTATCTCACTCTCAGATAGAGGAAAGCTAGGTTGCAGGGTTATATCAGAACCAGAATATAAATCGAGTTCTTCAATGTTAGGTAATTCACTTTCCTTACTAGAAGTAGGAGAGGATTTACTTTCTTGAGAGGAAGTTGCACCTTCTTGTACAACTTCCATCTCTTCAATGTTCTGTACATCCTTCTGGTTTAGGTCACGGAGAATTTTGAAGGTTCCCCAATCCAAACCAGTATAGGCACAATAATTTGCTTTTTTAATAGCTTCTGAGGCTTCCATATCAACCTCGAAGATCCATCTAATAGAATGTGTTTCTACTGATTTCTGCAGAGTAGGCCATTCTAAAGACTTCAACTCCGGGTTGAGTCTATTTAGCCGTTTCAGAAAGACGGCAGGGTCCTTGGTATGGGTGTCCCTTGTCTTAAAGGCCACCTTTACCGGTTTAGGTTGATCACTGAAATCCAGAACACTGAACCCCTCACCACCAAACAGACTCTTGTTACCATGGAAGGATTTTTTTAATCCATTTCACAGTTTCAAGGTCATCACATAGGAGAATTAATGCCCCCAGACACTAAGCTGATGCCTCGAACCCTAGACAGATGATTTTCTATGGGGACCTCATCTGTCCTGGTCAGAATCTAGAGCTGTATGGAGTCAACATTCTTCTTGTTGAGTTTGATGGTTGGGAAACCATCCTTCCCAATAGATGCTTTATGGCTTTTAACAGCCTAAGCAAAAGTCCCAGGTTGATTATCATCCCTGAGCTTTTTGGAGGCAGTGTTACTGGGAGAAAGGGTTGACACCTCAGACCTAAGTCTTTTGGTGCCACCCACCTTCTGAGCAGTCTCCACCTGCTCCCTTGTTTTATTGCGACTCCTTAGATTGCGTCTTTGTGTTTTTGTGTGAACTTCTGGTTCTCCAACTGTGGTGTCTATATGTTGCCTTATGGTAACTTCACTTCCTCCAGCAGCCAGTTTGCCAGTGCTCTCCCTTTTGCCGGAATTATGTTCCTTAGGAACCATTTCGCCGGCTGATTGGATAACACCAGGTGATTTATCCAATCCTTTTTTATCATTTTTATTTTTTTGTTTTTGTCATCCATAAGTGACCTAAAAACTGGGAGGAAATATAAAGTCACCACCTGCATAGCCTCCCTGTACAGGTGGAAGGCAAACGAGGTTTTGCCTGGTTCCTCGAGGGGCCCGTTAGCGACACCATAAACCTGGTGCCATTCATCCATCAGCACGGAGCCTAGCACCTTGAATTGGGTTACCTTCCTGTATTAGTCAGGTGTATTAGCACAGCCTTCTCGCCATGGGTGACCCTACCAGAAATCTAAACCAAGTTTAGGTTCCAGACGTACATCACCTGTGCTACCTGTGTACACCCTCACACCACTTTGAGGTTACAGAATAGGATTTTGTGAGGGAGAATAAAGCTTAAAAAAAGTACTGTGTAATAATTTCGAGAAGAAAACATTGAGAGCATTGTTACTTTCCTTTAACTATTTAAGTTCCCCCCGCCCCCAAGTGTCCTAAAATATATCCTAAAGATTATCCTGAGATGTAATCAGAACACCGGTTTCTGTTTCAATGCTCCTTTCATATTGAACACAAATGATTACCTTTTAAATATTAAGAGCTGCGAAAAAAATTTCAGTTGATTTTATTTAGGATATTTTTAGCGTTGTCTAGGAGGCCTAACCGCCGAGTAAGAAGTTTGCAAGTTCTAATGAGTCTACAGGAAGTATTATTGCGTACAAGAAACAAAATGCTTCTTTTGTAAAAAGATTCTACTGTCCCATATACAATGATTAGTAAAATAATTACTTAATTTTAGATATAGTTTTATACGTATATTTTAAATATAAAATGGTATCTAAAATTAATTTGTAAACTTACATTTTAAATTTAGTAAAATGTGCAGTTGTGTGCGTTAAGCTCACATAAGGAGACGGATAAAATTATTTTATATATGAAATCAACTCATAAATAATTATTTACTAACAATTCTCCCTTTTTATTTACTGGGAATGTATATTTATCTGAAACGATTCTGATAAAATATCCAATCGTCCTATGCCGAGCAGATAATGGAATGCTTTTCACTCGGGCCTCTTCAATTCGATAGTGAGAGTCCATCTAGGATGTTTGAAATGATTCTGAAGTAACTGAAATCCATTGACCAAGTATTGGTATTCCTTGGGTTAGTTGAAGTGATCACAGAAAATACCGAATCAAGCAAAACTGTCAAATTATTTCTTAGAAGTAACTTTTGTTTATCCTATCACACTTATTATATGAAATTAAATGCTTTTATTTTTGAATAAATTTGTTTTTTTTGTTAATACAGTTCAAATTTTTATTAGAATTTATATTTTCAAAAATTTTACGAAAGCATTTATAATTAAATATTGTAAAACTATTTGAATATTTAACAACCCTAATATTATACATATTAGAATTAACAGCATTTTCCTGGTTTCCTAAATTGTATTGTTGATTGTGAGACAAAAAAAAAATGCAATTTATAGTAAAAAAAAAATAATAATAATTTACACTATTTATTAATTATTTAAAAGCAATTCATAATTATTATAAATTTCCATAATTTATCCGTTTATAATTATTAATTTATTCATTTCAGTAATTTCCTTTTCCTGAATATTCAGCAACTCTTGGTTTCGACGCCTACTTTTATCATAGATGCCGAACTCCATTTTAATTTACAGATACCCATTCAGTTAAATTTTGCGTATGTGAAAAATGACCATCAAGAAACAATCCTTATCGATAGCTTTTATTTAAACTTCAAATTCCAATAAAAAACAGATTTAGCAAACCTGTTCATCAGTTCAGTACAAAATCAGTAGAAATAATTTCTCTCCTTTTTAAAATGTGAAACATCGCAGTGACAAGCACCCTTGGAACCACCACGTGATTTCTCACTCATCAAAATATTGTCCCATTGCCCTTGAAACAAGGTCAAGAAGGGATTCATCAAGGTCTGAGCAAAAATCTTATTAGGTTGGGACATTCAGCGTTCATTGAACGGTGTAATTTGATCCGTGGGGTGCGAGGGAGGATTCTCATGTTTCCCCGAAGGGGTGATGGGAGAATGATAGTAAAACTGCTAGCAAATGCTTTTATTTTTAAACCGTGTTCCTCAATAAAGCCTGATTGCTCCTTTACCAAGTTTTTTTTCTTACAAAGTTACTATTTGTTTTAAAAAATATTAATTTTTTTTACCCTAGTAGAAATCCCTCATACTAATTTTGCCTTTTATTTTTTTTAAAAAAATAAATAAAATACAATTTCTTAAATTGTATAATTCTTCACTTTTGTAACAATAATATTAAATTAGGTGAAAATTTTATAATTCATGAGTTTGTGTTTTGAATATTCCTTTTACTATTTCATTTAATATTTTTGATTTCTTTAAATATTTTATTTATTATATTTGGTTTCCATAATTTTTTGTGTATTGCCCATTGTCGTTTTTTCATCAAAGAATTATTACTAAAAAAGTATTTACTTGTATATAAACTTGAAACTTATATACAAAAATTATAAAGTTCAATTAATATTTAAACTCTCGAATATTTAAGCAATATTTTTAAGTGTTTTATTAAAATTTGATCGCTTTACTGTAAAAATTTAAACAAAAAAATACGATTAAAAAATATTAAACTGTGAAACTCTAATAAAGATTAATATCGTGTATGTTTTTAATGTTCTTCCAGAAAGAAACCTTGTAAAAATAAACTCACAAATGTCAAAGAAATATTTCTTGTTGGCAGGTATCATTTATTTGAAAAACGAATGTTCCCTAATTTATATAAAACGTTATGTAACATATTTCATAATATTGTGTAACCAGTATCGTTTTTAAATCAACTAACTATAAATTGTGCATTTTATTGTTTTACACCGTATTTTTTTAATTTATTATTTTATAAATTATTAATTTATTGCATTCTATACATTATAAGCATAAATATTATACATAAATAAAGGAAAAATGCATAATAATTGAATAAAACACAATAAGCGTCATGAAACTTACAAAAGTGTAATTAATTATTTCCTCTTTTATTGTTAATTACTAGGCAGTGTGGACAAATATTTTAAATGTAAATATTTAATTAGAACTCAGAGTTTATTATTTCATAATCATGCATTTTTTTTAAAGTTCTATATCAAAAATAAAGAAATAAAATTCAAATAAAATACTTGATAATCTATTTAGAATTAAGATGATATGAATATTAATTGATGTTAATATTTCATGTATACAAGTTCTAAGTTTGTATATACCATTATACCCCCACAAGCACATTCTATACATTATAACCAATAACATCTAACAGATATCTAAATCAAGTCCAATTCCTATCCAGGTATCTATTACATCAACAATACATCCATGAGATATCCAAAATTCAACCATGGCTATCCTAAACTTGGATGTCCATTAGATATCGTAAAATAATATCATTTAGACATTAACATTTCAATATTGCAGAGATATCTCAAGGATATCTTAAATTCTTGCAAATTAGATATCCTAATTTCGTAAGATATCTGACAGACATCAGAAATCTAGATTTCGTAAGATAACTACACTTTGGATATTTGTCAAGCAGTCGATATCAACTGTACTTTCATAAGGTGTACTTTCATAAACAAAGTCAATGAATTCTGAAACCCCAGTATTAATACGAATTGTATGATTAATTTAAATTAAGATAAAGTGGCAACAATCATTCTAGTTGATTACTCTCTTTTTGGATGTTTATTATGACATTTTACAAGAGAGGTAAGTGGATTTAAGAACTTGTTTGAAAATATTTGCTGAGTTTTCTAGTATTTTAGTACTTTATTCCATTTTGAATGTTATTATTACTGATTAAATAGATTATTTTCTTTCTCTTCAATATGATTCGTTATTAAAAACGAAATATTAATTGAAAAAATCGTGAAATAAAATCTATAAGATCGGTTTGTTCTTTAAAAATTTCCTTCATTATTAAAGCTAAAATAAATACTATGTAAATTTTAATTTCGGTTTTTAATAAGAAAAATCTATTTTCTCCAATTCTTCATATAAATTAATTCTTTCACAGAAAAGTATCAGTTTTTATCGCTTGTTTTAATAGAAACCATTCCTTATATACTAGTAATTATAGAGAAATAGTCTTAAACTTTTTGTGGATATTTAATTTCTTTGTAAATTAAAGTGTACACACAATCAAAAATTTATCATTATACTCGCTTTACCAAAAATTTGTATCATTCTAAATAATAAAAATAATTTTTAACTAATTATTACTAAATTTTAAAATCAATATCTTAGTATATGCATCAAAATGTATAGAATTATAGGTATATAAAACTTTAAACGATTTATTTGTTGGGAAAACTTTTTAACCAAAATTATTACTGTCAGTATTCTCTATCACTATTTCCACAATAATAATTCTATGTTTATTATTGAATTCAATCTAATTTTATGTGTTTTAAGAAAGCGTTAGAATACTGTTGACATGGAAAGTTGGTGCAAATCTATCAAGTTATAATCAAAATATTTTGTTAGTGCATATTTAATGAAAGATAAAATAAAGAATTTTTTGAACAAGTCCTTTTTAAAATGTATGATTAGCAAAATTTATGCCACTGTTTATTTGCTAAAAAAACTAAATATGGATTTTAAATTCATCGTTTTAACAACCAAGAAAAACTTAAATGGACAACTTAAATTTAAAATTATACCGCTAGCCAAAACAGTTTTAATTCAATTCAGTAGCTGACATCTTAAATTTTGAATATTTTGTGGTGCAAAAGTCAAAAAGTTATTCGAACTGTAACAACACAGGAAAGTTTCTTCAAAGTGATAAGCTTGCATTGTCTATAATTTTCTATTGTTTACGAAACCTCGTATTGAGTGTCATTTATCTCCGGGATTTAGAACAAGTACCATTTTTTTATGTTACATTTAGGAAATTATAGTTCAAAGCTATTCATTTGTTCTCACTTCTAGGTTTCCTTATTTCAAATATGATAAATAGAAATCGGAAATAAATGCTAAAGGGTAAATGCTTACAACTGGGTGACGATATAACATGACGATATATTTGACGTTTTGATGCGACTAACGAGATGGCCACTCTCGTTAATATAAGATGCAATAGAAAAGCTATACAAAGATAGAATTACCAGAGATTAAAGTTTATTACCGCAATGTAACACCAAACCAAGTGGTACTCAATTCTACACCGAACCCTGTTAATATTATATTGAGTGTCATTCATCGATTCCTGTCAAACAAGTCACAACCTGTTGTAATCTTCTTTCTTATAATGTTGAATTTCTATTTGAAATAAAAATTTTCTATTATTTATTATTTATCAAATATCTCTAGAGTACATGTTATATGGCAATTTTGTGTTGTTATATTTATATTTGTATTTGAAATGAAAAAACTTTGTGATTCACAAAAAGATATAGCTAATATAAAAGTATTATAAAACAGGGTTTTCCTTATTATTAAATAATCTGGCATTAAATCCTTAAAAATGCTTACGTAAAGGTTTACAAATCTTATCATTCTTAAAATGAAGTTTTCACTAGTCTAATGAAAACTCGAGTTATAAATTTTGGCTCACTTTACTGGATTTAGTTATATTCTAAAAACTTGGTGATTTTTTTAAAATAGTTTTACTGCATTAAAAAGGAATAGTCTAGTTTTGAAATATTTTTAAATTAAAACTTTTATTTTCTAATTACATTTCCCGAGTAATTTGCATTCTTTATGCCTACACTATTAATACCACACCTTTTGCTTACATATTTTTACTTTGTAATATTGGAGTTGGATACATGTGTTGAAGTAATAAATTGAATTAAGAAATTAACAAAATTATTGCTTAAATTGATGTCAAATCCTCTCTAATGATGTCGGTAAGGAAAGCAAAAAAATTTTTTTTGTGATTATTACTTAATTTTCATTACTTGATAGAGTATTTTGTAAAACGGGTCACTTTTTTAACAATAAACATCAACATTTTAAAAGCACCATTTTTACCAGAAAAAAAAATTTCAATTCTTACAGTTTTAAAAACAAAAGTGTATATACATTTGGAAATATTTGTAATTTAAATTAAAAGGTAATGTATGTTGTTTTAATATTAATTTTGAGTCTTAAAATTTTTAAGAAATTTTGCTTTTAATTCATTGGATGAGTATCTTATTTTTGCAATATAAATGTCTATTGCACTTAAAACAAATATAACTTACTTTCAGGCTAATAAAATGCAAATGCTTGTTTCTTTTGTTATCAATGTATTTGTTGAAAGATAGATTGGCAATATTTAATTTTGTACAAGGATTCTGTATTTTTCTTTACTTTATCAATCTAAAAATAAGTTCTAATTTTAATTGTAACATCTGATAGATTTAGATAAATATTGTTTACTATTTATGACTTTTTATGCAACTAATTATTGGCTAATATTTTATTACAAGAAAAAACTTCGAATAATTTTAACTTCTGTTAAGGTTGGCAATATTATCAACTTTGAAACAGTTGTTTGCTGAAGACTGCGAGATTGTGTTCGGTTTATAAAAGTCAGCACATATTTTTTTCTTATTTCAATTGTCAAAAATGTATTTTGAATGATAGTTAAGGTTTAATTTACAAGTGTCTTGTAAATAAATGATTATTGTAGATTTTTATCAAGTGACCTCATTGTATATTTTTTTATTAAGTGCTCTTCTTAAAAAATTGAATCGCAAAATATAATTAATCTTTACTCATATTAATATTTAATTTTTCTTTCTTGATTTAGTTAGTGCTGAGACATCAGAGAAGTATGTTTAATTGGCATGGAAAGCACATCTTAGCAGTCACTTTGTTAATGTTTCCATTATAATTAAATAAAAATATTGTCTCAATAAACATTGCTTTCTGATATCCGTTTACCTTATTTACTCTCATGAAATATACTTATTATTAAAATGTAGATTTTTGTCATTTTTATGTTCAAAGTGTAAAACAATTTATATTAAGTGCATTAAATTTTGCATATTCTAAGGTTTAATATTTATTTTTTACAGTAGTTTTTATTACTTCTGGAAAATGTATGAAATTAAAAGAAATAAATTTAAACTAGAATATTTTTGTAAAAAAAAAACATTTGTAATCACTATTAGATTTTAAAATAAATATTGTGATGGTTTTTATCGATAAATTGTTTCTATTTAAAGAAAAATATATGAATTAATCGATTACATGGTTAAAATACATTAATCGCATTTTAAATTGGTTTTTATAAATATTTTTTTATAAAAATCGGACCAAGTTTTTAATTATGAAGTTAAAAAATATATGAATTTAGCTGCTCTTTTATCAAGAAATAAATCATGGAAGTACTATAAATGCATAATGTTCCAATGAATTTATTTCACATAATACATGTTCTTTTTTGAAAAGTTCTTTAAGTTTCCTTTAGGGGCGTGTTTATTATTGCATATGAAAAGTAAGTACCGTTTGTGGCAATCTAAACATTTCCCAGTGAATAATTCTTTGAGAGTTGTCGTGCAGCTGTACATTAGATATCATTTTACTGTTTAATATTTTCCAAAAGTTTTACTTTAAAAACTGATATTTTCAATATTTATTTCTAGGGAACAAAAATTACTGAAACTGACATTAAAATACAAAATATTTTATTACTTACATTAACTAAAAAGAAATAAGAAATATCTTAAAAATCAGTAGTTTTGTTAAAATTTAATGATGCTTATACGGAAATTAATTCTGAATTCTTGACTCCATACATTTTGTTTTTATGTTAAAGGCTGATGCAATTGTAAAAAATATGTTTTTAAAGAAATTACTTCCATTTTTTTTTTTAAAAAATTGTCTTCAGAAATCTATTAACAAAAATACCTCTATAATTCATACAGAATTTAATTTTAATGCATTTCAGTTGCTTTAAAAATTTTAAAACTTTAATAAAAAATTTATATGATTTTATTTTTAATAATTTGAAAAGTTAAAAGTAGCACTGAATTCATTTATAAATTCTTAAAATTAAGCCACATTGTGTGTACTCTTATAATATTAGAGAAGTTATATATTACAAAACATTGTGTTTCTAATGTTTTTTAATTTGAAATTAGCATTACTAAAGGCTTAATTATAGAGGGATCTTTGTACAATAAAACAATAAATGAACCCACAAACATTTTTGCAACTGCTATAAAATATTTCGAAATAGTGCTTCAGTTGATAATTTCTAAAAATTATGGGGAAAATACTAATATTAATTATGAAAATTTCATTAGAAATGCATTTTAGCTTTAAATAATTCGGGAACATGTATATTTTTTTAAAAAATAACTAAGATATTAAGATATTTATAGCATATTTTATAAGATTCGATCTGCATATCCCTTGGTTATCATATTTTATTTATATAAATATCTCATGGATGTCAGAACATCCCATAGATATCTTGGAAACACCCAAAGCATATTCAAAATATATCTAAAAAATATCCATCAGATGTCACCATATCCAAATATCCACAGGATATCCATTTACTGCGCCCCTTTGGATAACTGGTGGACATAACGACGATATTCGGATATCTTGTGGATATCTAATGAGACAAAGCAATATCCGAGAAATATGTCTTGGATATCATGGATTTTCGTGGTTGTTTTGATGTACAAGTTGCTTTGATGTAATAGTGACACTTTAATAGAAACCAAATATAACTGTAAAATATATTTCATAGCAACATTAATTAAAATAGAAGGATTTTTAAATATAAAATAACTGTGGTGTATGCAATCTTAAATACTTGATGAAACATATTTTTAAATTTAGTATATATATGTGTGTGTGTATGACTTTCCTATATGATATATGTATGTGCGTGTATATAAATATATTTATTATATTTTAAGATTGATTTTTTAAATTATAAAATAAAATTAATTAAATTTAAGAAAAAGAATTGTTGAAGAAACACTAGGCACTTTCATATTTATAAAATACAAAGTTTTGAAGTGAAGAATGGAATTTGTATGAAATATATATATGAGAAAATTTACCGGTTATTTAATTTTTCAATCAGTATCCAAAATGTTTAAAAAATAATATATATATATATGGGGGGGGGATTGAAAGTGCCACCAAACAGCCACTCACATGTTAGCCGTCGGCAGAGAAGAGAGAGAGAGCGAAAGAACGACGCGGAGAGCCTAAAGGAAGACGTAAAAACGGATAGGAGAATTAACTCTTTGAATTGCTTACTACAATGATGTTAGAATGGACAATGTGCTTTGATATTCATGTGTAAATATGTAAATAGCTTTATCTTGTTCTTTGAACATATAATTTAAACTTTAAATGTATTAATTCCCGACAATGAAGCCCACAGAGAGTATATATATATATATATATATATATATATATATATATATATATATATATATATATATATATATATATATACACACAGAGAGAGAGAGAGAGAGAGAGAGAGATTTATATATATAATTTTTAATTTTACACATGAACGCTGCCTCACATTCGTTTCACAAATCTCTGATCATGCTTAAATTTTATAGTAAATGTTAACTTTCAACAGATGAATAAATATCTATTTGCAAAACATAAAAAAAATTAAAACGAGATGTGTTAACCCCTAAGTAGAACTTTATATATATATACATGGGTGGATTTCAGGATTTTTCACCTGAAATCCACCCATGCTGATAGACATATTCTCGTTATTAAGTTAATATACTCAATTTCGGTGGAAACTTTTGTGATTGAATCAAGTAACAAGAACTTCGCCAATAATTGTTACTTCATTTAGAAAACTTTACTATTCCGACTACTCTGAATTCTTCACGACCCTTTGGCAAATCGCGTAATGTATCGCCTACAGGAATCAGGATGATTTTCCCTTTCATTTACCTTTGCATTCTTTTTTGGAAGTAACTTGCTGTGGTTTGCTTACCATCTGGATTTTTGACCCCTACTTATTTGAAGTTGGGAGGTTGGAGCAGCTGTTGCTTGTTATCTCTTGTCAGGTTTTTGCTACATCCTCCCCATCTTCATCTATCAAGTCTTTATCATATGTTTCTTCTCTTTTTTTCCTTTCTGTTGCTCCAAACCACACCTTGGAAAGCAAAAATTCTTTAGGAACTATATCTATAGATACTCGTTGGTAACTTAAGAGCGTTTCGATACACTCAACAAATTCGAAACTATGTGTTCGTACCTATTCTGTTAGAGAAGAAAAATAATAATCTTTAAAAAATAAATAATTGCATGTGATATAAGTACAGGAATACATAAATTAACAAAGTTTAAAAGGAATTAAATTAATAATGCATTTAAATCCATAAATGTTTGTATGTAGTCATAAGGAGGGAGTGAGAGAGAATTGATAGATATAAAATATTTTAATCGAAAATTCAGTTGGAATAATTGAAATCTTATTATGTAGTGATTTATTCCCAGTTTATGTAACTAACTTTGATAAAGTAACTTAAGCAATCTCATTATAATAAATGTTACCAAAAAATTTAATTTTCTTTCATATATTTTCTAATAAATATTTTAAATTAACGTTACTAAAGAAACTAATGAAATTAACATTATTAAACCGTTAAATATTTCAAGAAATGAAATGTTTTTAGGCGACCATCACTTTATATTTTAATATATTTAATTGTAAAATAGCGGCTATTTTTAGAGTATTGTATCTGTGAGATTGCATTAAAAAAAATTTTAACCACGCAAACTAAAGCAAGGCATTGGTTCCCGAAATCTTTGCTTTTATATTTTGATTTAACTTTCGACCACTCTGTAAATTTAATGGAATTTTAACTAAAAATTCATTATATATATTTTTTTTCCAATGGTCGGGGTATATCGTCCCCTTATACCCAATGAACCAGCCAGAAATAGCGACCTCTTTGCCGCCGAGGCGTTGCCCCGGGTGCACCACCCTCATACATGCCATAGGGACCTGTTTATAGGGTAGGCACCATTCATACCTCATTCACACACAAGGAAAAAAGACAATGACAGGTTAGAGAGAGAGAAAAAGCACATCAATGCCTTAACGGGGATTCGAACCCAGGACCTCCCTATCCGTAGTCAGGCACGCTGACCACTAGACAAGTTAGCCGGGAAGAAAGTTTGATATATATATATATATAGTGTGTGTGTGTGTGTGTGTGTGTAAATTTTTCTCTATTTTATAATGGTATCTGAATCACTAAACACAACTACATCACAGGTTGGAAATGAACGCATGAGCTGAAGGCCGGAGTTCTATCCTGTCCACAAGTATGTAAGCATACTATCGCTGTATTGCTGTTTCAAGCAAGTTTTTTGCGTACTTCTGAAGCTTCATTTTATAGTTTTCAGTATTACTATCTTCCTAATGTTTGAGATCTTTACTGATGTTTGAGGATATTGTAATCTCATTGTTCACTTATCCAATCTATCTTTCACAAAAGCTTTTTTTTATTTTTTATTTATTTATTTTTTTAATCAATTTTTCTTATTCACTGTAAATTATCTGACAAACCATACAGCAGTGTATGTTTGGAGAGATTAATCGCTGGATTACTTGAAATATGGATTTTTAACATCATCAGTATGTCGACTCTTAAGATAACATGCTGAAAATAAAGGGTCAATGTGACACATTGCAATAAAAAAAAATACCAAACCATTTATTAACCTTTCTAAAATTTCGAGTTACAAATTCTAAAGGTGTTAATTGAAAATTGTAAAGATTCAATTTAAAGAGTACTAGAATTGAAATTTGAAGAATTGAATATTTTAAAAAGATTCCCATCATTCGAGGACTTATAAATTGAAGTGTTTTTACATGATTCCATAATTTATTCTTCAATAAATACCTTTCATATATGAAGTTGATTATTATTAAAAAGTAAAATACAAATTTTATGATGCTCTCTTCATTCTCTCTGGTCTTCCACCTCTTGATGTTGTGATACGTCATCAAAATGAGGCTTATCGTTATGCTCAAGACTCTTTTTCTAACCATCTTGATGGTGATTTGAACTTTTCTTCCCTACCTCATCCATCTGCAAGATCTCCTGCTCCACTTGCTGCATTTGATAGCGTTAGGGAAGAAGACTATAATCTAATTTACTTTACAGATGGGAGTAAAGTTAACGAAAAAGTAGGTCTTGCATACGTATGCTTTCAGAATGGGTTTGAAGTGAGTCATCAAATATACCACCTTAGTGATTACGGTTATATTTTCCAAGCGGAGTTACTCTGCATTAATCTTGCTGTTAAAAATGCCATAAGCAAGCCTTATCAAAAATTTTTAATTTGCAGTGACTCGATGTTATCTCTACTGGCTTTGCAAGATATAACTAGTTTTGAAAAACTTATTGTAGAAGTCCAGACTTCAATAAATATGTGTGATATCAAAAATATTTCCTTCACTTTCTCTCTCACATGTCAAGCTTCATAGTGGTGTGTATGGAAATGAAAGAGCAGATTTCCTGGCCAAATTTTCTCTTTGACTTCCAAATAAACTGGATACCAGCTTACCCAAGTCTTTTTCAAAACCACTGACATAAAGAAGATTATCACAGAATGGAACTCAGGTTTTGTGCCCTTTCCTAATTGTAAGTAGACAAAATCTTTTCTCCCATCAGTTTCTATCAGAATTAAGAACTACTGGCAGCAATTGTGAATGTTAAAGAGAGGTACACTGATTTTAAAACTACACAATTCCTCACTGAACATGAGAAATTCAATAGCTATCTTCACCGTTTCCACATTAAAAACAGTGAGGTGTGCATGTGCAACTCTGGGAGTGACAGTCCTTCTCACATTCTTCTTAAATGCCCATCTGAGTAGAGGAAAAATGGGAGTTCAGCATCACTCGGATTTCGGATTAGATGAGACAGCTCCACACTCGGATTTCGGATTAGGTGAGTCACCTTCGTATTGATAACCACTCCGCATAAGAGATAGTCACTCCACACGATAAATGGTATGAATTTCATGATAAAGGAACTTAGAAAATTTTATCTGAGAAAATAGTGTCGCCATCTATTGTAGTGAATTTTTCTCTTTAAATCTTTGGGATAATAGATATTTTTAAGAGAAATGGAATTTTTTTTCTAAACTTAAAATTACTTAGAGATATCAAGGACCATTTAAATAATTTTAGAATTTTTAAGAGGTTAAAATTTTTAGAGCACATTTAAAAAATAGTTGAAAATTGTGGAGTGACTTATATATTTTGCTTTTAAATATGAGATAAGCATTTGCTTATACTTTTAAAATGATTTTGGTTTTGTCTTGGGATTTGAACCCGGTACAAAATATCTCACTGGGTATGTAGTTTTCAGTGACTTAACCACATACCCAATGAGATATGTTTGAGTATTGCTATTTAATGTATAAAAGAGATATAGTGGACTGTGATGATTCATTTTTGAATTTGTTTTCCTTCAGAGAGGCGGTGTAGGAATATGATGAGTTTTAAGATAAACGTGAATAATAATACAATTAAGTGTTGTAATGAACGCGACGTATCAGGATCCAGCTCACAGGGCAAGTCTTGGTGGTGTAGATGCCTTATATCGTGCTGTAGATGGAAATGTTTCGAAGAAAAAGATTCAGAACTGGTTGAAGAGAGTAGATGCGTATACGTTACACAAACCAGCTCGGAGAAAATTCCCGACCAACCGTGTGATCGTGTACGCGAAGGATGCTCAGTTTCAAGCAGACCTCGTCGATGTAACAAGTCTAAGAGAACACAATCAGAATTTTCGGTATATACTCACTTGCATAGACATTCTATCTAAATATGCGTGGGCGATACCCCTGAAATCAAAACGAGGGGAAGAAATTGTGAAGGCATTTCAAAAAATATTCGCTGAACGAAGACCAAAACGGTTACAGACTGATCAGGGGGTCGAATTTAAAAATGCCAAATTTCAAAAGTTTTTGAAAGGACAAAATGTACGATACTTTACAACTTTTAATACAACGAAAGCTTCAATAGTAGAACGTTTTAATCGAACTTTGAAAACAAAAATGTGGAAATATTTTATAAAAAAATCATACTTACCATTATTTAGACGTATTGGACAAGTTGCTTCATAGCTATAATAACACTTATCACTCTAGTATCAAAAGAGCACCCGCAGATGTGTCTTCAGATAATGAGCAAGATGTATGGTTTACTTTATATGGAAACATGAAAAATGTAAAAATCAAGCCATGTGTTTTTAATGTGGGAGACACAGTGAGAGTTTCTAAGCACAAAATGATATTTGAAAAGGGATATGAAAGTAATTGGTCAAAGGAAATTTTTGTGGTGACTGAATGTGTTCAGAGGATACCTAAAGTATATCGTATTAAGGATTTGTTAGGAGAGCTCATTCAAGGAACATTTTATCCACAAGAGCTTCAAAAGGTGCAATTAAAAGATGAGTTTATAGTTGAAAAGATATTAAGAAAACGCGCGCGCGTACTAGCAAAGGACAGTTAGAATACTTCGTGAAATATCGTGGTTACCCTAAAAAATTCAATCAATGGATACCTTCCACTAATTTATTTTCACTATAAATTAGATTTTCAATCCTTTACATTTCAGTTTGCAAAATGAGTTTTTACGTAACACTTCCTAGTGATAGCTCCATGAACTATTTCCCAGAAAATAAAATTTCACATTTTATTACCCGTTTACCAATTCCAATTGAATTCAATGGAGAGTGGGAGGTTGGAATTGTCGAATTTATTTATCCACATACCTGGCATAATGTGAATGCGAGTAATAGTTTAATCGGTTTTGATTTAGGAGATGGAAAGGAACTAGGTCGACGAATTCCACCAGGTTTTTATGAAACGATGCCTGACATTTTGAAAGCAATCATTGTTAAAAGCCATGAAAATAAAATCGAATTTAGTTTTAATCCTGTCACGAAACGGGTTTCTATTACAGTGAAAAATGGAGCAAGAGTCATACTACATGATGGATTCGCACAAATGTTAGGCTTCGAACCAACTCAGGTGGTCTCATTCGATGCAAATGTGGAAGCTACAGTCGAAAGTCCCTATGTGGCAGATCCATGTGCTCATTATAAAGTGCTCTTTGTTTATACAGATATCGTGGAACCACAGATTGTAGGAGATGTATTAGCTCCACTCCTACGTATCGTAAATGTCACAGGTCAGGACGGTGAGGTAGTGATTGAATTGTACGATCGCTCTCATTATTTAC
Organism: Latrodectus elegans; assembly: GCA_030067965.1. Classification (NCBI taxonomy): domain Eukaryota; kingdom Metazoa; phylum Arthropoda; class Arachnida; order Araneae; family Theridiidae; genus Latrodectus; species Latrodectus elegans. The sequence goes on from CM057809.1 coordinate 115,504,318, forward strand.
CCATAAACCGAAAAATCATTGAGACCCTGGAAATAGTTATAAGGACACATACAGGTCATTTAACTCCATTCGAACGTGGACGCTCATACGTGAAACTTCACTTTCGTCAAAAATATTTGTCGTGATGTGTGTCCCTTATCGCTGCTGTGAAAAATCCTTTGAAGACTACTATGTACTTCAAACCGGAACTGGACTGAATTTTTACCAAGGAGCCAATTTTCAGAGAGGATATGGTTTTGGAGGATTGTTTCGTTCATTTTTCTGCTTCCGTACCTCTTTTAAAATCAGGTGCTAAAGCCGTTGGAAAACAACTTTTACAAAGCGGTGTAGATGTTTTAAATGATATTAGCCGTGGAGAAGATGTAAAAGTAGCAGCTAAGCGACGGTTGAAGGAAGCAGGACAGCAGTTAACTGATAAAACTGCTGCTAAGGTGAAGTCGATGATAGGATCAGGTCAGAATAAAAAGAGAAAGCTAGCCAGCAAACGAATCATTAAGCGTTCGCCCAAGAAGGTGAGAGCACATGATATTTTTGCTTAAAGATGTGTGCCCGCATACACAAAGATTCTGCTGCTTGTGTAAAATCTGAGTTAGATTTGTTTATGGTTCCTCCTACTCAGACTGCCATAGAAAAAGGACAATTTATAGAATATCATCCCTTAGCAAATATGCGTGATGGAGGTCCCGTGGAATTTAATGTGCCAGGTAGCGGAGAAGATTATATGGACTAATCATCTTCGTATATTTATTTAAAAGCAAAAATAGTGAAGTCGGATGGAGCGACATTATCCGAAAAAGAACCTGTAGCACCAGTCAACTTATTTCTACATGCGCTTTTTTCTCAAGTGGACGTGAGTCTCAACGAGCGAGTGATTTCATCCTTCAGTAATACTTATCGTTACAGGGCTTAAATAGAAACTTTAATGAGTTAAGGAGAAGATGCTAAAAAAACTTTATTAAGTTGTGAATTTTTCTACAAAGACAACAATTTAAATGTGGCTAATCCGTTGCAAGAGGAGAATGGCAACGATGTACTCTAGAAACGGCATGACCTAATCGATAACAATCAAACACTGGATATGATTGGTCAATTGCATTGTGCCGAGCTGGCAGCCGAATAGTTAGCGCTCTTGCCTTCGGTTCAACAGTTCGTGGGTTCGAGTCCCACCTAGGGCATGGATGTTTGTAGTGGTTCGGAATCCACTTTAAACCGTAGGTCCCGGTCTAATTAGCCCTCGTGTGCAAAAAATGACCGTTGAGCGACAAACCAAACCAAACAATTGCATTGTGATATTTTTCAGCAAAATCGTTTATTGCTGAATTTAGTTGATTTGAAAATAAAAATGACTCGTTGCAAACCTACTTTTTGCCTGATGTCATCAAATAAAGGGAGAGATTACCAAGTAGTTTTGGAACATGCTTCTCTTGTCATACGAAAAGTCAATGTGAGTCCAGGCGTTTCCCTGGGACACGCAAAAGCTTTGGAAAAAAGTACGGCAAAATATCCAATAGATCGGGTAATGTGTAAGACTTACTCTATGCATAAGGGAAGTTGGTCTTTTATGCAAGACAATGTATTTCTGAGAAACATGCCTAAACGTGTCTTTGTTGCCTGTCTCGAAAATGAAGCTGCGAATGGTCATTATTATTTAAACCCTTTCCTGTTTGATCATTACAATATAAGCTATTTATCAATTTATGTTGATGGACAATCTGTACCTGGAAAACCACTTAAATTAAATTTTGAAAACAAGAATTATATACCCGGATATCACACTCTATTTTCTGGATTTAATCAGGACAAAGGTATTTACTTAACGAGAGAAGAATATGTAGATGGACCTACATTATTTGGCTTTGATCTCTCCGCCGATTTAAGCGATGGTCCACACCTGAACTTGCAACGTCAAGGTAATTTGAGAGTGAAAATGAAATTTTCCAAATCGTTGGAGAAAACTATTTCAGTACTAATTTACGCTGAATTAGAAAACGTGATTGAAATTACCAAATCACGTCACGTGCTGTGTGATTTCGCCAATTAATCATGAACACTGAACAGCTACGAAGAATATTAAGTCAAGACAAGTTTACAAGAGAATTCTTTTTAGGAGTATTTTCAAGTGATCACTTACCTATGAGAATCCCCAGCTATCCAACATGCTTCATTGCAAACGTTGATTCGTCGGCGGAACCCGGAAGTCATTGGTTGGCTTTCTACTTACTTTCGTCTCATCACATGGAATTTTTTGACTCCTACGGAAATGCTCCTACATATTACGAAGGCTTTATATCAGACTTTGCCATGAAATTTTCCAAAGTGGAATATAATCCAATGATTCTTCAAAGTCATACGACAGCTGTATGTGGTCAATTTTGTATTTATTATTTGTATTGTAGATGTAGAGGTTACTCACTGAAGCAAATCTCATCTTCCTTTGTAGCAAAAAATATAACCAATCATAAACGAGTTTATAATTTTGTATGGAAGCATTTTCATGTGCGAGCTAATTTTTATCAATAAAAATGTATTTATACTCTCTACTTTAGTTATCTGTCTTTATTTATCATGGAGTTCCCAAAGCTGCAACACCCTTTCACTATGTTAATTTCAGGTCCCACAGGTTGTGGTAAATCTTTCTTTGTAAAAGATTTACTTAAGCATAAGCAGAAAATGTTTTCGATAATCCCCGACAAAATCGTTTATTTCTATAGTATTTATCAGTCTTTGTTCGATGAAATTCCAGATGTAAGTTTTGTGGAAGGACTACCTTCCAGATATCACGATTACTTAGGGATGCATATTTTATTTATCATTGACGACTCGATGACAGAATGCGGAGGTGATAAGCGCTTAACAAATATTTTACGAAAGGAAGTCATCATTTAAATTTAAGTGTAATTTTCATTACACAGAACTTTTTTCATAAAGGAAAGGAAATGCGTGAAATTACGTTGAATGCTCATTACCTTTTACTATGCAAAAATCGTCGAGAATTCAATCAAATCGCACATATAGGAAAACAATTATTTCCCAGACATGAAGTTTTTCCAAGAGGTTTACGAAGATGCTACAAAAAAAAAACCATTTTTTTTACCTCTTCATTGATCTAAGAAGTAAAACACCTGAAGAATTAAGATTACGTACCCAAATTTTACCCAATCAAACACAATATATTTATCAAATGAAACATATTTAAAAGACAGACTTTTCACATCAAGTTTATTTAGCATAATGACTCTGACAAAGGAACAACTGAGACAGTTGGATTTTTTGAATTTCTGCCCATTAAAATTAAGGAAACAATTATTACAAAAAATTAATAATTGCTGTATAAAAGCAATATGTGAGTGTTCTTTAAATGCACTCAGAGGAAATATTCCCTTAACCAAACACCAAAAGAGAACTCTCTCCAAGTACAAAGGAACCTTCAGAACTTTGACGAATCGTAAAATTGGACATGTAAAGAAACGCAAATTAATTATACAGAAAGGAGGTTTCCTCAACGTTTTGATTCCTGCTGCTCTAAGTGTGTTGACAAGTCTTATCAATGGAGTTCGCTAAAAAATATGGTCGAATTCCCGAAGAGTTGGTGTCAAAGAATACTATTACCAATAAACAACTGAGCGGTTTAGATAAAGATATGATGAAGATTTTGAACAGTTCATTAGAAGAGCATGAAAAAGTATATCGCTATTATGAGCTTTTGTAGGAAAAGATTAAAATGAAAGAATTTAATTCCCCTTATACTTTTTTGGAAGTGAAATCATCGAAGAACTCATTAGGAGAAAAATCAACATCTTCATGGAATATTCAAGAGGAGTCTCAAAGTAATGAATTGATTCTTCAAGAAAAATCAACTTCACCCAAAAAAGAACAGTCACAAAATAATTCTGATGCAACTATTTTAAGCACAGTGTAGCTCCAAATTCGAAAAAAAAAGGCAGAGTCAGCTCTTTCTGTTCTGAAAAGTCAACCTAATGTTAAAAATTGGAATGATAAAGGTGAAATCAGTTATCAAGGAGAGAAAATACCTCATTCCAATATTGCGGACATATTTAACTTTATTTTTACTGATAAGAAGAATGCCAATATTCCTGCTAAAAACATTTTTTTATCAGCTTTGAGTGAAATGAATATACCAAAACAATTTGTAAGAAATAAGTATTTGAATTTGCCTGTTACTGTTAAGTCACCTAGTATTAAAATTGAAAAAAAATTCTAATGTAATACCTGTAAAGACATGGGAAAAATTCTAATAAATTGAATTTCTAAAAACTATGTCTCATTTTTATGTTGTTATATCTACCATTATTCATTACTTAAATCCCAAATGAATATAATTTTAAATGAATATATATATGTGTGTGTGAGAGAGAGAGAGAGAGTGTGTGTGTGTATATATTTGTATATTTCAAAATTTAAAAACAAAAGACATATAAAAAGTTAAGTTAATAAAAACATTTCACATATTTTTAACAAAAGAAGAAATTTATTTCATAAACGTGTATTATTTCTCCAGAAAGATATTTTTAAAGTAATGAAAAACAATTGTATAAATTCTTATAATATTTAATACAGGGTTTTAAAAAGTACATATTGAATAAGTTCAACAGAGATATTATTTATGAAAGTTTCACTAATAAAATCAACGGAATTTACAAAATTCGATGCTACTGTTTCCATATTAACCAATAATAGCACATGAGATCCTAGAGATTGATATTTTTCTAAATTTGATTCTGTTAAGAATGGGTGTTGTGTTTGACTAGGATGATCTATAATACATCCAGTACAATTAAAAATGCCTTTAAAAATACTGCATAGTTCATTTTATATACAAAAAGTCATCTTGGCCATTAAAATATCCTCTTGTTCAAAAGATAATGTTGACGCTGTATTAAAAATAGACTTCGACTACTTACATGGTGAATGATATACTATATCAAATATGTCAAACAATTGGGAATTTTATCTTAACAAATTGTGTATTTCATTAATAACTTTGCAAAAACAATAAATTTGTATAATTTCTAATATGATTATTTAGCTTAAACTCAAATCCTTAAAAAAACTGTCCACATAATTTTATTTAAAAAATAAAAAAGTTCTAAACTAAGGAAAATATACAAGTCCCTATTAGTAGTATTTCCCCACTAATAATACAGCATGGAAACCACTATAATACGAAGGCTATTTTATAATATATATATATATATATATATATATATATATATATATATATATATATATATATACTATAAAAATTTTATAATATATATTTATAATATATATACTTAATTTAATTGTAAAAGTCTTTAAATATTGTATTTCAGTTGTAAGATTATAGAGTTTTTAAAAAATATAATTTTACTATTTAAAAAATATAAAAAAAAACATTTTTTAATTATTATTAGACATATATTTCGTTCTTAAAAGCAAAAAATCATGGAGTAAAAGCAGAAAACATTTATAATTCAGCATGTAAAATGTTTGTACTCTATTACATTATATTCAATTTTCTTTTATGTTTCCTTTTATTAAATAAATGAATGTTTTTTAATTAAATGCATTTAAGCTGTTGTACTAAATTATGAAATATTTAATTAAATTTTTAAATATTAGAATTCAAATTACAAATTATTTAACATTTAAAATAAATTTCACTACATATAAATCAATAAATTTCAATAAAACACTGTTATAAATTTTTTACTGTTAACTGTTTATACCATTACAAATTTTTGTATGTGTATTTGTCTTAAAATATCTCAAAAATATAAAATACATAGATTTCGGTCAGAAATTGCTCAATGCATTAGGGTTCTGTATTAAAAACTGCCTTTCTAGTGATTTGGTGAATTGGCAAGTTTTAGCGAGATTCTTGGTGACTTTAGGACTTTTTGGCGAGATTCTTGGTGAAATTCTTTCCACGTCAAGACAAATATGAATACTACCTACGGGGATAGAAGGCTTAGCAGTGAAGACAAAAGCGCTATGTCAAAGTTGCTTAAAACACATGTCTAGTAAACCGGAGATCGCGAGTTCGTATCTCGCTGGTGGATTGTTATCAACCTATTTGGGTCACTTAAACACAATTTTTGTGTGTTATAAAACTATAATGGTTGGTTAAACAGCAAAGTCAAATTCAACTTTAAGGTATACAAATCATTACAAAATGATGAAAATGGCTGAATGGCTGGAAACCTCATGAAATCTCTAGACCAAGAGTGAAAATCTAAGTCTTGAAAGCTATTCTAGTGCATATTTTATTTTTATATCTCTTTTTTTTTCCCTGCCTTATTTTATTAATATTATTTTCATCTCATGATTTATTTGGATTTGTTATGTAGTACATTTGTTGTACCTTCGGGCCCTGTGTGTAGTATTCCTTGGTGTACAAGGAGATATATTTTTGTTTTCCCATATAAAATAATGTATTTTGCTTTTTGAACTGTTAGTTTCGCATCAATCTCTTATATATGTGCTGGTATCATTCAAATACATGAAACGTCTCCTTCAGAAATGTAAGATGCTCTTTAAGTTACTTGTTTATGTTGAGTGCTTTAGAGAACGGTTTTTATAATTTGTAAGCAAGCGTCTACATAACCTTGATTACTACTAGACAATATTTTTACATTTTTTTTATTTAAACAAGACAAAAGGTTTTTTTTATTGCAGAATTAAGAGTTGCGCACTTAAAAGAGTTTAGTTTTACTATAGAGTAATATTTATGATAAGCGTTTTCAACACTTTTTTTCATGTCCTAGTTACGCGATTGTCATTCATAATTTTCCTCGGCAAATAATACTGAATTACATTAATGAATGACAACATAGACCAACTGAAAAACGCAACAGCTTTTCCATACAATTTTATCAATCTCTGCAAATCTCCAGTTACCAGGCTGACAGCAGAGCATCGTCGGAAGATGTTAGCATGGTAAAAAAAAAAAAAAAAAAAAAAAAAAATCTTTTTACATAACTTTGTGTTTGTGCCTAAGAAATAATAATAAGAATGTTTTAGAGTATTTTGCTTTTTAGGCTTTCACTTTCTGTATATATAATTAGAACATCGAATCCTTATTTTTTGTTGACAGATGTTGTCGTCAAAGATGGCCTTTGTGTTTTAAAAATCTAAATGAATGAACTCACACTCATTCAAATTGCAATACTAAATCATTCATAGAAATAGAAAAAAATGCCTCTTTTAATTATGTAGCTTTTTAATATATAATGATGTGTAGCGCATATTAAGTAGAATAAAAACAACAATAATTAATCCAATCGAGCTTTTTAATATGACTAATTTACTGTAAAAATATTTCTATAAAATATCTTAAATAGTTTACTAATTAGAAAAAAAATCATGGATCAATTACTAATTAAATTTCATATCAATGTTAAATATTCCAAATTTAATTGCAATTAAAGAATTCTAGAATTATGATTACTGAAATGCGTGATTCTGTTTAACATGTGTTCTAGATTACTATATTTCCAAACAAATTTTTCTTAAAGAGAAATCTTAGATTATTTAAATAAGGGTACTTGAATAAAATGCAAGGAATTTCAAATGTAACGTCACTCAAGGAAAACACGAATTATTGTTACTAATTTTTACAAAAAATAAATTGGTTTTTGAATTAAAGAAATATGAGATACATTGCTTTGATTTTGAGATGTAAAATGTAACCCTTGAATGCACGAGTTTATATTTTTGATAAATAAAATTTGAAATCAACGGGGAAATAGTTGTAGTACATGGGAAAAATATAGAATAGCACTCAATTTTTTTTTAACTTTTATAAAATAAATTAAAATAAAATTGAAAATAAAAAAGGGATATGAAGTATTTTTAAAGCTGTATTTTTCTGCCAAAATTTACCAGTATTCGCAAACATGAATATTATAATTTACACTTTTTTATTTCGATTCAAAGTCATTTTTTCCTCTGTTTTTTATTGATTTTTACATAAATTAACCGTAATTCATAATATCTGCCAAAATGAAATTGTATACATCGACAGTAAAAATTGCTACAAATAACGAAATAAGCTGTCAAAGATTCTAGTTGAGTTCAGTTTTGTAAAATGAGAATTAAAAAAGTACATTATGCTATGTGTTTCAAATATAGGACGTGTGAGTCTATGCATTGAGTGTTAACAGAAATGAAAGAGTACAGAATTCTATTCCTTAACGAAAGCTCCTTTCCTTGCGTCATTTGCATTTTTTAATATATTAAAATAATGATTTCAAAGGTATGTGAAAGTTGCAAAATATTGCAGCTTGCCAATTTATTAGAAAGTTAAAAAAAGAATAATTTCTTGCAGCTGTGTTCTAAAGGGTAAAGAAAGTAAAGTTTCTCTCCTTTTAGTAACAGCAAGTATTGTAATACTTGAATAAGTATCCATCGTTTCTTCTTTTCACAGCGGGTTATTCAATTGAAATCGAAACCGCCTCATTATTTTGAACTACGGAGAAAGAAAACATCTGAGTTGGCATTCTAATCTCCAAATTTCCATATGAAACCAACAGAGAAAACAATAAAACAATAAGAAATGCTAGTATTAGATCCTCTCAACATGGCAATCTTCATCTGCGTTAATTCTCGAAATAGCTCTCTTTCGGACATTTTTTCGAACAATGCTTTTCATGTTTTTATTATGGAATAAAATTATTTGTAAAATAAATTGGCGCAAATTAAGCGAATTATTTGCAAATCAAAATGGTTGAAAAGCTTTTTTTTTTCACGTGAAGAAAATTTGTTCATCTATTTAAGCTATCCCAGCGAGAAAAATGAAGAGTTGATTTTTTTCACCCATCGGGCGAAATTAAATTACAAATATGGCGGCTAAGAACTGGCGCGCTTGAAGGTTCCGGCGGAAATTCTCCGAAAATGAGGGGAAAAGCCAGCTGGCGATGATGACTGCGCAATTCAGCTCTTGAGAATAATCGGGTATTGTTGTACAAATAAGTATTTTCCACATTTCATAAAAGGCTCTGATATTTCAGCTAGATTCTTGAAAGATTGAAGGATGTGTTAGAAAAATTTAAATTATAGAAAAACAAAAAAAATAGTATTAATGTAAAACAATATTTATTTCTGGAATATAAATAGTAGGCCATTGAATATTTCTCATCATCTATTGATGAAAATTTTAATCAAAGTATAACGTATTTTTTTATTGTGTCACGAGATTAGTAAACTCTTTAAAATCTGAGTCTAAAAATAATAATACATAGTTCAGAAATCTTATATTTTTTCCAGTATATTCTCTGAATACTGAAATGGATACATACTTCATTATCATAATTTATATACTCATAGACAACAAACATAAATTTATTTCGTATACTTTAGTATTTTTGGCTTCTATACAAAATAGTGATTTTTACATTTTTCTTTATTAAATATTGTTCCAACTATTGCTATTGATGCGCTTTTCATTTGAATTTTTTTTATGTTACTTAAGAAGATTTTTTATAATAAGAAGTAGTTTAAGCAAGAAGGAAAGAATTCTTGAGTGTAAAAATAAATTTTTTATTGAAAGAAAATTTTCTTGACAAAAAAATTTTAAATCACTGTCGATACTTTGACACCATTTAATGAAAGCTAATGGGTCAATATTGATTTTTTAGGCTTTTTTTAACGTCTGCGTCATATTATTGTCCTAAAAGAGAACTTTTAAAGGATCGTGTATTATACTCACTTATCTTTAGTAACTTAACCTGGAAAATTCCTTAGCACTCACTATAGGAGTGGACTGTTCCGTGTGTGATCCCTACCACTGCCGAACAATGGATGATCTGTATTGCATTTCTCCTTCGTGAGATAGGATTACGGCCCACTTTGTACGAAAAGTAGTTCCAGTGACTCAATAGCTTCACAGCGCTTCCTAAAGCATCATTTACCGATGGCAGTGATTGGGAGGAGTGATTACATTTTCGTTCACTGAATTGCTGGAGCTTAGTGGGTTGGAGACATGTTCACATTAATCCGTGGAGTTCAAAGTCCTTCCACTGGTGTGGCGTGGATGTGAAGAGGAGAGTACCAGCTCTGGTGTGTAACGATTCAATGTTCTGTATGAACATCTGATGTTTGTTGAAAGTGTGCTTAAATATTTTCCTAGTTTTCTCCATTTAAGACACGTGAATGTAGTATTCTTTCTATGAAACTAATAAAAATTTCATATATTTTTCTTTTGATAATTTCTCTCTTCGTTCTGACATTTTTCACAATGTAAACCTAATAAATTTTGATAAAAACAATAAGAAAAAGTGTAAATAAAATAGATTCGATAATAATCAAATTACATTCATTTTTACTAAATACATGTTTAACGCAAACAAAATTATCCTATTTCTGACTGAATATGTGGCTAGAAAATGGAACTACATTACTTTTTTAAGTACAGAAGTAAAAAAGAAAGATAATTTGCTTTTGTTTTAGAAAGGATTAAGCAACCGAAGAATTCAAGCCCAATCTTATTAAAGAATGCAAAACTGCTTCAAACAAATATAGCATCATGTTTACATACAGTAAAAGACAATTCTTATATATTGGTTTGCCACTGAAGGTGAAAGTATCACTGGAAATGGGATATTGCTCCAGGTTAATCACATGTATGAGCAGAATTTCGCTTTTATAATGTTTGACAATCAGAATTTATAAACACGAATGCATAACATGCGTCAGCAGATAACACTCTGGCTTTCGGTTAAACAGCTCATCCATTCGACACCCATCTCTACTCAGGATGTCTGTAATGATTCAGAATCCACTTTGAGCTGTTGATCATATTAGACAACTTCGTATGGTAAAAGTGACAACCAGAATAAACTAGTGTAGATTAAGCATTTAAATTATTCCCCATTTGTGTATGTATATTTGTGTTTAACACTTAACGAAACAATGAAACAGATCTCTGCTTAAAAAAAATAAAATAACTTCTCTTGTTTGTTGACTTTTTGTAATTTTTATAAATGTCAGTTTTGTTGATTTACGCATTTATTTTTTAAGACATTTTTTTATAATTTTTTATTAACAAATTTATTTGATTTTTACTGATGAGTTTCATTTAGTGAGTATATAAACGCCATGATTTAAAGCAAAATTACAAAAATAGTAAAAATGCCACTAAATGCACTAAGATTAATGCATAGATATTTATTATATTTTCCATTTTAAAGTAACTACACTTTAAAATATCCCTTGAAGAAACTTTTTTTTTTTTGCTTTTGAATCTTAGCTCAGATCTTTGCTAAATGAAAGGCCTAATGTGATGAAAACATTATTTTTCTTTTATTTTGGAGGCAACAGCTTAAATGTCTTCGCAAGGACATTTTTCCCCAAATTCAGCATTTTCATCCACAAAGGAACCCTGTGTAAGGAGAGAAACAGCTGCCTTCTCCACTCGTTTTGAAAAAAATATGCATAGATTTTGCTGTTTTTGTATTTCTGCTTATTACCATGATGATTTTAACAAACAAATGGGAAGACTGACAGATCTTGAATAGTTGGTTTTAGCAACGCAGGAAGCGCGTCGAACGTCAGCATTCGACGCAGATTTTAGATTTTTCTAGAAGTTGAAAGCTTGCTGTTTTTCTTCATTTGCCCCTAATAATATTAGAGCATTGAAAGGAATTTTAAAGCGAAGTATTGCTAGATGATTTAGCTTTTCTTTTACCCATATATTACGTAAAAGTGAACATCAAAAATGAAAACATGCATTGAATAAGTCTCGTGTAACACTAACTTTTATAGGGATGGTTGACAAGTACGTCTACATTCCTTGGGAGATTCGATCACTGATTAGTCATATCCTTAAAATAATCTTATTTTCTTTTAGTAGTACAATAGTTAGTTTTTTTCAGGCACTACTTTTTAACATGAACAAAAGTGAGCACATTTCAGAAATGGGCAAACCTTTTATTAAAATTATTAATATATAAAAAAAACTGTTTTAATTGTTGTTTATTATTAAAAGTTATTTTAAATTTTGATATTCATATGTTTTCTTCATATTTTGCTTGGTATTCTGATGTTTGAAGATGCGATTTAATAAAAAACAATGTCATGTATGTATTGCAAAAGGGGGAAGTCCGATATATTTCTGATTGAAAAAATTATTTTATAAAGTCGCTTTTTTTCTTTCATGCATATTGGAACACGTCATTTACAACAAGGTGTTTCCACTCTCTTAGAAAATAATTAATTAAAAAGTGTAATAACCTTCATATGATTATAGATAGATGATAGCTACTAAATAAAATTTCCAAGTATTTCTCCACTTTTTGAAGTGAATTATTAATTTCATTTCTTCATACTTTCTTCTTCAACTCGACTTCAGAGTTATTTTAGAAATTAAGATAAAATATTAAGGTATGAAACTAATGGGGTTTTTTCCATCTTCCGTTGTAACGTTCATATCGTTCGATTCACCATTTCAGCTGCATTTTTTTTCTTCTGTGGGGGAAAGCAGAATGAATGGAGAATGTTTATTCATCGCCATCTTTTGTCGTTGGTTTTGGCGAAACTTTTGTTCTGCATTGTGTGTTCGACCCTTAATATGCCCCAATAGTGTAATCAGTTAATTGATTTACGATTTCTATAAATTACAAGAATAAACGTCATTCAATTAACACAGCTATTGTATTTAGAGTAGGATTAACTGTTCGAGGAGATGCGGTATAAAAGTATATATAACGCACTTTTTCATTATATTTAGTTTGATTCTACATTAAGCTGCTTTCACTACATAAATTGCATAAAAGAATCACTATGAAATTCATATATCCATGAATTTCCCTATGGATTTCAGATATTTATTTATTTATATTTTTGATGAATACATATAAAATAATTGTAGTTATAACACACATTCTAAATCAATAGTACTATAATAATTTTTGGAATCACATTCCAGTTCAGTTCTTACACATTTTTCATTTAGTTAAATATAAAAATATTAATCACACCCATCAAAATAGATGATCAAAGAAATAGATCTCTCACAAATAAAGGTAAAGTACACACAAAATCTTAGACTATTTTTTTAATCAATATTCTGATAGCTTTTGATAGGTTTATAAATTATGCAATGTATATCGGAAACACTTTTCAAGTAACTTCATTTTGTTGTGTTTAATAGCTTTATTTATTTTGAATTGAATTTGAAATATTTTCTCCATTTCTTATTTTTTATTTTGATATTTATCTATGAATTATTACAAGATTAAGGATTAGTTTTTATCTTTGTGATTGTCAATTTTGATTACGATGAAAATGATTACGTAATCACATTTTTAATAGCCAATTAATACAAATTTGTTTTGTTGGTCATTGAAATTGAGTGAAACAGTACTTCATATATCCCTTTTTCTGATTAAAAATTTTCTCAAAAGTGCCACATTACCATCTTTGAACTTATTAACATTATTTTAGATTAAATTTAAATCATTAAATAGTAAAGTATATTAATTATGCTATTTTGAAATATAAAAGGAACAAAATGAAATTTTTTTAGTAGCAAAAGATTTAATTGTAAGAAATTAGCTAGCCTGGAAGGGGTGGTTACTTTCTTAGAGACAATCTATATAAAAAAAATATTGGAAAATCAATATCCTAATATATTGATAATCATATTGCAAAAAAGATAAAATATTGCAAATAGTTCACTGTGGTTAAATAGTAGGATAGCGCTTCTCAAAAGGGAAAAATCCTAGGTTTGGTTTCAGCTACTATTAAACAAAAGGAGATGAATGATTTTCTTCTGACTTATGCATACACGTGTGTCGGGAGTGGGTACCTTGAAAGTTTTCCGGATTTTCTCCCTTGCAACACGTGAATGCGGATCAATATCTATGAAAAAAGACTATTAAAATGCATACAACACAGAGTAAGGCGGGTTCACTGGGTGCTGTAAGAATATTCAAAGTACTTTCTATCAATGAATGAATTCCAAAAAAGCATTTGGTCAAAGATCTCTGGACGAATCTAACAGCTGACGAGCCTTAGAGACATTGATTTCTTCACGGCAGTCTAAAATAAAAATTGTGGATTGCTCCAACAGTGCTTCAACTTCTTCAGCGGAACAAATATTTTTAATTTTAAAAATTAACAAGTTGATTTTTTTTTACTAAAAATCATCTCATATTTCGATAAATAAAAAATTGGGGAAGTTCTCAATGAAAGAAATAATTTAAAAATGGTATTTATACAAATGTTGAGTAAACAGTACATATGGAGGGCATACAATGCCCTGTTTTCATACTGGGATGTGAAGCCCCCAGTGTTTAGTTCTTATACTCAGTTTTATCGTTCAACTGAAGGCTGAGTTGACCTGGTCTAGTCCGTGCTTTGGAAGCTCTACCGCTAATAAGCAATCATTTGTCTGTATTAGAAAGAGAGAGTTTAGCAATATTAGTAGGCAATACATCTCTCTCTCTCTCTTTTATAATTTTTTTATATATATTTTTTAAATTTAGTGTTTTTATAACAGCTCATATTAATACTTTTTTCTCTTACATTACCCGAGTTCTAATACAATTGCTTATGAGCAATCGTTTAATTATATTATTGCCAAGACAAGATTTAGATGCTGCCAATTGCTTGGAGCACAAAATTTGAAGCATAAAAGTAAAAATTGCAATGGTGGGAAATGACTTAGAGATGTATTCTAAACTGCCTGTTATATAATGAAAAAAACTGCTTTACTTTTTTAACCAGGAATATGTTATTCATATGAGGGTGATTTAGAAGAAATCTAGAAAATTTCACAAATTCTAAAGATCTAGTCGTTACAAAAGTTTTCTATTTTATTAATATGTACTACTTGTGGACTTTTCTCATCCCCTTTTAAAATTCTGAAAGAAATGGGAACTTCAATCTCTTCTTCGATTTTCTCTAGCTACAAAATTTCACAATAAAGAAGGCGCTCCGTTTATTTTTAGGTCGTAATTGTATACACATTTAGGCGATTTTTTTTTATGGTTTCAGTGCTTGTAGTGGAAAAAATAGTTAAAAAAGAAAACTTTTTTATCCATTTGAGGAAATATATATAGAAAGCTTGTTTCTCAGTGATTTATTCTACAAGATTCTGAAATGAAAGTGTTGAAGGGCATCGGATAGGATATTCTAACTTTTTATGTTGATTTTCTAGGCCTTCCTTTGACCTTGAAATTCGCGGATTGGATTAAACAGCTTTTAAATAATAATATGATACCTCATTTGGTATATACTAATGATACATATAATTTTGGGCAGGAAATTTTTTTACTCTGAATTTCTTGTTTAAACAAAAAGACAGTATACAATTTTTCATTTGTGTCATGAACTTGTGGAATTTCGCTGTAGAACAAAAACTAAATATATATATATATATATATATATATATATATTCTATAAAATTAAGTGTTTTTCACTTGAAATACTATAAAAATAGCCATGAAATTCTCTGTGAACATTTATAAAAATGAATATCCAGAATTAATACGAATTTTCTCTAAATATTTATAGATATGATATGTTTTTTTAAGAGAAATTGAAGCGCACGTTAGTTATATTCCACTGTTGCTTAAAATTAGGTACATTTAATCCATTCTTCCATCAAGAACTTTTCAATTATGTTAACAAACAAGAAAAAAATTAAACCTTTTTTAAACATTTTTTGCCAAGTGATATCTAAAAGGCTACTGTACGAAATTTAATTACAAAAAGAAATTGAATAGACATTTCACCATAAATTTTCCAGCATGAATTTTGAACAGTTATGGAAGTTTATAAAGACCATCTGTCACTTTATAAAATGTAATTTTTTTTCTAAACTATATTGACACGATATTCAAGAAGCCCTCATACCAAACATGCTCAGTGCTGCACCCCACTTCGCATTTGTCCGAAGGCATCCCATTTTGATTGGAAAGAATTGCATCTCCACGCAGGTGGTGGTTTTTTCAGTTGGAAGAGTTTGATCTCGGGTTTCATTGGACAAAGACGGTCACAGATTTCGGATTTTTTACTTCCACTTTGATTTTCCTCTTTTACTTGCAATTTGTTTTTGTCGGATGTTAGTGAGGGTGGGTTTTTCAGCACTTCCTCTCCACGCTTCCATCCACCTTACAAGAATAATGGGTTCTTGCAAAATTTTGCGGATGTTCTGCACGTATAGAAAGGCTTGCATTTTTGAAACTGAAGTATGTAAAAACCAGGTGTATTTGTTTCCTGCGGAAGAGATTATAGGGGAAAAAAGAAACCAGTTGCACGTTATATATGATTGATGGCGCAGTTAAACACTCATGTTAAAATTATGTTAAGCATTTGAAAAGAATATCGAATATTACAATTTTAGGAATAAAAAAATAGAAATAAAATGTTTCTAAAAAATCTAAATAAAAAAACAGCCGTGCTGTACCATTTTAATTGAAATTTAATATCAGTCTAAAAAGCAAATTTAAACTTGTTTTATAAGGTTATGAATAAAACTATATTTGTCTGGTTTACCAACATGGTGTTGTTAATTTTAAGATTTTGCTCTGTCTAATATTGAAATGAAACTTGTACAGTTTAGCTATTGTTAATGAAATACTTCATATATAAATGAATATATATGATAATGTGTTATGATCGTTAAGTAACTGACAACTTAATTGAAATTGTGTGTGTATCAGTTAGTTAAAAATCCTTATATTATCATGCATATTCATTTATCAGAATTATGTACTTCTCTTTAATTAATGGTTATTTTATACAATTCTTTTTTGACGAATTAAAAATCCTAATTTTAAAAACAGAAAAGATTTGGAAAAATTTTAAGCCACACCTTCAGACTATTAATTTTTAAAATGATAAATTTGCATTTTGGAATTTAAATGATCATTTCCATAAATAAAATGTAAAAATAGTTTTGAATTAATTTTCGAAAACCCAAACTATAAAAATATTGAAACTTTGCCATTCAGAAAAATAAAATTGTTATGCTAATTTTCTTATAGTGACCATGAGACTAGGAATAATTTTATCTATTTATATCGAAAAATCTTTTGAATTTCAATAATCATTCCAAATAAAAATAATTTCTTTCTAGAGTAGCAAAATGAGACTCTTTTTGGCTTCACTACTTTCAGATGGGAAGCATTTCTCTCCCCCTCTCGTTTTCTTTTAAATTCTAAATCTACGTCATTCATATCAATGCACGTAAAAAAGTGGATTCATGCTATTAATGGAAGAGAAATGGTAAGAGAAGGTTTAAAATAAAATCCCTTGATTCGGAAGATATTAAAAGCGTATGAAAAGTTATTTTTCACAAATGAGTGCAAGGTCACAAGATATGATTTGTATCTTGGATTTCATTTCTTTTTTCTGTTATTATATAGCTCCATTTTTCACAATATTTAGTAACTTTTAATTATTCATTTGTTGTTTTCCTTGGAAAAATAATTACTTATATATTTTTATTATACCTATATCTTTTTGAAATTATATATTTACATATGCATGCATCTTACCTTCATACTATTTGCAAAATGCTTCAAATAATTTTGTCTTTTATTTATAAGATGCGTGGCATTAAAATATTATATTTTGAAATGTGATTTTTACATTTCATCAATATGCATGCATGCATACATACATATATATACATGGAATATCTCTAATTTATTTACTTCACATAATTCATTTGCTTTATTAATTACAGTATTACTTTATTGTTTTATTACATTTCAGCTGCCTGTTTTAAGCAACCCAAACAGTTAATCATGATTAATTCCCCCCTCCCCCAAATTTTGAGTCATGTATGCAGGCACAACACTTGAACTAACAATCCTTCTCTTTATATTTCGAAGCAAAACCATTGAAACAAAGATTGCAAAAGTTTCTGAGACTCCTGAACATATCTGTTTGTGTGTTTTCCTTCTTCAAAAAATAGTATATTTAAGCAAACCCTTATGTTATTTGTACCTAGTGTCAATGATATATAATCGATATTCCTCAAGAGAATCAGGCTTATATACACTTGAAGTTTGCATCTCTTTAAAATTTGTGGATTTCTTGAAGTTTTATTTATTACTAGGGAAATATTTCCGGTAAATTACATGAACCATTTGCGGCAAATAATAAACAAAAAGAGAGTAATCCACAGATTTTAAGTTATATAATATATATATAACCATTAATTATATGTATTAAGAAAGCATATGAAATTATATATTTCAGGCTTTAAACTTCCAGGGAACTTTCAATGTCAGCTTTTTTCCAGGCTATGCATATTCATTACTTGTCCTGCTTTAAATCGAAAATGTCAATTTTTGCATATTATATGCTAAAATTTGCAAGTGTAATCTGGGAATATACATTTTCTCAAAGTTTTAAAATTGTCTTAAATTATTTCATTTGCTCTAGCATTAGTATATAGAACTAATTCAGGCATAAAATATTGCAAGAATTCGTTTAAAAAAGAATCAATTACAGCAGTAAAATATATTACTTGTGATTAATCGTATTTAAACTCTATTGCAAAATATATTACATTTTTATTACATTTATGAGTAATATTATTAAAAGTACATTTCTTTCTATTTTTACTCAGCTTTTTAATCTTTCGTGTGCAAAAATATTCGTTTAGTTACAAAGAAACCGATTTTAATTAAAATAATCCTTTCTATGCAAAAGTTTCTTGTCCATTTTTGTATAGAAGCAAGCTATTTTTAATTAACACTACCGATCATGAAATATGTGCCTGGTAATATTTGTCAAGTCATATATATATTTTTTAAGATTCACTTTATTATCACATTTTAAATTAACTCTAAACACTTCAGGTGATAAGGACCCGATAAAAACCCTCACTTTCTCAGAATTAAATTTTTTTTAAAAATACCGCCACTTAGACATTGAGTATGACATTATAGACATGTCCAATAAATCTTGATTCATCTCGACTTCGTGTGAAGGAGGCTACACAAAATAGAGGTTGTGTTTGTTGATTCGGGAAGATATGTATTTTAGTTTAATGCGAGATGAGCGTAGCAGTTTTATTTAGAATGCTTTAAAAAAATAAATAAAATCGAAAAGCATATTCTTGAGATTTTCACACATTTTTGGTCTTCGTTGATTTTGAGTGCTCTTCTGAAATATTACTTGGGAAAGATTCCAAGTTTATTTTGAAGTTGACAAAATGCGACAGGAGGATGATGCTTATATTTTATTTATTTTATTATAATTTCTGTTCATTTAAACGCATTTTATTTTAATCTTTTAGCTCGTGTCAAGAACGTTGAAGGAGAAGATCCTATTTTTAAAAAGGCTTTTATTTTATGGATTAAAAAATCCATCATAAGTAAAAAAGAAATTCTTTGCATGTATTTTTTTAAAGATTTTAATTTTAAATACAGCCTGCCCACCTTAAATTTATGTGAAGTAATTGATTACTACATTAGAAGATAAATATTTGGATACTGTTCAAAATTTTGTTGGAATACGTAAGTTTTAATAGCTCTCTAGAATTTAATTTTGGTTGATATTCATCAAAAACTTATGATTGGTTAGTCGCGTAAACTTCTTTCATGAAACCTGAACTTTTTGATGAAAAATAAAACATTTTGCTTTATGAAACAAAATGTTTTCTGCTGCTGTACAATTGTGTCTCTATATATATACAGTGGCGGCAAAAAGTATTGGCACATCTAGTTTTTTACAAATTTTGAATTTATTAAATAAGACAATTCATTCAATTTAGAATAAACAAAATGTTTATGATTGACTGTAACAATGTGTACTTCACAAAATTTTTAAATTTTAAATACTATATATAAATATAAAAAATACATAAATCTACTTGGAAAAAAGTATTGGCCTATTTTCACCATTTGACGTTAAACAACGTTTAATTTCAATTTAATACTTAGTAAGAAGTCCATATGCATCAAAAATGGCCTCAAGACGCCTGGGCATTGAGTGAACCCATTTTTGGATCAAGTCTTATCTTATTTTGTCCCATTCTTCAGCCAAAAGTTGTTTCAAATCATTCCTCCCTGTAATGTGGTGTTTTCTCACCGTCACATCTAGAGAATGCCGCAAATTTTCAATTATATTTATATCTGGTGACTGGGCAGGAGTGTGAAGCTGTTTTGGTACACTGCACAGTAACCATTCTTTGGCTCTGAGTGCAGTATGTTTTGGATCGTTGTCCTGCTGAAACATATAGTCACTTTGAAGCCCCATTTTTGTAACACTTGCTTTCAGATTATCACGTAAAATGTTCACGTACCCTTCTGCATTCAAATTGCCTTCAATAAAAACAAGGTTTCCAACACCATTATATGAAACACATCCCCACACCATAACATGCCCACCTCCGTGCTTTACATTAACAATCACATTTTTCTTCTTTAACTCTTCGTTTTTTCTTCGCCAAATTGTCCTTTTACCGTCAGAACCAAACACATTAAACTTTCTTTCGTCCGTGAAAACAACAGTTTACCAAAAATCAAGAGGTTTGCTTATGCATTCTTTGGCAAAAGAGAGGCGTTTCTGACGATTTATTTCACTGATAAAAGTTTTTTTTTCTTGGTGTTCTGCCATGTAGACCAACAGAGTGCAGTTCTTATTGTTCTTTCAGAGACCTGTACTTCAGAAACTGACTCGACCATATTAGCCAAATTTCTCGCGCTGGCATAATTCTTTTTTTCGACTTCTTCCTTAACTTTTCTCACCATTTAGCTTCTTTGGTCATCTTGTGCGCTTTCGGTTTTCAACCGTACCACGTTCTTCATACCTTTTACACACATTTCTCACTGAGGAAAAAGTTAAAGAAGCAGCAATTTCACGATGTTTTTTCTTGATTTCGCAGCAAAATTA
Source organism: Latrodectus elegans (assembly GCA_030067965.1). Lineage (NCBI taxonomy): Eukaryota > Metazoa > Arthropoda > Arachnida > Araneae > Theridiidae > Latrodectus > Latrodectus elegans. The sequence continues at coordinate 115,525,174 of CM057809.1, forward strand.
TCTTTTCACGTGTGCCTATACTAAGTTCTTTTGTTTTAGGTATAACTAGTTAATTTAAATATTTATATAAATTTATATACTTAGAAACTTTGTTCACAATTTATACTATATATTATAGCTAAACAATGAAACAAAACTAACTACAAAATTTAGAGAACACTGATTGTGGCAATAATTATTTCCACTTTATTTACTTAAACAATTTATTTTTTAAAATAAAATTGGTAGTTAAACAAAAATTTTTAAAACACATTTATATCAATGTAAATTTCTTTTCTCGTTGTGAAAAAATTATCAAAATTGTATGATTTTCTTAAGAGTTAACGTTAAAAAACATAATACTTTGTGCCACCACTGTATGCAGATTTCTATCACTAGCTTTTTACATTCGTGTTCATCATGGGTTGGAAGTCAAACTATATCCTTTGGAGTTGTCCTCGAATCCAGCGCCTATTATATGGGTTTTTGCTTATGCACATATGTTGGAGACCTCCATAGAAAGCTTTCTTGGAAGATAATTTGTAATGGCAATGCATGTCTTCAACTCAAGTAGTTCTATGTCTTTCTTCTAAGCCATGGATTTTATTTTACACTAATAATTTATAAAGGCATACATTTCTTGAAACTTTCCAATTTCCATTTTTAAGCATCCTTTTCCAGCAAAAACATTTTAAGGAGGGCAGATTATTTAAAACTTGTGAAAAAATTTGTATTAAAGGCTTCATGTTCTGTGTCCCGTTATTCAAAATTACGCCACTCTGTTATATTCAATATAAAACACAAGTTTCCGTAGTTCAACTCCTGATATTTTCAGTTGGTATACTAATTAACGAGTAGACCATATCTCACAAAGATTGTTAAACAATTTTCTACATGCTACATAACCTTGAAAACAAAATCCATTTCACTTGTCCATTCAATTATGAAAAAAATATAACGTGCAACAGACCCATTTCAAGGTTAAAAACAATGTCAAGATTCATAATCCAAGCTACTTTCCGTTCCGGTACATAGATCATGTAAAATGCAGCTTCATAGTGCGGTGCAAATTGAAGAAAAAGCTCTTCCTTTTCCTAATTGCAACTCCCCAAGGGGAGGGGGACCCATTCATTGCTTTGATACACGTGTCAGCATCCGGTCTGGAGCTTTGCTAACCTGAAGTCGCGAGAGGATGTTAAAAAAAAGATGCACATGGACGGATTTTTGACAGGAGGAGTTATAGTGAGACTTCCGAAGAGGGGATGGTTATTTTCAGAGGACCGCGTCTTCTCCCCCAGAAGCTTCTTGATAAACAATCAAGGCCCTTGAACACATGTTCCAGTAATAATTATGTAAGCATTTACTGAGGAAAATATGTAAATAATTCTTCCCCTACTGAAAAGTTTTAGAAAGAAATGAGTAATTAAGTTTCTAGACCTAAGTAAAATGCATGTTGTAGTCAGCTCTTTTCTTTCTAAAATTATTTTGTAAAGTCTTAGTTAAGAACAAAAATGAAATAAAAAAAACTGAGTTACAGTATAAATTACTAGAGGATGTTTTCGTATATTTGTAAGTATTTCATTTACAGTAATGAAGTTAGATTACGAAGAAAACTGAGAATATACCAGCAAAGAGAATATACCCTAAAAAAAGGATTTTTCTTAAATTTCAAGCTTTATTATGGATGGCGTTTACACATTTCTGAGGAATGATTTTTATTTTAAGAATTAAAAATATGCACATGGATTGCAAATATGCACATATAGTATAAAATAGGAAATATTTTGGCAATACATTATATTATTTACATCAAACAACTGCCTGCGAGAAATAAAACATTTTCTGTTGCAAAATTATGTTCAAAATCAAGCGATGACATGAGCATTGCGTAATATTTGTTTTCAAACACACAGTAAATAAAAAATGGTTCAAAAATCATGGTTTTGAAATTTCTATACATGAAATTAGTGATGTATTAATGTAAAAAGTTGTCAGGATTCGATCTTAACTAGAAAACAATACAAAATTAAGACCCGAAAAATTCACCCACTTTTTAAAAACCTATTTACAATGAAACCTATAGTTAAAAAAAGAAAATCCCCCTAAAAAACTTTCAAGAATTTTTTTTAATGCTTCCATATGAGCTCCCATATAACTTTATAGTTAAAATATTCAAATCTGCAGATTGTTACGGGGAAAGTATTAATTAGAAGTTATGTGGAAATATAGTGTGGCAATTGACACTAGCAGACTTATAAATTATTGACATTAGTAGATATAAATTATTTCTTATTATTTTTTTAATAAAAAGACTACCTTTAAAGGTGTAAAAACGTAGTTATAGGAATGCAAAGGAAGTTTCGATAAAATATTCTTTACTATTGTAATCTTAAAATGGAAAATTAAATACTGAAAAGTTAAGAAAAAAATGCCGGAATGAATTCTACGTTTTTCTAAAATAATAATTTGATTCGTATTTTTTAGGAAAATATTCTAGAAATGTTGAGGTCATATCAAAGTATATCCTTGCATTTCTAGAAAAATGTTGCGACCAACTGAAATGAACTTCATATAACATTTTCCCATAACCAGTCACCAAACATTCCCTGATCCATATCATTGCGACTGATTAAAAGAGCGGTTTTAGAAGAGGTGGGTTTTTTTAAACTCTTCCGAACCTCAGCTTCGGTTGAAGTCAGGAGGAAATTCTCGTGTAATCTTACAAAAAGTACTGTTGTCTTGAAAATCAAAATGTAACACGGTACTCTAATAAAAAAAAAGCTATCTAGTGGAATAGATAAGAAAATAATGTGTTTATTTTGTATTACTTCATATTATTTTCAACATGGTTGGGAAAAATTTATCAGACAACGCTTGAAAATCTCATATATAAATAAAAACACTATTTCTAAAAATTTACAATAGCATTTTTTACAAAACAAAATTAATTAAGTTAGACATTTAGTAAAAATTCCTTATAATTACGTAATTTAAGAATTATTTATTCTGCTACGTACTAAAATAATGCTAATTTTGCTTCGAATACTTCATATTATTATTTTTTAATTAAAGATAGATTATATTAAAAGGATTTCCTAGGGTAAGATATTTTAGATTATATATTGCTTAGAAGAGGGTTTTCAGAGTCTGCGCAATTTCACTAATTTGTAAGTAGAAGAGTTAAAAACTGTTTAGAAAATACATAATCTAAAGTTTCTTAGTAATTTTAAAATGAAAAGTTTGTAAAATACAAGGATTTCATAAGGAAGAGTAAAGTAAACAAGGGTAAGAATTCAGTGAATTTAGTACCCTTTTAAAAAGATAATATTTGATGAATAGGATCTTTTTATTATGTAAAATTCTTAAAGATATATTTTAGGTTAAAAGTATTTATTTATTTATTTATTTTTTTTTTGTGTGTAAAATCAAAATATTAAGTTTCACAACTTTTCTATGATAGTTTGAAGAATTTGAATCTGAAGTTAATGGGGATTGATGATGGTGAGCAAGAAATTTGTGTGTAATCTTTTTTTTTCAAAGGAGTTTCTACATTAGAAATGAAGCTTAAAGTTTAAAAAGTGAAAAAAAAAATCTAAATTTCAGTTATTCTAAATTATATTTGTGGGCTAAAGAGAAAAAATAATAAGATTAGAATAAAATTATTCAACGAAAACTTATTTCAAAAGTCTCTGGAAATGATTTCGTTAAGTCAAATATTTATAAAATAAAAAATTACAGTTACAAACTCAAAAGAAAAATCGCATTAAAATTTCCTTTTATTCAAAAAAAAAAAAAAAAAAATCTTTACTAAATATTTGAAAAAAAAAATGAATAAAAGTCTAACGCTCTCAAGTTACTGAATTTCCCTCATAAGCAAATAAGAAACACTTGAAAGCTTTATGGAAATCATTTAGCTTATAAAACAAAAACACTTCAGATATAGCTTACATATTCCTCGATTGCTATGTACAACGTAAAAACCTCCATCGACCCATCAAAAACACTCGAGGCAGATATATGACGGTTAACCAAACTCTCGGTAATGTATGTATATATATATATATATATATATATATATATATATATATATATATATATATATATATATATATATATGTATATATATTAACGGTATTTAGATAGTTCTTATAAATTCCATTGAAGGAAAAATAATATTTCATTGTAATATCTAATGACAAAAAAACATCGCAAACTACGCATTTTTAAAATATAATGTTTACTCACTTAACTATTAAGTTTCAGAGGTAAACTCAAATTATAGCGGAAAAGATATCTTTATATTTGCCTAATATGTGTATCATTTTTTAATTGAATGGGAAACAGAAAGATTTCTAAAAGAAAGAAAAATAAAAAAATGATTTAGAAACTTCTGAATTTTTAAAAAAATTAACTTTGATTGAAGGCAGACGAAAGATTTTAATTTAGGCAAACTATGCAGTAGAGCCGTCCGATGAATGTGCATCAGCTAAAGATAAGCACACTGAAACATATTTTATGTATATATGTAGTAATTAACGTATAATTATACATCAAATGTTTAATACTCTTCTGTGATTACACAATAAAGATGTATTCAGTTAGAAATATAAAAGTTGTATTTTTGTAATTTTATTTTTCAAATTTAAAATAAATATTATTTTGAAATAAGGCGTTTTAGGCCCGTCTGAAGTATTATTGTTTCATAAGCACCAAATATGTTTTATTAATTTTAAATAATGACAACCAGTTAAAATTATTCTTTCAAATACAATTTTAGATAATATGTAGAATATAGATGGAAGAGAATAGTAATTAAATATAGTTTGTTATTTTATTTCAATAAGTAATTTTATTTAAGAAAATAAAAACTATAAACTATTAGCAATTCTCTCTCTTTCTTTCTCTTATATATATATATATATATATATATATATATATATATATATATTTCTAATTTTGGAAAAATTTTTGATTTTATTTTATTTCCAAAATTTGATTCTGTGGTAAAGTTGGAAATTTATTGTAATGTATATTAATAATTTGTAAATTTTTCGAGTATTATATTACTTCTGAATGACTTATACTTTAAAGATTAAATTATAATTTCTTATTTTAATTTATACTTCTTATTTTAATTTATAATTCTTATATATATATAACGAAATGGGAAATTCTCAAAATTTCAGCAGTGAAATAAGAAGTTATAATTTAATCTTTAAAGTAAGTCATTTAGAAGTAATATAATACTCGAAAAATTTACAAATTATTAATATACATAACAATAAATTTCCAACTTTACCACAGAATCAAATTTTGGAAGTAAAATAAAATCAAAAATTCATAGAAGAAATAAATCATTAGATCTTATGACTGGATTCTGTATTTTTATAGTTAAAAATTAATTCTAAATTTATTTATTTTTTTATTTGTATCACTGAAAAAAAACTGAAATTAGAATACAAGTAACACATGCATCGAAGAGTAAATAAATATATGTTAATTATGTAACAAGAACTGTGTTGATCCCTAAGATCTGAAAATAGAAACTCTTGTTGAAACATGTTATCATTATCAATAAATTACTAAGGAAAGGATTGTTCCTCTTTCTAATTTTGGAAAAGAAACAGTTCCCGTTTTGAAAATTGGTTCTAAAAATTGTATATTCTAAATATTTTCAAAAGATTTCCTGTCTAAAATTTATAGTGTCTACAGAGAACTCACAATAATATATACACACACACACACACATATATATATATATATATATATATATATATATATATATATATATATATATATATGTATATGTATGTATGTATGTATGTATGTATGTATACACATACACAAGAAACCCAGCTGCAATCGAGAATTAATATTTCAAGCTGCTATCTAACTTGTGTCTTGCCTAGTCTTACGTAGAGCAGGACATTGAATATATATATGTATAATTTCCGATTTTTACAACCCATCGTAATTTACTCGGAATTTTTCCTTTGTTTCATTCGAGAAATTGAAGGATTTTGATTAATGTGTTTAGAGAAATATAATGGTGTGAGAGCAACAAAATTTAATGAAATCAAAATTTATTTATTTTACTATCAAAATTGTCTTTTAACTTGTAAGATAAAAATATTTGCTTTTGAAATATATAAAAATGAAAATGCTTCAATTATGATGTAGAACGTTTTGAAATAATGTAATTAAAATAAACTTTTGCACATGCTTGTGTGTGTGTGAGTAAAAAAAAAAAAAAAAATTAATCTTCACTTTTGAAAAATATTAAATTAAAAACAATGTAGCTTTTATTTCCTCTAAACACTTGCATGTTAACTATACTAAAGATGAAAAATTAAGATATTATGAACAATTTTCAATTTTATTTGGATAAGCTTGCTATACGAAATTGGTTTAGCCAGGTTTAGTTCATTTTTATCGAATAAAATATTTTCGTACAGAAAAATACAACAAAGACGGGAAATACTATACGAAAGTGAAATTATTATTTTTTTAAGTGATTAATTATTTCTCTTAAGGTGGGTTTTTAAAAGCATTATATAAAAAAATAATAATAAACATTGGAGCGTCAATAATTTCATTAAGTTAATTTTTTTATTTGGTTTCAAAATGTTCAACAATAAATACACTAAATGAAAAATAAAATTCTTTAACTTATTCATATTTTATATTCTCTTTTAGCTGATACACATAAAATCTAAAATTTGTTAAGTTATTTGCGCGCATAATTAAAGTTTTTGATCAGATAAATATATGTCTAATAACATTATTACCATAATGAATGTAATTAAAAATAACTACTAAGATTAAAAAATGTTAGAATAATTATTGTGCACGTGTGAGCCCTTTTTCATCTTAATCTTATATATTTACAAAATATATTCATGTTAATGTTTAGTATGATTACAAAGAAAGTTATTTGTATCTAAATTAACCTTTGGAAAATTAAATTTGAAATCATAAGAAAAACTAACAGCTTATTATTATTATTTTAGTGACACATAATTGACTGACTTCTTTATCATAAAGAACCGAAAATCACGTGTTACAAGAATTTTGCAAATTTTCACCTGAAACTTTTAAAAATCAATGCAATTTTTATCACATGAAAAAGAGTTTTGTATATTATTCTAAACGTATTTGTCAATATTTCTATAATTCTACACGTATTTCTAAATGTTTATTAGTCTATGCATAGCAGTAGGACTAACACAAATATTTTTAAACTACACATTCGAGATCCCTCCAGTAAAAATAGGAATTTGAAAATCAATTCTAGAAAAGTCCTTTACAAAATTAATGAAGATTATTTTACTAGTGACAATGAAATCTAGAACCACGTGCAAAACTTGATCATGTTTTGAAATTCCTACTAAATTGAACACAAGTGACCGTTAAGGGTAGAATGATGTAACAGAAATCCATCTCATCTCTCTTTAAATATTTTTTAATCAGATTATGGTTGTTCAGATCGCGTGACAAATAAATGACGCCAATTTTGTCTCCAGACTGTCACCACTCATCTAATTGAGACGTAAATAAAATAAATAGAAGTAATAGTAACTAAAATAGTAAAGAGAAAATAAAATTGCTAATATTAATGAGCCGTAGCTCATTGAATATAGTTTGATTGAAACGTTGGTTTGCGCGAAATCAGTAAAATATTACATCTTTTATAGGTAAGAGGTTGCAGAATTTATAAACATCCCTTTATATAATCTCATTCTTTTATAAAAATAATTATGTAATATAGTTTTGTTCATTAAAACGTATTTCCCTGCTTCTGATTTATCAGACGACAGTAATTTTTTGCATAAAAAACTCTAATTTATTAAGACAGAGAGTTTGAAATTCGATTCCAATCCACTAAAAATAGTCATGCAACTTTAAAAGATAGATTAAATTGGTGAGTTTTCAACGTATTTTTTTACTACACATACAAAAGTCGTTAAATTATAATCTTAATTTAACTGGTTTCGCTGTGCAACATATAATGGAAGAACTATTTCTGATATGAAAATTAAGCCTGAGTACAAGAATTTTTATAACGAAAAGAGAAAATATTCAACCCCTTATAAAAGTTGAATCTCATTGAAAATGAATTTAATCAACGCAAGTTATGAGAACTATACAAGAGAGAGTGTGATGTTCATATATATAAACAAAAATAAAACTTAAAACAAAAATAAATATCTATCTACTAATGCTTTTTTAAAATAATTATATATTCTTCTGATCACAACAATACAGTGCACACAACGACATACAAATTTAATAAATCTCAGAATATTTATCTTCTCATATTATACAATAACACTAGATTTTTCTAAAAAAAATGATATTTTACGTGCCTAAAACGACGCCGAGCTGCCAGCCGGGTGACCTCCGATTAGAAATGTGGCATCCCATTGCGGGCTTAGATGTTTGAAGTGGTTTCAAATCCAGCTTAAACTGTAAGTTCCCGTTCAAATTAGTCCTCATGTACCAAAAATGACGATAACTATACACATAATTACATCTCTTTTTATAAGTTTAAATACCTTAAAGAGACTCTTGTGTTATTTCCTAAATTTTATATTTCTCATAATCAAATTTCGAAATCGCGAAGATATTTTAGATAACAAAATTTAATTTTACAAGATTAACAATTTGTTATTGCAGAATCCCATATTATTGAGATTTTCAATTGAAACTCGATAGGTAATCTCTCGATAGAAGTACAAAATTTTCGAAGTTTCTGTATAGATTGGTGTTTAGAATTCGTGTATTTCATTTATAAATATTATCCAACATTTCATGAAATAACTGAAAGTTATTCTCTTTCGAAAGGGAGAGAAAGTCTTCAATACATCAATTAAGATAATTCTTGATAGCTTTCACATGGAAGCCGGTGGGGAAAAAATCAAGTTATAAGGGAAACTCTTAGTTTTCTGGAGATACTTGAACAAAGAAGGTATCGTAAATTCTATTATTGAGATTCAAAACATCTTAGTTAGTTGAAATATATAGCTTACTGCAAACATCTTTGTATTTATAAGCAATAATGTGTAACATTTATTCGTTTCATTAGCTTCAGGGTAAGCACAATTCCTATAAATATGAAAATTTTTCCATGATTTAAGCTGAGATGAGATATTCAAATTCGGATGCAAATTTATAAATAAAAAATATCTAAATTCACATGCAAATCGTTTCTTAATTTTTATCTCTGTTTCATAATTTAATTGTTAATGCATTCTTAAAAATTCAAATTTAACTATCGGAAATTCGATAACTTTGCATGACTCCATGGAAATTCCATTATTAAGGCGCTGATTGCTAAAATTTCCACTGTAAAAAGTTTTTAACACAACGAACAAAGTTCGTTTTAACAGTGTTAGACTAAATGAATACACAATTTCTATGATATAAGAGTTAAGAAAGTACACTTCGTAAAACAGCAATAAACAGTCCAATATTTATATTAATTTTACCAAATAAATACGATTTCATTATGCTTAACTTTTCGAATTTTTGTTTTATATGAAGATGATAAGTGGCAATCACGATTTTTCATCTTTATTTTCTAAGAATTTTCAGAATAATTATATATTTTATCATTGTAAATAATTATATTATTTTTCATCTACTTATCGGTTTCACGAAATGAGCTTATTTTTCAAATCATCCTCGCAGTCCTGTTTTCTCTATGGAGATTAAACACGTAATTTGATTTCACTGCTGATGTCGGAACAGCTGAGTTAGATGATTAGCTTAATTTGGAATTTATCACTATAACATCGGTTTCTTTCAGCTTTTCACAATTTATGGGCAAGAGATTGAAAAACTGTGTTTATCATTACTACCCTCATATGTGTGTCGAGATATTTACAGAAGTGGCTTTTTTCTAAATGACTTGCTTTAGGTCTCCAGTGAAATGCATTTATATGCAGAAAATTTCTTTATGTCTGCATATGTAGAAAACTTCTTTGTTCATATATAAAGAAAAACATTTCTTATAAAAAAATATATATATATATATATGTATGTATATATATATATATATATATATATATATATATATATATATATATATATATATATATATATATATAAATTAACTAAATTTAACTCAGTGACACGATAGTCCCCAAGGGGTCAAGGCCGATAGTGCTCATATTTGTTTTTCTTGACCGAGAGCCCTGGGTTGCGAAGCATGTCCTGGTTAGGGGGTCAGCCTAACGGGAAAGTCCAGTGTTTCCCAAGCGTTATCTTGATTGAGATTTTGTCTTTGTTTCTGATATAATCTGGGAAGGGGAAGTAAAAAAGGAATATTTTTGTGTACTACTTGATGAGACAACTTTCTCAACGTAACTGTTGCAAATAACACCTATTTGTGATGTAAGAAATACAATTTCTTGTGTATTTTCTGCATATGAGCATTTTTTTCAATTTAATGCAATTTATCTCCTTTTCAAATAACCGTGTTGGACAAATTCAAGCTAAGGGTTGGTCATCCTTACAGATGACTCCTTTGCAGAGCAATGGATGCTTTCATGGCAAACTTCTTCGGAACAAGGTCAGATAAGTTTACCTTTACAAGTTGTCTATAAATGTCCGAAAAATTGAAATTGGAAACGCAAGATTTTTAATAAATGACAAGACAAATAAATACATGTAACATGCTTTAATGTGCTGTTGCAGATCTGGTGTTGCAAACTCCAAAATCACACGTTTATTATCAACATACTTTCTATATCGTCCGATGGTGATGCTCTTTACAGTACCGACGTATTGATTTTTAATATTTTCAAGGATATCATCCGTCGGTATGATTAACCATCTTACCTGAAGATCCCTTTCAGAGAAAAGTCGAATTCTTGTGCTGCGAAACGGTATATTCGATATGTGCACGTGTGCGAAGTGTGAACTCGATGCAACTTCCATAACAGATCAAAACAGCACTTAATTTCCATACGCTTTTAACTATCCCACAAATCGGTATATTCTTTTTGCTATTAGAGAGGGGCCCACATTTTAAGAAGTATTCTTCTTCATCTTATTTATAAAAAATTTTGAATTCATTTTGAACATTAGTTGCTCTTATTCCCATAAGATAAGAATTTGGATAAAAATTAGGAAAATAAAAATTTGCTTTCCATATAACAACTATGTAAACTCGGGAATTGAAGGCACTATCCTAGGCAAGAAGGTATATGCTAGTTGCACCAGATATAGCAAGGTTCGTTATGTTTCCGATGTAGTCTTGATTGGGTCTTCCACTTTTAACTAGTCACCAGTGGCGTAATGATGGTGGGGTGGGGGGCAAGGGGGGCTATCATGCCCCGGGTGCAGATTACAGAGGGGCGCTAAATCATTTCAAAGCTAAACAAAAATTTTCAGAAAATTTCGATCTTAGTATTATAATAAAATAATATCAATTTTATTCGGAGAAATAAACTTTGCAAATTATAATTATTGTGTCATGTCCAGGGAAAAATAAAGCTCCGGATTGGAATCAGAACGAGGAAGAGCTGCAGGAGCTTGCCATAAATGAAACTCTTACTCTTATATTTCTTTATCAATAATAATTTTGCATGGTTTAATTCCTTTTAAAAAATTTGTTCTTTTAACCATGCTTCGATTTTCATTTCTTAACTAGTTAGATTATTGATTTTTATTCTTTTAATCCTTCCCTTTTTAAGTTTCATACTTTGCTCAGAGTTTGTGATACTATTGTTTTGTACTAAAAATCTTGTAAATGTGTAAATAACGAAAATAACTTGATTTTTTTCATATAAAATTTTTGGAATATTAGATTGGTCAGTTCCATTTTAATGCATATGAAAGGTTTTCATTTTAGTATAAAAACATTTACCAAACTATTTGTGTTAATGTTATATGGTAATTTTTGGATTGACTAACTTAAAGAGATTACAGAAGAGTAAGCTCATGAGAGACACCTATTGAATTTTGTGAATACTCCAAGATTCATATTGCCCTTTATGACTAAATTGTTATACAGGTTATCAAAGTCAAGTTATATACTAAAAAAAGTCATAATAATATTTAACAAAATAAATAAGTTTGTTTTACTCAATATAAAAAAATTAAAAAATTAAAATTAAAAAAAAATTATTTTTTGCACTTTTCTGGATATTATAATTATTAAAAACTTAGAAGTTTTTTTTTTGTCGAAATTTCAGTGTTTTGAAATACTATTTGACGTGCTATTTTTAATTCCTCATAACAGATTAAATCATTTTATTTAACAAGCAGCACTTCAATAATATTTTTTGTATGATAAAAATGTGAAAATTTAATCTCATTTTGATTATAATAACGTAATAAATAATTATGCGCTAAAAAGAAAATTTCATATAACTATATTATTAATGAAAACTTTTGTAAGAATTTAAATGTTCTTATAATAACAGAAAAGTCAGATTTTACTTAAGTTATCAAGAAGCGATATAGAAAGATCTGTTTCAGTAGTTATTGAGATTTAGTGAAATAATACTATTCATTGTCCAAAATAAAAATAAAACCCTTTTATATTTTGTATCTCAGGCTTTTACTGTGTAGACTTTTAGTCTAGCGTCGCGTTACACTCGTGAGATAATTCCTGATGGAACGTGTCTCATATTACCCCCTTTGTCAAAAATATTGTGTCCGGCACCAGACTGACCTTGAAGGAAAGGGAGGAAATTTTTCATAAAATAGCACTACAATATGCCCCCGAGGGAATTCCTGGAATAGAAATGGAGGGGATCGAGAGCTAATTACCTCCAAATTCTAAGAAAACACATAAACTTCCTTTCCTTTTTATTGTTCACTCGGTTAGTATTTCGTTTCTTCCAAGATAGTGCTTCATGGGAAACAAAAATGTAAACTTGGAGTTTCAACATTTAAAATATTGCCGTAAGTTATGTTTTTCTGTCTACTATGTATTCTTTCAATATGAATATTTATTTCATATTTTTGCTGGTATAAAACTAATACTAACATATTTTTGTAGAGTTTTGAAAATTAAATATTAAATTACTTATTTGTTAAAACTATTCATTTATAAATAATTTATATAATCTTTAAATTTTTTTGTTTGGGGAAATAATTTTTATTAGACTCGTAATTTTGTTGGCTTTAGATTAGCACCTTATATTGAAAAATTCTTTTTTCAAATAGTAGAAATTAAAAATCTATCAATGTTTTGTTTCTTCTTTAAATGTTTTTTTTTTTTTTTTTCTGTATGTTTAAACATACAGAATCTTCTTTAATAGCGTAACAACCTATTGCAGGTTTTAGCTGTCTCTAACACATTCCTTAAACATTCAGAATATATTTCTTAATCAATTAGTTCAATTTATATAAAAAAACAAATCCTTTAACTTGAGAAATTCTTTCAAGAAATTTATGAAGAAATCGTACATATTTCTCATTCTACATTGTAAAATTTTAAAAATAAGATCGTCTATAAATGATTTAAATTTTTTGAAAGAAGAAAACTTCCTGCCATTGCATCCAAAATGATTCTTAATAGAAATAAATTTTAATTTTAATAAAAATTAGTTCTTATTTTAATAATAAAATATATTTTAATATTTTAAAAAATGCCTTAAAATACGAACAAAATTTTCACTACTATGATAACTAATTGAGAAAATTTCTGTACATAAAATTATGCGATATAACAATTAAAATATATTTTTCGTCTCAGCACTTTTAATTCTTGATAATATTTTGTATCAATGAAAAACTTGTAAGAACAATATATAGTGCATCAGTTTGGAGAAAAAAATTATTTTTAATAATATAATATAAATTGTTTGACTGAAAATTTCTGATTATATTAGATATACATAATTTTATTTTAATTTACGTGTGTTTTTATTTTAAGAAATATACAAAATATTTTTGTTGTCTGTATTAACGTTCCGTTGCTCATTAGATTTTTGCATTAATAGTGCTATGGCATATAATTTAGTTATCTAAATTGAAATTATATTAAGACTTATTAACAAAGGTCTTCAAATTTTGGAATCAGAAAAATTGGTTTTATAGTATAAAAAGGGAATATTATAAGCTATCAATATTAGGTTTTGTGATTTAAATATTTTACAATAAAAATAATTTTGGTTTACCTTAATGGCCTTAATGATATAATAAAAAGTTTTTTAAATGCGAAATTTCCCATAAAGTTAAAATTGTTTTTCACAGGAATTTTTCTGAAATTAAAAAATGAAATAAAATTTTCGATTTAATCTGTGGTAAATGAAATGTTTAAAAAGATATCATTGTGAAAAATCAGGTGAGTTGCTCCTAAATTAGGAGTGTAAAGTCTTACCCAATTATTATTTTGCAATACGCAGCTAAGGTTTGGTAAGTTAGTAATGTTATAGAAATTTTGAAAATATGTTAAGATAAGTTATAGCATACGTTCAACACCAAATGATCAACAATTTATAGAATCTTTCATAAAAAAATGATGCACAATTAATAGGGAGTAAAAATGTTTGTTTCAATTGGTTAACAAACTAGGAAATAAAAAACATTACAAATTTTGTAAGACATTGTTACGGAAATGTTAAATTATTAAAATGAATTTTCTTAAAAGTTAAAAATTTATTGATAAATAAATAAATATCTCAACTTCAAAACTGTAATATCCGGATCACAAGGCCTACAGTGCCCGTATCTATTTTCTTAACCGATGGCCCTGGAGTGCGAAGTATTGTCCCGGTTAGGTGGTCAGCCTAAAGCTAAATCCCCGGTTTAGTTCCCAGAAATGATTGGTACTCAGTTACTCGATCGACTGAAAGGATGAAAGATTGAGTTGACCTAGCCTGAGAATCGAACCTTGGACCTGTATCTTTTGAACACTAAGTCACCGTGCTTAACAAATGTAAAAGTTTGGGTGAATTTTGTCATACAGATTTCCATGGAACAGAAGTCTATAGAGAAATGTGGGACTGAAAGATGTTACTCAGCAGTAGAAAAGAAATTAAACCAAAAACTATTAGAACTTCCAACATGCCTTATCTCATACAGTGAAGATAGAGAGAAGAAGAGGTTGCCATTCAAATATTTTTTACTATTTCTGCATCAATTGCAAGGGGTGAACGTTCATTCAGCAAAATAAAATTAATTTTGACTTATTTATGATCCACCATTAATCAAAACCGTCTAAGTGATTTAACAATTTTAAGTACAGAAAAAGAAAAATTTGAAATGATCAACTTTGATAAAGTAATTGGTCAATTCGCTTCAGCAAAGGCAAGAAAAATGTGAATGTTGTAGTATATTAGATTGCGAATAATTACATCTGCTTATATCTATGATACGCAACGAATTATTTCCTGTTTAATTTTTTTTTATGCTTCTTAAAATAATTGTATTAGTATTTAAAATCAATTGTCTTTTATAATTAATTCTAAATTACATAAGTCCGGTTATTCTAATGACACTTTTCCGAATCCAATATAAGTATTTTTTTAATTGGAATTGAATTTTGTTTAAATTTAAAGCTGAGCTTGATATTTTAAATTAATATATTTTCGATTATTTTATAGTAGGTACAACATTCTGTGTTATTATTTATATTGTATTCTTATTACAACTATACTCTATTTATTATAATGTATCATATATCGTTATATTATTATATTTCTTTAATTACTTAATACATTTTATGCCCATATTTATATTGTAGTATTATTTACTTCATTCAAGGGGGCGCCAAAAAAGGTATCGTATCCGGGCGCCAATTATGCTCACTACGCCACTGCTAGTCACCCAGTAAGTGCACGTTTAATTGATACATATAGCCGATGAATGACCTGAGAGTTGCAACACACTTTCCGTTTACCTGAAACAGAAGCCAAAGCTGGTCCCTCAATTACCAAGGACACGAGTCTTCATAGAAGGCAAAACACAAACATAGTGGTGCTGGCAAGCCCCGGACTGGTCCTTTAGGTTAACGGGTTTGAAATACACATCTATCACCAAGAGCCTCATAAGTTTGAACCACAGTGAGGTGATGGGGTCACACCTGAGCTGGCATTTTCCTCTCTACCCCCACGCTACTCCAGCGGAAGAACTTTGGAAGTCACACATAGGCATAGACACGTCATATGGCAAACACAGGGTTTATTTAGTTTTCAGGAGAGGCTGATAGCAACAAGGTGGTGAAAGTTACTCAAAGGAGGCCTCAACCTTTTAAAAGGCAACCATAATGAGGGAAAAAAGAAAGCAGAAGAGAGGAGAAACAGAAAGGTTCCTTGGAATCGGAACACCCGTGTTTACTTGAAAGAAAGAAATTCCCTGGAAGGCATTAGGCATGGATCAATATTTAGGTGATATTCTCCAAGGTTTCCCTTTCAAGTTAATGAGTGATGCGTTTTTGCTGATTTTGCGGTTCTTGAACAATTTAAAATTATTGCAAGATACTTTTCTCAAGTAGTCTTATGGTGATGCAAACTTTCTTCTCAAAATCAAGGTAACTTGGTGAAACTTTTCAAAGCTATGAGGTGCATGCTTTGTGCACAACTTGGTCAACTGTGGAATATATGGAGCCACCTACAAATCTTACTGTCAGTTCTAATTTCATATGTTTTACAATGCATTGAATACAATTACGGCTTTTCATGTTTAATTCATTTTCAATTGATTAAATGTTCACTAATCTGCTTGATCAAAGAAAAATTTGCATAGAGTATTGTCATCCGAATTTATGAAAGTTAGTTTTTCCTGCTCGAAAACAGTTTCAGGATTATAATGCATAAAAAGAGAATAACAACTGCAAACACATCCTTAATATGTTAATATCTAGGAATTATGATTTGGATAACCAGCAATCATGTAAACAGTCCTTTTTACCATAATATCAGATAACACATAAAATTGGTGTCTTCCAAGAAGTTTCCCATAATCAAGTCTTCGAGAATATGCGTTTTTTTTATCACTTACTAATTTATACCCTTAGCAGAACGTAAAAATTGATACTTTGAGAAAAAAGTATCTACAAGCAAAATTTGAGATTTAAGTATTTAAAAGAAATGTTAAGAAATTTTGATCTAAAAAAGGTTTTTCGAACTTCCTCAACAAATGAATTTTTGCGTGATGATACAAAATATACTTTCAGCATTATCGAATAAGTTGCTAAACATTAAAAAAAAAAAAAAAAGAATATTTAATTTAAAATAGCGTAAATATAGATGCCCTCTCTCTTTTTACGAATAGAGTAAACTCTATATGATTTCATTTAAAACATAATGAAAAAAATGTGGAATACATACATATATTTATTATTTTTTCCTAAAATAATGAAAAGTCTGTATTCAAGGTCGTATATTGTATCGCGCAAATTTTAATTCAGATATGTACCTTCTGTGTCTATTTATCTTCAAATTAAAGCTCATTCTGTGAGTTAATGTGAAATAATCTTAAAAACTAAACATAAAATTGTCAAATAATTTTTATTATTATATTAAATATTTATGCATTTTCAGAGCAACATAATTATTATGGGTAGCTTGCTTTGGATTTTAAAGTAATATGGTAACACTGTATAAATCTGAGATATGTGTGATCAAGATCCTGACAACCAAGATAATGCCATCCTTTCAGAATTTCCATAATCAAAATTGAGATACATCTTTGAATTTCTGCCTAACTATCATTATAAATCCATTTAACGTACCCTATAAGTAATATGGTCATTAGCTGAAGGATGATCGAATCAAAGAATTTCCAATTGTAAGAGTGAAATTTATAATAATCAGAGACTGTTTTATAATAAATATTAAACTCATTGTAAGCCTAATGTTACATTCAGTAATTAACATGTTGTACATTTTTTACCTTTTCTACTCAAGGGACAGCTGTATTGAGGATAAGTAATGTCTTTGGTTGCCAGAAGCTGGTGAATTCAATTCTAACCCAAACACGATATAATTGATTAAGCGTATGGATGTTAAATAGTAGCAGTCTAATGCTTTGCCACGTTAGAATGTAAATATGGAAGACAGAATGTGAAGATATCAACCGGAATTTACATTTTCCAGTTTCCACATGCGTTTTAGAATTTAACAAACGTTACCGAGGTCTGTTGATTTGAAATTAGTTGGAAGAAATGTAATGTAATAAGAAAGATATCAAAACAAAAACTGAATAAAACACATAAGCAAATTTTCAAACAAAACAGGGTTTCTTACATTATGTTTGAAAAAGAAATTTCTTTAAAAAAAAATTAAGTCATAATGGCAGAACTCTTACCTGAAAATATTTTATTCCCGCAATGTTAAACTGAAAGAAAGTCACATTGAAAGTATTCTTGTTGTGTGGGAACGAGATAAGTTTTTAGTCTCGCTTTGAAAGATGGCAGTGAGAGAAGCCAAGATTCTTGGTGGTTCATTAAGAGATACACTCAGTCCACACATTATTTTTAATTTCTCGGTCCGAAGCAGTAGCAAATATTGCTCATAGCAATGAACGGATCCATTATTCAAAAATAATTGTTGTTCTTAAATACCGGCATTGTTGTTCTTAATCAGAGTGTGCACCACTTTAGAAACATAGATTCCTTAATCTGTAGAAGTAGATTGTATGTAAGTAGAAGAGCTTTCATGAATCCGAGCAACTTTATTTAAAAAATTCAACAAATCATTTGCTGTTTTTTTTCCCTATTGTCTCAGTTTAATTCTAAAATAAACTATGGAACAATTACTTACTTAGTTATCAACTTATTTACCTACCAACTTATTTAGTTATTTACTTATTTACCTACCAACTTATTTAGTTATCAAATTTCAGTTATATTCAAAATTTCCGCATACCATTTTTATTATTTTTATTCTTATTTATTTATTTATTTATTTTTTAAGGAAGAAAAGATTGTCAAAATTAATTGAAATCCCTGGCATTATTCATTTTTTTGTATTTTTCATTTTTTGAAATTAAATAATTAGGTTCCGTATCATAATTTTAAATGATGAAGTGTATATCTTGAATGTAGAGCTATTCACGCCGTATATTTGTATGATTGGCCATTGATTAAGGGTTATATCCTATTCGGCCCTAACTGATAATTGAAAGAGTCTGATTATAATAGGGATTTTATTCTATTCCTATTATTAATGTAATGGATAATTATTAAATTTATTTGATACGTTCTTAACAACGTTAGAAATAATAACATATTAAAATTCTTCTGAAAATATTCTCATATTGTTTTTGATTTTCCCAATTTAATTGCTCAACATATCAGAAGAGATCGAAGCCCACCTGTATAAATATTTTGGACAAATCAATAGCTGAAAGTAGTTATATACATCTAGTAATACTTTAAGGAAATATATATGCTCAATAACAAGATGAATTGTTAAAAAATCTTGAATAAAAAATATTTTAACCGCACAGTAAAGAAATAGAGTTTGAAGAAAAGTTACAGTGGAAAAAATCATATTGATTCTCATTGCAAGTTCCGTTAGAGTTATAAAAATAACAATATCAATACCTTCCTAGAGCATTTTCCGATACTTTCTTTACATTGACATTCATGGGAATTGCATGCTAGTGCTGAGTATATTTAAACAAAATCGATACACACACTGGATATGGTTACTATCTCTGAAAATATAGCGCTCCTAGGCTGGAATTAGTCTGAATCACGTTGATTGAAATAGATTTCTTGCAGGGACAATATAACTTTCTCAATGAAGTGTGGTTCTATAGTCTATGTCCTTTCAATACAAGATGATATTTTTTGACAGTGACAAATACTTTTGAACAAATGAAAAAAAGTAGTAAATTCTTGGGAAATTTTGCAACATATTGTCTTCTGGGAAACATTTCCGTAGTCGGTGGTTCGTATTAAAATATCACAATTGGAGAAATTCAGCAGCACCATAACACAAAGATTACGAAAAAGATTTCAAATAGAGTATCTAGAACAAAATGGTCATAAAAATAATTAACTTGTCATTGAAATGTATCCCGGTAGCGTAAGAATAGTCAAAGTGGAAAAGGGGAAATTTGTTTCTCATCCGACCAAACCAAACATTATGCTCATTAGAGGTCTATTCACAAGATACGAGTAGCAATATCAATTATTGTAAGGCTATTGCTCTTGTTCTCTATAAAAAACTTCTTTAATAGAGTGAAAACCTATTACACGTCTTATAAGACGTGCTGTAGAGGTAACTATAGTTGCCTCTACAGCACACCTTTCCTGGTGAAGTGTCGCTCTGGATAGCCCAGTCTATCCAGAGCGACACTTCACCAGTTCCCAATTTTCAGTATCTTAAGATCATTTTCAGTGTCAACGAGCCATCTTGTTGGTAGTCTTCCTCGGGAACGGAATTCTTCGGGGTTCTTAAACGTTAATATTCTAGTGGAATTGTTTTTCCGGTTTCTCCAGACATGGCCAAGCTATCTTAGCATGTTGCTTCTGATAACCTAATTAATCTGAAGCTTATACAGCCTATACAATTCAAACTCATATCTCGTTCGCCAGCAACCCTATTCCTATACAGACCCATCCATATATAATTCTTAATACCTTCCTTTCAAAGGTTTCCAGGGTTCGTTGTATATCAACATTTAATGTCCATATTTTGCTTTTATATAGCAGCACGGGTAGTATGAGTGTATTGTAAATTCTCAGTTTTGTTTTTTCTGCTGATAAGTTTAGATCTTAGTTGCTTTTTCAGTCCAAAAAAGAATTTATTAACCGATTTGATTCTTTGTTGATGGTTTCAGCTTGTTTTTATCAATAATAATTGCTCCGAGGTACTTGAACTCACTTACCTTTTCAAAAGTATGACCGTCTGTATAAAAGGGAGTGTTGTAGCTCACATTTGAACATCCACAAACTTTGTTTTATCTTTGTTTATGATAAGTCCCATATTTGTGGGGCTATTTATAGGGCTTGAAAGGCCTAGATTGAAGAGCAGGCATGCAAGCGAGTCACCTTGACGCAGTTGCAAAGGGTGCAAATAGATTTTCTTGAATTTTAACCCTGATCTTACATTGACTAAGATGGCTTTAGTAAGATTAATAAGTTTTGTGGGTATACCAAATTCCGTCTATAATAAACTTACTGATAAATATTATATGTTTATTTCCAAGGAAAATCTATGATGTTACAAGTACCAATAAAGACCTTCGAATTTCAAAAGGAAGTAGATTTATCAAATCTCCTAATCGATGAACTAAACTTTAGTTTTAATTGATTTAATTTTGTTATCTCTGATTTTGATAACATGTAGCAATATTTTAAGCACAAAAAACAACAGTAATTTAAACAAAAGAAAATAAATGCCTTTAATGATCATAATCCAAGAATGTTTCGCTCTTGATGGGGCATCTTTTTCTTTATTCTGTTTTAGGTTTTGGCAAGATTACTTGTTTTTCCAGGTTAATTGGAACAATAGTTTGTATAATTGATGCATGTTTTTTTGTTTTAAATGCTGTATTCTTAATATTTAAGAAGGAAAATGAACATTGAAAATACTGTATACTTGTACTGAATTCGAAGAAAGCACTTAGTGAAAGATGACAGGTAAAATATTTGTATTATTATAAATTTCGCTGAAGAAACATGGATCTGACATGACAAAAAGTAATTCGAAAAATACGAGGGTCATTCAAAAAGTGAAGACATTTTTATTATGAAAAAGTAAAACGCAATAATAACTGGTAAAAAAGAACAATTTCGTTACAAGTTTGAGAAGCTTGTTTTCACTTCTCAACATTATCGTATTACTTAATTAATCGTTAGATGTGTTCACGAAGTTCAAAATTTCATTCCTCCAGATACCAGCTCATTATCAAAACAATATTCATTGCAAATTCATTTCGTCACTCCCATCGCTTTACCCATCAGAAACTATTTTAACTTTGTTATAGGATTGCACTTAGTGGAAGCAAAATAATCTAAATGAAAGCAATCTTTTCACATTAATAAAAATTTCAGTATTGATCGGGAGATTCTTGAATTACAACAAGAATGGAAGATAGGAAGAAGTCTTAAAAAATCCCATTTCCATCTCCCTGCCTGTTTTGGATAGATCTGAGTAATTTATTTAATATCACAAGATGCTTAGAGTTTTTCCGATGATTTTCCTTGATTGGAATACTTTTCGAAGTGAAATGCACAGATTTTTTGACTTATGAACTGACGAAGAGACTAAGTTCATAAATGGATTTTGTAAAAAAATAAAAGCAATTTTCTTTCAAGAAATGTTTCACCTTTTATTTCTGACATTTCTTTCTGAATTACCCTCATCAATCATAAAACCTTTGGATGCTTGTCTGAGCAACACAAATTGACAATAACTTAATATATTTGTTTACTTTAATTACTTATTTTGAATGAAATCGAACATTATTAAGTTATAAGTATTATTCCCATTAACATAGCATTCAAATTGTTAAGCATTAGTAAATATTTCTTTTCACCGATCAAAACAGATGTAATTTATTTACTGAATTGCATATTGAAAACATTCACTTTGAATTTGTTATTTAAAACGAATAAAAAAAAACATTCTTAACATTACATCAAAGACATGAAGAATAAGATATAGTAAGGAAAACATAAAAATAAGATATTGTGAATATTTAATAAATTATTTATTAAATCTGTATTGTATAGTCAAACGAAAAAAAATATTATTACAGTTCTATCTTACTTTATATGAGGATTATTTCTTTTACTAGTATATGATGAAAGAGAAATATTATTTTTACAATAACCAATTCTATTCTATTTGCATTACTATAATAAATATTGAGTATTTTAAATACCTGTTGAATTGACTAAATTAAAGGAATAATTAAAAAAATTGTTTATTATAATCATAAAAAATTATTTCCTTGAAATTATATTAATTAATAAAAATAAATTACTTTAGTATACATAAAGGATCATTTGGGCATTGAGGGAAAAAAGATTACATATGTATGAGCATAAATTTCTATGAAAAAATATTAAACGCGTCACATTCTTAAATTTATATTTCTATATTTTATTTAATTTTTAAGTGCTTCATAAATAACATTATCCATAAGCAAAGGATTCAAAATTAATTTCCGAAACAACATCCGCGATTTAAAGGAGAATAGAAATTATCGAATAAGATCAACATCTGTAAACAGAAATGTGAAATACGCCGTGAAAAAGAAAATTTGCTTATAGAAAAAGCCGGCAGCTAATTCTATGTAAATCAAGTAACAAAATCAACCTAGAATAGGGAAGCGTCCACCGGAAGCTAAAAACGAATGCTACACAGAAGGATTTCAAACTTCTCAGTTGAAACTGTCAATTGTATTTTAATTTATAACTTCAAAAATTGTGTCGTCTAAAGTGGATGTTTCAAATTCCCTTACATGTGCATGGATTTTTTTCTCTTAATAAAATTTGGGAAACCCCTTTGAATTTTTTCAGGTGCACTTTAAATTTTATAAGATCCTATTTTTTTTTTTTTTTTTATCCGACTGAGCAGACAATTAACTCGTAACTTGAACAGAAGTTTGCTCGATAATTCTCCGCGTGATCTACCAATAAGAGACTCTCGCTTATTCAATCTCTTTCTTTGGGGGTGTGGCTGGGGAGATCCTAAATTCAACTTAGAAGCTATTGTCGAAATAGGGTAAATTTATATTCCATTGTTGCTTTCTATTTACAAGTCTACTGTGGTGCGTGAGGGAGTTTTCAGGGCTTTCTCCCTTGCTCTACATGAATATACATTTCCCTTTATTTGAGAAAAGTCAGCTTAAAAGCCAAAACCAATAGAGGTTGCAAAACGATTTTAAACTGTAAGGCGTTGAAGCAATTGCTAGAAATTGAGGAAGACAAAGTAGATTTTTTACCCTCTAAAAATTGGGAAAACATTTATACCCGATTTTATTTAAATAAATGTGCTCAGACAGAGCTTTTTTGAAAATTTTCTTTCTTATTAATATTTTATCCGTAAAAATTTATAAAGTTAGAACTTTAAAGATATATATATATATATATATATATATATATATATATATATATATATATATATATATATATATATATATATATATATATATATATATATATATATACTTTTCTTTCTCTCTCTCTCAATGCTTTTCTATTTTACCTTTAAGAACACATTTATATTTCTCTCCTTATTTAAATTCACTCTTTTTTATAAATGGTGTTTATAAAATATTTATCTTTTTGATACTTTGTTTTTACTGTATAAAATTTTTTTCGCTTTGTACGCATTTTTTTCTTTTTTTAATTCAATAGCTCAATGGAGCTCTTCATAATTTCAATAGGTAATATACTGTTCTTTATCTAAGGAAAAATATTTTGGGCAGGAATTTTCTCGATCCTTCATTTGTTTAACTGGAATATGATCCAGCTTTTAATATATTTTGTGTTCTGTTTGGTAAATTCAAATAACACAAATCTGGATAGTAACTGGCGATATTTACGTAAACAAATTTTGATGTTCATAGATATTCTCCATTGTACAATAATGGATAGAATTCAAATATTCAGTATTTGAAGATTGAGTTGCTCTTTTAAAAAAGTTTGAATCTCTAAATTTAATTTTAGCAGAAGTCGCCAAGGCGCAATCAATTTTTAAAATTCTCTCAACCACTGTGCAATTTCCATTTCCCTTCACAGTTTTTTAAATGATAAAACTAAATGTTACATGTGTTATTGTCTTTAGAAGTATATATATATATATATAAAGTATATATATGTATAGTATGTGAATTTCGAGCATATTACAAATGCAATGCCCGAAATGGAACAATTGCCCTAATTGTTCAGATTCGATTTGATGGGATTCGGAATACCAAGGAGAATTCTATTTTAACTATATACAAAGTGTCTGAGAAAGAATGAATCGACATTCCTGTGTTGATCTCATGTTACATAATATGAAACAACATTTTTCTATACATCTCTTAAGCATTTCATGGTCTATAAAAAAGTAAATAAAAAGTAATTTGAGAGGCGCAAACCATTTCTCTCTTTTATAGAAAATAATATAATTTAACAAGTTCTATTTATTCTGCAATAATCATTTCCACCAGAAAATTATTTTAAATAGCAGTTCTCAAGAGCAATTATATTCACATCCTCTTTCCATTATTACATAACTGTCTTTCCCTTCAAAAAAGGGCCATCTGGGAAATTTGAAAAAACATGTTAACGTCTATACTTTTCGAAGAAAACGTAAAATATAAATTCTAAATTAGAAACAAAGTTACATGAAAGTTCAAAAAACACTTGTACTTTCCCGAAGTCAGGTAAACGTTAAAAGTTTGAAATAGCCTGCTTCCGTTCTATAAAAGAATCTTTCTTTAACCTTTGCCTAAGAAATTCTTAAAGGATTCCTTCGATTTTCATAAACATATTTCTTCACTAGTGCGGAGGTACTTTGGCCGTTACTTTCCAAAAATACACGCCTCGCCAACGAGTAGCTATGCCAATATTTCTCACTCAAACGGGTGCTATTTTTGGCCTTCGGAAGGGATTCACTGATTCTGAAAGGAGGAAAATTCACGAAATTTTAACAGCGTTAGACATGTGTGTAAATAAATAAATAAATAAATAAAAAAAACACCCTGTTTCAAGTATTAAAGAAGTGAAATAAGTGAGCAGCATTTAGCTACAACAGTCGGTTAAGACTCATTTACAGACAATAACAATAATCAGGAACAAGAAACACAGACTATCACTGTTTTGAGATTTAAATTTGAATGCCTATGTTATGAATTAAAAGTCATACAATTCTCAATTCCTAATTGTAAATGAAAAAGGATTATAATTTAAATTTGTCCATTTCAAGGATTGGATCTGCAGGCGTCTCCTGCTCCTGTTATCATCTAATAAATTTTCTTTTTTTCATTTCCATGAAATGTTTTCCTATTTAAAACTAGTTTTCCACGAAGTGCAAAGCAAATAAACGTATAAAACATTATGCGCTTAATGCATACAGATATAAAAAAAATTAAAATAAAATGCAAAAAAAAAAAATAATAATAATAATGAATAAATAAATAAACCTGTGACAAGATAGCCCACTAGTGGACCAAGGTCTTTAGTGCCCATATTTGTTTTACTGATTGATGACGCTGGAATCCGAAGCATACGTCCCAGTTAGGTAGTCAGCTTTACGCAAAACCCCAGTGTTTAGTTACCAAGCGTGCTGGGCATTCACTGAAGTGATGAAAGGTTGAGTCGACCAAGGATCGAACCTCGGACCTTCGAAGCGCGAAACGCCACTACTAAGACATTATGCTCCGAATATTAATGTATGTTCTTTTAAATTTATGAAATTTGAGGAAATAGAAAATAATTCATTCAGTATTATTCTTAATTTTGTCACCAAGATCAAACTTTTATTCTCTTAAAATAAATCAGGTAACTACTTCAAACTGTCATTTTAAAATTTTTGAATGTGGCTTTAACTGTAATTTTTTACTTTCAATCGTATTTGTGCTGAAATGGCCCTGAAAGTGTAGCAAAATATTTACTAGTTATTCA
The DNA here is from genome assembly GCA_030067965.1 of Latrodectus elegans. NCBI lineage: Eukaryota > Metazoa > Arthropoda > Arachnida > Araneae > Theridiidae > Latrodectus > Latrodectus elegans. Next base: position 115,551,689 of record CM057809.1, read on the forward strand.
GATGTAATGTAAATATGCTTTCTTATTAATGCAAATTTTGAGAAGCGATACATTTTCACATTCATTTCTCAACATAAAATATTGAATTTATACACATAAATATCTTTCTTGAAAAATCTTTTACATTCCTTTACTCTATTACAGTTAATTCAAGGTATTAAAATACTTGTCCTGCCACCCCCAAAGGTATCATTTCACATGGAGGCCATTGCGACCACGTGCGCTATCAGCCTTTAGTAAATAAGACGAATATTCGCTTAAATCGGAATTCGAACTCACTGTTTTCCGGCAACGGACCCCCTAACCAACCCCGCCGCCTCTATTTAATGAAAATATTTTTATAGAGAAGATGTAAGTAATATTATGATATATTAATCCCATCAATTATAATAAACACATGATTTTTATTTGATACAGAATTGCAATAGATTATTATAAAATTAATTTTTATTCACTATCTCTAAAATTTATTAATATTTTTTAAAATTAAAAATCTATATAAATAAAATTCTTATTTTCTGTATGGGAAAACAAAAGAAAAGTTTTCCCACCTGTCCAAGAACTTAATTGAGATTGGGAGTATATCGGCTTACAATTATTGTAGTGTACATAAATGACTTTTGATACATTTCAAAAGAATTTTTGAATTGCTTTGTAATTTATAAGTATAATAAAACTGAAAAAAAAGTTCAATTTTGCTTGATTGATGAATTTGTTGAAAAATTTTCGCTCGAGTAAAAATCTGGTAATACAAATTTTGCTTCATCCTAAGTTAAAAAGATTACCAAGGGTCTGGAGCTTAAAAAGATCATTTTATAAAATTTTCACAAGATTTTTTCAAACATTATATACTTTGTGAAGAATCTAGAAATTTCAAAATACTAAACTTTTCACTTTTATAATAAATAAAGGAACTTTTTAGATATACGCTTAAAAGTGTTATGAATATAAAATATCAAAACTGAGCATAAACAGCAATTAGTAATTAAAAAAAAAAAAACTTACGAAGAGAATTATAATTTCTCAGTCAAATTTATTTAATATGTTAATAGGTAAAAATTTAAGATGATTGATTTTTGCCTACTATATTGTATATAAATATATTTTAAGTACCGATAATGTTTAATTTCAAAGTGGTTCAATATTTTCTTACATTTATCTGTTTTGGTGAACTTATAAATAATGAAAAAGAAAAACAATCTCTTTTAAAATCAGTATAATGCTTTCAAATATCATTTGTGTTTATGATTTTACGAATATTTTTGTTAATTAATTTATTCTGTAAAAACTGTAAATCGTTTAAAAAAGAACCAAGCAGTAAAGAATACGAATATCTTTTTCTTAATCAACAAAGGTTTTACAAAGCTGGCAGGATGTTTAAAATTCTGTTTCCCAATTCAATGGTTTGTGGGTTTGATTCCCATCACGGGTATAATTATTTGAATGGTGTGAAGTTCATTTTAAGCAGTTGGTCCGGGACTTGTCAAAATGATTAGAGGGACAAATTAAGTACTTTATTTTTTATCTCATACCTGAGCTTTAATTGCAAATGTCATGAATAAAATAGGAAATAATAAATTGTAAAGAATTAAATAAAATAAAGTGAAATACAAAGGAAAAATGGACTGGAGCATTTACACCCGAATCTAAAAGCTTCAAAATGAGTTTACAGAAACACTTTTTTTATTTAGATCATTTTTAAATATCTTTCAATATACATGAGTTTGACGATAAAAATAAGAATTAAAGAGAAATTTGTAGGAAATTATCATTGCTTTCAATAAATTTGAAATAACAAATATCATTCAAGAGGCCCATATTTGATTAAGATTTGCATGCAGATGGGAGACTGATTTTCAAATGAATTTTTACATCACGGAACATTTTTAATTTTTGTAGCGCTTGGGGTAAGATTAGATAATGATTAAGTAATTTTTTCTGAATAAAAAAGGAAAAAAAAGTATGTGAATTGAGTATTTATGTAGAGGAAAAATGTCCACTTGTTCTACTAAACGGAAGAGGAATGTGGAACAGAGGGCAAGCGGAAATTTTCTACAAAGAAACTGATTTAGAAAGCAGTTATGTCTAGACAAAATTGCTTTTACCTGTCGAAAAGTGTCTTTTAAAAACACTCTGAATCTCAGAATAAAAGTTTCCAGAATTTACTGAAGCATAAAGCGCTAGGTTCTTAGCTGTTAAATTTCCACACACACATATCTAAGAAATATAATATTATAAGTGTTTAACAAACATAATGATATCTGCAGGACAATTTTTACCACCTAAATTTTCACACACATACAGGTGCATTTTAAAGTAAAATAAACATTACGAAGTCAATTAAACTATATAAAATGAGAAAAATTAATTTTTTAAAAGAATCAAAATTTAACTATCAGGTTCTCCTTGAAAACATGAAATTAGGATCTTTAAAATTTTCTCGTTCTTCGGAGCTCAAGGGTCGTTTTTGTACACATTGGCTATTAAATATTGAACTACAGTTTAAAGTTAATTCCCACTATAAACATTCAAACTTACAAGGTGGGAATCAAACTTACGAACAGTTGAACCAAAGGCCAGGCGATTCATCTCGACGGATGTCATATCGGTTTAGTTTTCCGTAGTAGAAGACCATATGTTGGATTCAAGCCAGTGTTGAATAACTTGATGGGTTTGATTTGTCTTTCAATCAAATACGAGATTTTATTAGATCTGTTGAACAATGGAAGCTGGATGCCGACGATTTTTTGCATGCATGAAAATCAGTCGGTGTGGGTGTTCCGGCATTTCTCCCTTGCTATTCGGGAATATCGCCCACTATCAACGGAAGTTCCTGTTCCTAGTAGGGCGTATATGTTAGGTTATCTTCCAGGTATCAGAACAATGCCAGAGAATCATGGCTACTTGAACTATAATTCAGTACATATATTTATCTTAAAAAAGTGCAAATCAAAAGTATTAAAAATATTTTACCTAATTAATTAAAGTATACATAAATAATAAAAAAAACTTACACACTTACTTGTTAACAACAAAAGTACTGCCTTACTTGTAATTACTTAAAATTTTCTTCTTTTAAATGAAATGTTTAACATAAATTGGTCTTAGAGGATTTTGCAGAAGGAATAAATAAATTTCTTAATGGAAAGTAACAAACTGTTTTAAATTGTTTTGATAACTGAAATAAAAATTCGTCACGAATTTCCTAGTAGATATTAACACTTCATATAATTTAATAACAAAGTTCTTAACAAAAGTTTCCAATATTGTGCAACGTACAGATTATTTTAAAGTGTGTAGTATTAGTGAAATTCATGAATAAAAATATATCACAAGGTAAGTTATAATTCTTTTATTTTTTACATTGTTTTTTCCATATTATTTTAAATAATTATGAATATATTTTCTAACTTTCTTAATTTTCTTCTCTTAGGCAAGAACGATATTAAAAATACTTTAGAAAAGATATCTATCCCCCAAGGGATAGTTCTCGAAAAAAATGCAAAGCTATAAAAAAGAAAATTCTGAAAAAAAGTATATGAAATAACTGGGATTTTCTTAAAGAAAAAGACATTGAAGAATAGGGAGGCAGAGTTATTATTCTATACGTAATTAATTTTTAATCGAAATCTTTTTTATAAATCGATCATTTTAGAAATTATAAATGATTTACACTTGTAGTGCGATGGCCTGGTTGATTGGAGTCATTCGGACCTCAAATTCCTACTTAACCTTAGTGTTCACTAGTTTGAAGCTAAGGCAGGTCAAATAGGTGGTTGGGGTACCTTCTAAATAACAAAGACCTTTGAGATTTCTTCAGTATCATTTATAGTGGTATCAAAACAGTTATCATAATTACCAAGAAATACAATAGATGTATATCTCACTTGTTTTGGTTCAAATGACCATCTAATCTGAAGTTACTGGTGGTGGTTGTCATTTAACGGTCCTTTTCAACACATGAAGGTTATCTCGGCAAGAAGCAAGTTTAAAGAAAATTTCCATTCCCAAGATGGAAGTCGAGCCCATGATTTATTGAACTGCAGGCAAATGCTAACCTCAAGCGCAGATGTTACTACCGCTGATGAGGTTATAATAGGTTGGATGACGTCTTGTACCACAAATTAGAATTTGTAAGGCATCTAACAGAATTGTTCACTTATGCTTTATTGGGATACAATAACATCTGTCATGAAGATTGAAAATTTGAAATCAAGCATTTTATAAATTGGAGTAGGGAAAATTTCATATTCAGTATGGCACAGAGCCCCAATCACGCAGCGAACTAAGCACGGCAATATTTACTCCATTGAACATTTTAAAAATAAAGATGTCACCACAATCAAACATCTGGACCATAGAAAAAAAATGTACTATGTAAACTTACTTGACAGTTGGCTGGCTATATTATTCCTTCTGAAGGTAATCTTTAGTGTTCACTGTGGACTAACAATGGGACTTCAATCTACGGAATAGAGGATCTCAGGTTCATTCCCAGGTGCTGTTGAATATTAGGAATATATCGTTCATGCTTCCTATATTTACAGATTATTGGCTTGGATGTAATCTTGTTTTCTACACTATCGACGCGTGTGAGTTTCACGATACATAAGTAATCTGAGAAGGCGGAAAGGGATGAATATAAAAATGTCTTACTAAAGCCTACTGGTGTACTCTGTCCATAATGTATTGTTAAATGAAGAGATTTAATTGTTCCACAACAAGAATGGCAACATTTATCCATAATAATATCGAACCTTTCGTTTACGAAAAATAGATGGTAAGCATTTATAGGAGCAAAATATCTATACCAAATATTAAGTATTCCAATTACACTACTGGCCATTAAAATTGCTACACCAAGAAGGCGACATGCTACAGACGTGAAATTTATACGAAAGGAAGAAGGTGCTGTGATTTGCAAATGATTAGCTTTTCAGCACATTCAGACAAAGCAGGCGCCAGTAGAGACACCTATATTGTGTTTAAATGAGGAAATTGTTCAGCCGGTTCCTCATACTCAAATTGCATTTGAACGTTGTTGCCTGGCGAAAAGTTGTTGTGATGCCTCGTGTAAGAAGGAGAAATGCATACCAGCACGTTTCTGACTTTGATAAAGGTCGAATTGTAGCGTACCGGGATTGCAGTATTGCTGCTCGCGTCGGTCGAGATCCAAGGACTGTTAGCAGAATATGGAATCGATGGGTTCAGGACGGTAATATGGAACGCCATGCGGGATCTCAACGGCCACCTATTACTAGCAGCCGAGAAGACAGGCATATTATCCGCATGGCCGTAATGGATCGTGCAACCACGTCACGAGCCGTGAGTCAAGAAACGGGGTCGTTTGGAAGACAACAAGTGTCTGCACGAACAGTTCAACGACGTTTGCAGCAGCATGGAATCTCAGCTCGGAGACCATGGCTGCGGCTTCCCTTGACACTGCGTCATAGACAAAAGCGCCTTTAATGGTGTGATCAACGACGAAACTAGGCGCACGAATGGCGAGACGTCATCTTTTCAGATGAATCCAGGTTCTGTGTACAGCATCATGATGGTCGCATCCGTGTTTGGCGGCATCGTGGTGAACGCACACTGGCAGCGTGCATTCGTCATCGTCATATTGGCCCATCACCAGGCGTGATGGTATGGGGTGTTATTGGATACACGTCTCTGTCACCTCTTGTTCGTATTGACGGTGCTTTGAACAGTGCACATTACGTTTTTGGTGTGTTACGACCCGTGGTTCTACCCTTTATTCGATCCCTGCGAAACCCTACGTTTCAGCAGGATAATGCGCGACCGCATGTTGCCGGTATTGTGCGGACCTTCCTTGATACGGAACATGTTTGGCTGTTGCCCTGGCCAGCACGTTCTCCAGATCTTTCACCAATAGAAAACGTCACGTCAATCGTTGCCGAGCAACTGGCTCGTCACCAAACGCCAGTCACTACGGTTGATGAACTGTGGCATCGTTTTGAAGCAGCATGGGCATCTGTACCTGTGCATGCAATCCAATATCTGTTTGACTCAATGCCCAGGCATATAACTGCTGTTATTACTGTCAGAGGTGGTTGTTCTACGTACTGATTTCTCAGGATCTATATATATATATATCCAGCCAAATTTTTTGAAAATTTAATCACTTGTTATTTCTAGTATAATATATTTGTCCAATAAATATCATTTTGTCATCTGCATTTCTTCCTGGTGTAGCAATTTTAATGGCCTGTAGCGTATTTGAATTACATTACGTGTTACACTGTATGATCTTGTCAGTAGGATTTTGACACGAATTCTATCCTTAGAGCTTCATGTTACTTGTGAAAGGATTTTAATTGCATTCCTAGATCTTAAATTATAAAAGATTATTTGCTTAAATTGTACATTAACTGTGCAGATTTAATTAATATACAATATACTCAATTACCTAAACATTTTTAAACATTATATTTAAAATAAAAATTCTATTTTAAGAATTTTTTTGTCGTATTTTTTAATTGTCCAGGGGAAAAATTTCATCAAATAATCAAAGCTATTTTTGGATACCCTACGCCCTTGGATATTTAAAACAATTGACTTTTCCAATTTAGAAATCAGCATGAAGACTATCTTTAAAGCACCCTTCAAATGAAAACTTTAGGAAAATTTATTTCCTTATTTCATCGCCCCTCCTTCAAATGGGATGAGATAACACGTTAAACGTTGTGTTATTCCTGATAAAAGGCCGATTCCAAGAAATAATCATTTCAAGAAAGGAAATAATAACAAGGAATCACTTTAAGACACTCGTACACTAAGAAAGTGGAGACGAAAGAGAATTATTTTTGATTGCCCTTAGCAGTTGATGGAAGAAACTATCCGCTTAGGACCTTTCAATTGCAGACATCCGCGAATCTAGCTTCTATTGTTTGCACCTATAGATTTTCTAAGAAAGCCTCCTTCCATAACTTCTCGAAGGGTTAAGCTTCCTGTAGTAATGTTGAAAAAAATTTATGTTATTTGATTTTGATGGAATTTTTACCAAGAAAGACTTCAAATTAATTCAAAATGAATTACTTTTTTTTTTTTTTTTTTTTTTTTTTAAGAAACAGAAGTATCCTGTCATCAATAAATGTATATTTATACCAGCATTTCTTACTTTGATATTTGATTTAAATGAAACTTTGCTAGACGGATATCTCTATGAGATAAATATTGGATAAGGACCCACTATAGCCTAGTGCTTTACAGAGCGGCAGGTCTCGCGTTCGATCCCAGCCACTGCTTGTTGTTTAGCGCAGTTCGTCCTTCTTCGCGTACATCTTTTGGGGAATTTTCCGGGCACACACTCTTGAATTTATAAGAAATTGCGGACATTAAATTGTCTCACAACAACGTTGGGCTGCAATTTACTTTAGAAGAAAATTTTTCATTTTACTGTACACCTCAGAATGTTCAAATTCCTTGAGAGGGGGCATTTTATATTCTGCATAATTTCTTCTTTTGGGGGGAGAGAAATTACTGGTACAGATGTCGACTTCATTATACTTCAGGTTATACACAGATGGAAAAAAGTAGATGGACACTCATATTTTATAAAAATTATCCTTTAAATTTTAGCGCAATTAATATAATTTTTCTTTTTTATTTTCAATGAATGAGTTTTATCTAACACTAAGGAAATATCATAGAATAGTAGTTAAGGATTTTTGTTCTTTGTAGAAGGACACCTGCAAAAATATTCTCACTTTGGAATCCGTAGCAGTTTAATATGTTGAAAACATTGTTCTTTTAAACTGTCTTTCTTTCAAAAGATATATTTTGTTAAAATTTTTCCTCAATTTTTGTACAGTTAAAAAATTTAGGGGGAAACCTTTAAGTGAAACTCAAAAAGGCCAAATTAAGGCATGCAAAGATGTGGGCAAAAGTGTAAGTGAAATTTCAAAGCACCTACACATCAGTCCAAACGTTTTTTCTAACTTCTTGAAAAATCTAGAATCAGAGGAAAGCAAAGAGTGAGACAGACTTAAAAATATTGACTCTACTTAATCAAGGTAAAAATCTTTAAAGTATTTTAAAAAATGTTTGGAAGAGCATTGGAAAAGCACAAAAACCATCTGGATTCACTCATGACCACAAGAACCCTTTACAACTACATCAAAAGATCGGATACGTTCCTATTCAAGAAAAGAAAGTGCCATCCTAAATGGAATAAAAGGCACACTGAGCACCGGCTACAGTGAGTCTAAGAACACATGTCTTGGAACTCAGAATGGACATCAGTTAGATTTTCTGATGAAAAAAGATTTCAATTTACATGGCCCAGATGGTTGCCAATATTGTCACAGTCTGGGTACACAAGAAGAAACTTATTCTACCTGAGACAGATAGGAGTAGGCAGTTTAATGGTTTGGATATTAGTTGCAAGATTACGTTAGAAAGACCAATCTAGTGTTTCTGAATGAAAGACAGAAACATACAGGTTAGATTCAAATTTTAAATTCAAAGCTTCTTCGCTACGGCGCTGGCGGAGAAAATTGTATATTTCAGTAATAGGGAGCATCAATTCAATCGGCAAATGATATATTAAAAATGTGGTTTGAAACAAATAATGTTCGGGTTTTGCCACAGCCTGCTAAAAGTACAGACCTCAATATTGTTTAAAAAAAATTGTCTGTAACTGTTCGGTGAGTTTATGCCAGAAGCAAGCAAATCAAAACTTATGATTCAGTGGCAAATAGAATCTTTGAAGTAGTTAAAGCAAATGCCCTTATTAACAAGACTTTTACTTTCCTTATTTAGAACTGTCCTACTTTCGTCACACAGCATGATGTGAATGAAATTAATTTTTAACTATAAGCAAGTGATTTTTTTATTTATTTCATGTTACATAGTTATCTGATTGCAAATTAGTTTTTAAAAGTGCAGTAATGAAACTATTTTGTAAAAATTCAAAATTCTCTTATTTGGAAAAAAAAAAAAAAAAAAAAAAAAAAAAAACAACCTAGTGTCATACTTTTTTTCTAACTTTGGAGATTAAGATTTACATATATGACAATTTACATATACGACAATGCGGACTGTTTTTTGTCCATCAAATTTCTAGATTCCCTCATAGAAAAAAGTTGGATACTCCTCAAAACTGTTTTTACATTTTTATACTGAATTTCTTTATCTCATTACATACTGAATTAATTAAATGATTGAAATAATTTCACATCTTCTATCTACTTATGTCGAAAATGATTTAGGGAAACAAGCTAATTAATCTATTTTATAAGTGGAAAATGAAAATTTAGTGACAGCATTTGTCACAATTAAAACGCATGCAGTCAAGATTAGGTTACAAATGCAAAAATATTTCTTGGCTTTTTTTTTAAACATTTGCATAACTCTATTGATAGGTAGATTATGTAAAGAAAAAAATTGACTGAATTTACTCATCCTGACTGCTGTAATTACAGCATTTTAATATCAGTGCTGCTCTGTGAATGGAATTGTTTCTCGTTTAATTCTCTTCGAGGTTGAGTCCAATTCTAAGCTAAGTCATAGTAGGGTAAGCGGTGCGTCTAAAAAGATTGTGATGCAGAATAAGCCAAGCCAAATCTAGATTTCTATAACTAAACATAACAGAAATGAACAAATTATGGTTTTTCTCAACTATGCATGAACGCGAATAGGGCAGAATGTGTGTAGCATGTTAAAATTTTAATATAAATCAATTTAAGAGTATATGAAATATTGTATTGCTGTGTTTCAAATATAGGAATAGATATTTACCGAGTCGTTTAACTGAGTTCATAGATATAAACAAGATCCTGTAACACACAGCAAAGTATATATATATATATATATATATATATATAAGTTACAGTATATAAATATATATATATATATATTACTCTACATAATATAATCATATAAAGTAATAATCTACCATAACATTTTAATATAAGTAAATTTCATTTATTTCAATTAAAGATAATTGTAGTATAACAAAGAGAGAGAGAGAGAGCATTTTGTATTCTGTATCAATATACGAAGTTGCAAGTAATAAATATATATGGGAATATTACCCTAGTAGTTCAAAAGATTAAAAAATGGGGTGGTTGCTCGAAAAACATTTCTATAAATAATAAGCTGCAGCACCGAGATAAGAGAACTTTTAGTTTAGGACTTGCCAAATAAATATTTAGCGATATTTCAAGCAAAAATAATTAACGGAGAAGTATTTATTCATAAAACTGCACAAAATCCAATTTGGCCATATGAAGAAAGGGCAAAAATATTTCGCGCAAGGACACAATTAAAATATTATGTTCCCGTCACTTATACATTAATCATGACACACTATTTAACACATTTTAAATTCAAAATTTCTCATAGACATATTTAAGGGTAAACTAATAGAAAATATTTCAATGAATTTAAGCCCAGGCACAATATACCGGGTGAGCCAAAAGTTCGTTACAATTTTAAAAATTCATAAAAAAAGAAAAAAGTAAGATAAAGAAGTGCGGTTTGCAAGAAAGGGCTCACAAGGTAGTCGGATATTTTTTTTTTTTTTTTTTTTTTTTTTTTTCAGCGAAAAAAGTTTTAGTTAAAGAAGCCACCTATAGATGGCACAATGAAAAGGACAACAGTACGCTCCATTCATTTATTCTGATAATAACAGTTGTTCAATATGACCTCCAGTACATTGTACGACACAACTAAGGCGACTCACAACGCCCGTTACAGCTGAATGCAATATGTCGGAATGAATTGCAGAAACTTCACGACAGATGGAATATTTGAGTTCGGCCAATGTTGAAGGAGATAAACGGTACACATGTGATTTCAAATCGACCCACAACCAGAAGTCGACCGGAGTGAGGTCGGGTGATCGTGGAGGCCATCTTGCAACCTCGACTGATCAGTCTCTCTTCACCAAAGGTACTCAAAAGGAATCGTTTTACTGGATTGGCATAATGTGGTGGTGCGCCTTCCTGCATAAAGTTTATTACAGATGATTGATTGCTCTTTGATTTAATGCGGGCACGACTTCGTCACGCAAAAGAGTGAGGTAACGCTTAGCGGTTACTGTGCACGTTTTCCAGCCCATTCTGGGACACGGTTCTTCAAAGAAGAAAGGTCCGACAATGAAAGATGAGGTGAAGCCACACCAGACTGTCAACTTGGCTGGATGCAGAGATTTCGTCGTGTATTCACGAGGATTAGATGTTGCCCATATACGAGTGTTATGGGTGTTGACATCCCCGTGTAGTATGCCTCATCCGTTCAGAAGTCGTTGAACAACCACTGAGGGTCGTTTTCGATTCTTGCCATAGCCCACTTGGCAAATGATTCCCGCATAGCTATGTCTCCCGGTTGTAACTCCTGCAGTGACTGCAGTTTGTAGGGATAGAGATGCAATATCCCGTGGAGGATACGTCAAATCGATCATTGAGGCACATCCAATATTCTTCCAGCTTCGCGAGCACTGCTACTCCGAATGGACTATTCCGCCGCTAAATCATTCATTGTGGTTTCCACCGCAGTAATTCGGCTCTCCGCCAACGAGGGTCTTCCACTGCGTGGCCGATCCACCAAAGAGCCAGTTTCCTCGAACCTCTTGACAAGCTTGACTATTCCATGACACGATATGGGGCCTTTCTTCGTCTTCAGTCCTTTCGTCGTGCGAAATTTTCGCAACGCAATAGTTGCTGACTCTTCGTTCAAATTGAACAACTTCACCAACAACGCTCAATCGGGTAATGATAACATTCTGAAAGCGAATGAGAAATTCTCGAGTATCACGGCCTTTTATCGCAAGATTAATTTGCATAATTCTGCTGAATCTCTCGATGTCAGCGCCATCTATAGGTGACTTTTTTTTAACTAAAACTTTTTTGCTGCTAAAAAAATCCGACTACCTTGTGAGCCCTTTCTTGCAAACCGCACTTCTTTATCTCACTTTCTTCTTTTTTTATGAATTTTTAAAATTGTAACGAACTTTTGGCTCACCCGGTATATATAAAGTATCGAGTCAGGGAAGTAGCTGTTAACATAATTCTTGTTTTATAGAAATTAAATTTTATTTTTAACTGAAATGCTTGTTTAAAATTTTAAAACATTTAAAGGAACGATATACAGTTGAACCTCGTTAAAACAATATTTTAGGGACCAAATAAATATATTGTTGTAGAGAGGCATATTGTTATATCGAGGGCCCACATATTTTGAGCATTTAATAAGAGTTTTTTATTATTATTATTAGGTTAAGGTGCATAACATATTACTTTTATGTCTATATTTAGAAGAAATTAATTTGTGAAATACTAATAATAGTGGTTTAAATACTAAAAAAATAAATAAGATAAATTCAGAAAATAAGCACAGAAATATTCACATACATGAAAACACTTTTTATTGAAAATAATCCAATATTTTTGTTTGTTTATTCATTTTTTTAACTGTTAAGTTCACCAATATTGTATGCATGGAGTCTAGTGCACGAAAATGTTCTTCATTTGTCGACGGAAGACTAGAAAAAAATGTCCGTAGAGAATTCACAGATTGGAGAGCTTCCTGGGATGGCAATAAGAACTGCGATGGACCTGTATTATCATCATCATCTTCTTCACTGTTTCCTATCTCATCAGTAATTTCAGCGAGATTATCTTCATCAGTAACTCCTGCGAAAACCATAAGATCATCTCCAAACTTTGTACCGCTTGTTTCCTCAAGTTGAGATACGGATTTTTTGATGTGCAAAACACATTCTTGATCATCTGAGAGATCAGTGTCTATGGAATTTTCATCATTATCAGATTTCTTATCTTCCATAACACAAAGACCGGTCTTTTTCCAGCAATTCCGAATGGTTTTTTCTGTTACTTCCTACCAACTTCCAGCAATACTGTCATACGCTTCCTTGAAATTTACAGCTTTGAAAGGGTCTTCAACTTTATTTTCAAAGTTTACAAGTATGGAGTCCACCAACCGTTTTCTGTAATATCCTTTGAAGAACTTAAGTATGCCCATATCAAGTCATATCAAACCATGCCCATATCAAATTGCACTTCAATCGTAAAATTGAAGTGCAATTGGCAGGGAAAAAAGCGATTTCGATAATTTGTAACTTTGGAAATGACGTGTGAGCACCGCAGTTATCTATCAACAAAACGATTTTTTTCTTTCTCTTCTTCATTTCATTGTCTAACTTCTGTAACCATTCGGAAAAAAATTTAGAAGTCATCCAAGTCTTCTTATTTGCTTTACACTCCACGGGAAAACTTTTCCCGTTCTTAAAGCATCTTGGCTTCATTGATTTACCAATGACGAGAGGTTGTATTTTATGCGTTCCTGTGCTATTTGTACGCAGAAGAACAGTCAGTCTTTGCTTTGATTTCTTCCCTCCATAACACTTTTCACCCTTGAATGCCTATGTTCGATCGGGTAGGAGTTGGAAAAACAGCCCAGTTTCATCTGCATTATAAATGTCTTCTGGAGCATACTTTTCTAACATTTCTTTCATCTTGTTTTACCGCCATTCATTTGCGTCGTTTATCGGGGCTGACTTTTTCTCTCCGTGAACTTCTTGGAAAGTTATTCTATGACGATCTCGAAAACGCATTAACCAACCATTGCTAGCTTTGAAAGTTTCGTTCCCAAGCATTGAAATTTTGTTCTACTATATCTTCAGGTGATGGTATTGTAATATAACCAGAGTTATCGATTTGCTGAAAAACTAATTTTGTAGCAAATGGTGTTAAAATCTGGGAATAGTTAAAATAATCTGGAAGTTCTGCATTCACAAGTGGCTTTTCAAAAAAGGAAACGAGATTTTTAAATTTTTCCTGTCTACTATTTTCAATGAATGAGGAGCAGAATTTCAATACTTCTTCAATCGTGGCAAATGAAAAAATAGTAGGTTTTAATGATTTTCTGATTGAATATGAAAAGACATTAAATGATCTCCAAAGTAATTTAAAGTCAAATTTCGTACTTAAAATCAACTGCTCCTTGATTCCTGGCACAATACTATCGTTTTCTGATAAGGCCTTATCTTTGCATTTTAACTCCTTCAATAAATTATTAAAGCCAGTTTTGTATGGGGCTACAACCAATTTTTCAAAAATCATTATTTGCTCTGTGTTTTCATCATTGGCATTAAAACCAAGATAAAAAAAATATCTTTTTTTAAAGACTGCATAAAATGATAAAAGCTTGTTAAAATTGGTTTTCCTGAAAATACATTTTGAAATACCTCATTATTCTGCAGAATTTTACTGGATAAGATTATTTTAATCTTATCCACAGATTTTTGGTTATGCTTTATAAAGGTATCACACAGCCACCTTATTCCTCCATCACATGATTTTAGAAAACCAAGTGCTAGTATTTCACAAGAACCATTTGTATCAATGATTGTAAATAAATATAAATTTAATTTAAGTTTATGTAGTTCACATAACATATCAACATATATAAAATCAGGATAGAAATCAAAAATTTTTTGCACGTAAATATCCTGAACAAAAAAGAAACTGTCTTTAACATTTTGCTTTGGCCTAATGTCATACATAAAATTACATTGGTCTAACATATTCTTCAATGATAAAAGATAAGGTGCTTGCTCAAAATCTTCATTGGTCATTTCATCTGTCATAACATTGAAATAATTTTCACATTCATCGCAATATTCGCCATAATAGTTTGAAACAGGTTTTGTTAATCTGAAAAAGACACAAGAGAAAAATGAATATTGTTTAGTTTTAATATTCTACACTTACTTTCACTCACAATGATGAGTAAGATCTCAATATGTATTTGAAGAAATTAAAGGAAGAAACAATAATATATAAAATTCATGACAAATAAGAAATTATCAAATAATGTTGAAAAGATTTTCTTTGAAACTCTAATTTTTAATATTGAAAAAGTCAATTTTAAGTAAATGTTACTTCAAAATTAGATTGAGTTACAAGTAATTGACACAATTTTCAGAAAGTTAACTTTTATAAAACAAGTTATTTTCAACAATAAATTCATAGATTGAAATAATAATTGCAAATATACATTAGGAAAACATATAAATAATGATAAATGTTGCTTTTTTTTTTAAGTGAAAAATTTAAACAATGTATTAAAAAGGTGATAAATTTTATATGAATGTCCTTAAAAGAATAAAAATTTAAAATATTATAGAATATTATTGCATTTATTTTTCTGAGATCATGTGATTTGCATAACTTTAACCTTTTGAATTAAAAAGTATCTTTAGTATTACTATAACATAAAATTAATGTCTTTTAATATTGTTAAACATACAATAGCTCATTCATATAAATAAAAAATAAAAA
The DNA here is from genome assembly GCA_030067965.1 of Latrodectus elegans. NCBI lineage: Eukaryota > Metazoa > Arthropoda > Arachnida > Araneae > Theridiidae > Latrodectus > Latrodectus elegans. Next base: position 115,567,018 of record CM057809.1, read on the forward strand.
AAACTTATTAGTATTATACTTCAATAATTTTCAACAGAAATTTCTAAAATGATAGCTCTTGAATGCATAAAATAAAGTACAAGTAGAAATTTCGTGTCAGAGCAATCTTGATATGGAAATAAGGCCACCCAGTGTCGCTGCCGATCGCTGCCTTAATGGATTGAGAAATTTCCTGCATTCCAAATTGCTTAAAAGAAAGACAAAGATAGTGCTTTATAAAACCATTATAAGGCCAGAGATTACTTATGGCTTAGAAACCTGGGCCATATCAAAATCACATGAAAATTGACTGGCTATCTTTGAAAGAAAGTTTTTGAGGAAAATTATGGGAGCAGTGAACATCAATAGTACTTGGAGACACAGATTCAACAGAGAACAGTATAAGATGTATAGAGAGGCAGATATCGTCAACTACATAAAAGTCAACCAAATGAAATTCGTCAGGATCCTGTGCAGAATGAATTATGAATCTTTAAGATAAAGATTTTTTTCATTCTAAACTAATCGGCACCAGGACAAAAGAGAGGTCCAAGCTTAGATAGATCAAATGTATGACAAGGATTTTGGAATTGTAAAGGTCAAAAACTGGAATTCTATTTCAAAGTGAAATCAGAATGGAATAAGATTTTGAAAAAGGCCTTGCCCACAAAGGGCTATCGAGTCAATAAAGAAGTAGAAATTTCTTCGATTTCAGTAAAGGGAATTTATTTTACAAGTACTATTTTGAGAGAAAAAAAAGAAAGAGAGAGAGAGAGAGAGGATAAGTGTGTAAATAAAACAAAAAATAAACTTTTTTAACAATATCTCAAAAAGTAGTAAGATAGTATTAAAAAATAAATTATTACAAGGGAAAATTACAGAATAAAGAGGGTGACTTGCACGGAAAACAGAAGCTACAATCAGTAAGAGATAATATGAAGTATGAAATTTTCATATCTAAAATTTTTTTATAACTCAAATATATATAATGGAAGAGCTATAAACTAATTTTAGTTCAATTACTTATTTTTAATTTCATTATTTATAAATGAGACATTATTCATATTTTATAATTTATTATTTATCATTCATTATTTATAATTTATACAACTGACTAGATTCAAGTTTAAGACTTGTGAACATAATGAATTTTCTTGATCCAATTGAAGCAATAAATACAAGGTGTAGAGCATTTAAAAATTAAATTTTAAGAAAATTAAGGAATTTCTAAACTTATAGGAAGATTTTGGGAACAATAATCAATTAAAATTTTCAAATACTGAAATTTTAAAAAAAAGCAAACATTTTTCACAAAATATTTTAACATAATATATTAATTTTTTCTCACATAATATATTTATTTTTTATTACACAATGATAAAATAATAAAAGACTTAAAATCTTAAGATTAAAAATGTTTTATTCCTTATATTCTTTTAGTTAGTTTTTAATAATTACTATACATATATAAAATCTACAATTTAATCGGAAATATCATACACCAGATTAATGAACAGCACAAAATATGTGTAAAAACAGAATAAAAAAAAACCTGTAGATGAAAATAAAATTTTTAAAATCAAATATAGGATTTTTTTAAGGTCTTGACCAAAAATTTTTTCTAAAAAAAATACAATATATAATTTTTTCAACATATTGACCATAGCTATACATTGCACAGCCAAATAATACATGTTAGTTTCAAGTTTTCAAATTTGTAGAATTCTGAAGTTGCACAATCATCTGATGGGAATATTGTAATAAAGTACAATATAGACCAATATAAAATCATTTCATACAAGTAGTAACATTGAAAAGAAACTGGTAATGATTGTTGGGAAAATAAGATAAACTATATAAACTAATTAGATAAACTATATACAACTAGATAAACTATATACTTACGTCATCTGACAATTATTTTTAAAGCAAACACCTTGTTTTGGTAAGAGCTGTACAGGAATCTAACGAATATTGTGAAAAATAAGGAATTTATGGAAATTCAAGAGGTCTTTATTTTCTGTAAATAGTACATAAGTAAGGTTACTGTGGCCTAGTTGGGAAAGGAAACATTTTTGTAATAAGGTGTTGAGTTTCATTATAATTAAAATTCACTAAGATCCATTATGGGTTAATGGATCTTTGACTTAATTGGTATGAAACTCAACACCATATCAAAGATCCATTATGGACATCAGGATTAATTTGGGAGCTTTCTTTTTTTGAACTACCCGCTTTTGTTTATATTACGATTCGTCTTCTAAAATATTCAAAACCAACCTTACAAAATAATTCTAAAAAAAAAAAAAAAAAAAAAAAAAAAAAAAATCAAGCATGAAAACTATTTCAATAGCTTCCTGATAATTGTCAATATGAAAATAATTATTTAGATTTTAAAATGACAAAGGCCTCACAAAACAATATAAAAAACCACAAATTTAAAAGAAACTTTAACACACACACACACAAATAACATTTCATTTTAATTCTGCAATATTACTCAATAAAGATTTTAATAAACAGCCCTAGTTTAACAATTTGTAGTGGTAAGAAGAGAAAAGAACATATAATACACTGCATTAATTATTCTAAATTATGTATATAACTTTAGATATTAAAGGAAAAAAGTTACTTTTTTCACTACTAAATTAAAAGCATCACATAACATTCAAGATGTTATCTGTTGATGTAAAATTGCTGGGATGTAAAAGACTTGTATAATTCAGAAATTCAATTCAATTATTCAAAATTAAAATGCCTCACTTCTATAACAACAAGAAAGAAAGAAAAATTATAAAATTGTAAAACAGTGATAAATAGATATAACAAAAGTGTAACATTTTCAGACTTTAAAAAAGCAATAAAATTTTTCTTAGAATAGAAATAAGTATTCATGTAAAAATGATTAGAAAATTTTGTGAATGTGGCTATAAAAAAAATGAAATAAATTTATTCAGCATTATTCAATCTTGAAGGAATAATCTAAAAGTGCAATTTTTTTTTTCATCGTGCTGTCTTGATAATTGAAAAGAAATTTTTTTTCGATGGATATATTTTGCTTTATTATGAATTAATTAGACACATTACTATAGTTTAGATGATCTTCAAAATTTGGTTTTTTCTTCGACATTAGGTAGGTTATCATATTAAAACTTTCCTTCACTTCCTTTTTTCTACTTTAATGTATATATATATTTTTTTAATTGTTCCAAACCTCTCTCTAATTCGTTTACGGACATTTAGCGCTTACTAAAGGAAAGCTGCTAAATTACAATCATATCATAAATCCGTATTCCAATATTTAATTTAAATTATGCATTTTTGTTATTACATTACATTGTTGGGTGTAAAGATTTGCTCATAAAATTATACACTACAACTTCATCGAAGTTGTCTCTTATAGAGAAAATTTTACATCAAATGGAAAAGGCAAAAATTTGTCATTTCTGAATTTTACTTCATTTTCTGTAAACTTTGAACCACTAAAAATGTCACATTTGTTAACAAATGTTTTTAAATTTGATTGTTTTGTGATTTGAAATAGTTAAATTAATATTTATTATAATGTACACAATGATTTAAAATATTTGGAAATATTTTAATATGCTTAATGAAAAATAACGAGAATTATTCAACGTTTTAAAACAGTTAAAAAAAGTTTATCAGTTAATAATTAAAAGAAACTAAAATATCATTTTTCTAAAATAGAAATTTGGTTTCTTAGATGTATAGCAAACATATATCAAAATACTTTATATAGCTTTAAACTGCATTTAGTTCAGTTCAAATAATCTGATGTTTTACAAAGAAATAGTCATTTTAATCTATGAAGAATTTTCAAAAATCTTAAAAATGAATTTAAATAATAACAAATTTTTAATCTTGTCACTCGCCTTAAAATATTTTTGGAAAATGCTAAAATGAGTTTGGATTGTATAGTTTGTAGATGCTTAAAATATTTGTATTGTTTAGTACTCTACATGCAATACATATTTAAAAGCAATATAATTTTATTAAATTTATTTAAAATAACTTGCATGAATGTTGAAATTAATAACTCACTGAATGATATTCTTCTAAAAATGTCTGTCATCAAAATCCAAAAGAGGGGAATAAGAAAATAAAAAACACTTTCTAAGCATTGTATTACATTAAAGTTCTTTTGACTATATCCATACATGTTTTAAATGACTTCTTGTGATTTTGATACTTTCAGTCATTTATAGGTGAAAAGTAAAATTTTGCTTGTCTAAATAAAGCAAGAGTTTTACTGTGGTTCAAGATTCAAAAGTCTGTGTTTAGTGGCTTTTGTAGATTTTGAAACATGTGAAAAATTTGCACATTAAGAAGTTTTCTCCATAGTCTCAAGTATATATAATTGGTATTCATATCAAAAATAGTTCTACAGTGTGTGACAAACGGAACAAAACAAAATTATACTTAAAAAAATGGAGGTACTTGCATCCCATGTATGGAAAGGATTCATTTCGAACAAACTCGCAAAGAAGCTTAGATTGAATACAATTTTTATTTTATTAGCCTTTAAATTTAACCTGCATTTGTAAATCCATCTAAGTATTTGTTAATGAAAGTTGGGGAAACAAACTATATCATAAGAAATTTGCGAAACGAATTCAGAATCTTAACAGAAGGCTAATGTTTTGGCTTAAGTTTATCAGTTTGTTGGTTCGATTCCTATTTCAGGTGTGAATATTCGTTATATGATTTGGAGTCCACTTTAAACCGCTGGTTCCAACACCATTTTCACAAGTGAAAAGTCATCATTGAGCATCTATCAAACCACTCAGTTTTTATCAAATATTTGAACTTATTACTTTAACTAGACATCCGCGAATTAAATGGTTGGAGGTTTAATCTCGATGTAAGACAAAGTCGTTACATTTAAGCGCAAGAGCGTCTACTCTAATCTCTGAGAAATTGGACTGTTTGTCACTTAATTGTCATTTTTTGGCACACGAGGGCTAATTAGACCGGGACCTACGGTTTAAAGTGGAATCCGAACCAATACAAGCATCCATGCCCAAGGTGGGATTTGAACCCACGAACTGTTGAACCGATGGCAAGAAAGCTAACGATTCGGCTGCCAGCTCTGCCTGAGAAGTTGAAAACGCTCGCTCCAACTCGTGAAATCCTTTATTTCTAATCTTTTCATTTACACAAGATGGACAAAAAACATCAAAATAACATATTGCTATATAACAGGTGGGGATACATTTTATATTTAGACCTTAAATACATTTTAAAGTGTAACAGATTGTTATTCAGAGTTTCTCTCTCTCGTATTTTCACTTAAAGTAAAAAATTAAAAATTGTGACCTTTTAAATAAAAAATTAAGTTATTTCTTGTAAAAAAGCTTTTCTCTGTGATTGCAGCACAAAAAATTCTGATAATTTATAAAGTTATGATTATTAGAAAAGCAGCACTTGGTGCGGAAAAGTTACTCTTGTGCTTGGAAGGTTAGAGATTCGATACACGTACCAACCGAAAACCGTCGTAATGGGATAGCCTATCCATGTTGAGTTTCTTTGAGCCTAATAGTTGTGGGTGATGTGGACCATGATGGCAATCAAATGGTTATCGTGTTGGCCTTCGGTTCTGTAGTTCGTGGGTTCGAATTTCACCTCATATATGGTTATTTGCAGTGGTTCAGAATCCACTTTAAACGGTTGTTCCCGATTTGATTAGCCCTGGTGAGCAAAAAATAACTGTTAAAGGACAAATCAAGCCTGGTGCAAGTTCAGTTATATCACTTGCCCGAGGCTCGGAATTCAGAGGTGGTTGACATTGCTTAAACGCTCAGATCAAGTTCATCAAAATACCTTAGCGGCTTAAAAATAATCAGCCGTATAAGCGTATCATGATAACATAATCTAACATCAAAGAAATCAATACATCAAGAGGTATCAAACAAGCATTTTGTAGTGCTGAATATATTAATAATAGAATTCATTTTTCAAAACTCAAATATAACAAATAGTAACAGTAAATTTAATCATACGTATCAATTTCATCAAAAACGAACTGTTGATAGGATAGTTATAAAATGCTTAAAAAAAAAAAAAAAAAAAAAAAAAAAAAAACGAAGCCTTTATATAAATGTTTTAATATGAAAGGAATTTAAATCATTCATTACAATAGGCAAGAAATGCTATTTCAATTTTAAAACTTTTGATAACTGGCAAGAAAAATATGGGAAGAAATTTTTTGTGAACTATTAAGAAACATTAGTCATTAGAAAGTAAAGTAAAAATTACAAAATATGTGTGGACTATGAGCGCAAGTGAGAAATATAAACGAGTTCATTTTTAAAATACTCACATTAGATGAACTGTTAATGCATTCTGAAGATGACAAATGCAAACAGATTGTCAAAAATTGCATCTTTTATCATTTAGTTTTGTTTTATAAAACTCTTGTTTATTGAAACCTACATTTTTCATTATAAAGAGAGTTAATTCTTTTTATCATGGTTCTGTAAACTTTCTTCCAGAACTAGAGAGAGAGAAGGGATAAAATCCTAAATAATTAATCTATATGTAAACGAACTTATAGAGCTGATAAATAAGTTATTGATGGCACCCACTTAATACCAGTCGACAGTTGTTACAAGATATTAGAATAACCACCTCTCACAGCTTCCTAGGAGCATCTTTTATAGAAGGTGGGTCGTATTCAGGTGTCTCAAGGAAGGGAATTCGTAATGTTGAACGAAGACGCTAACCATTCCGCTGCCTGATATGCAGTAGGTCACATTGACTACTCATGGAAGCGGATTTCATGTAGGCATTGAAATAACTCAGAATTAGAAGAAATATTAATAATTGTTCTTTGCTGGTTTAAATGGTCTTTTCCCACCTGGGCTCGAAGCAACATACATAGTTATAACATTCGGAACTTACTGACACGAATTTCGTGGCGGGAACCGTGCAATGATTTGGAGCGGTTCTACAACAGATGCACATGGAACGATTTTTGCGTTAGTATCGGCCACTTTGCCAAACATTTAAGTGACAAGTAGAGGTGTACGCGGGGAGACCACTATATGCATCTAGAATTGATAGGCACTCTAGAAAGGATCATAGAATTTCCTGGCGCAACTGTTAAACTGCATGATAAATTCTCTATTTCCTCTTTTGTTGATACAATCGTACGCGCTAAAATTTCAAAACTCTTTCACACTTACATTCTTATAGGCGTAGGGCCGCAGTGGCCTGGTTGGTTAAGGCGTTGTTCTCATCATCGAAAGGTAGTGATTTCAAATCCCGACTTATTCCAAGATCTAACGCGCTCACCAAAGGCAGTTGGGGTACGTTAAATATGGTCGTGGTCGCAATGTCCTCCAAGTGAAATGATACTTCTAGGGTGACAGGACAAGCATTGGGAGTGTTCTGTTTGGTCCTTACTTCAAAATCAAGACTCCACCCGGTAGCTCCTATTTAACTGTGGTAGATCCCAACTCGGGGCTAGGTACAGTGAAGTATGGTAGTGCAGCAACAAAATTCTTATAGGAAATCTTATTTAAGTCTATACTTTATTTTTCTGACATTTAAGTTTTGAAACACCTGTAAATTCATCATTGAAAGAAAGCCCTGTATGTAATTAGACAAAATTGCTTTACAATGAATTCTCGATATCAGTTATACATGTAGGTGTTTAGTGTGATAAAGATGGAAAATGGTTTGCTTAACGTTCATATTTTGAACATAAGTCTGTAATTTTTGAACATAAAGTCTATATACAATTAAACCATACCTACAGTTTAATACCAATTAGTACCTATGGTTTTTTTTTTTAAAAAATCTATTTCGAACCTTCAATAACATCCGTTCTTGGTAGACTTCGAGATGACGAATTAATAGAACTGAAGGGATTTAAAAGTGAATCAATTCGAAGTTTTTAAGCAATTCGTGGAAGAAAACAGCGGTATTTTAATAAATGTTGATAGTTAATATTTCTTCATTTTTAGTCCTTAAAATCTTACTTGTTCTATTCCTGCGTTACGTCTGTAAGTATAGGTCCTTTAATTTTACTAACAGACAAAAAAATGTTTAATTTTTTAAAAATATTTTATTCTTGTTTCATCACACTATTTCTAACCAACTCATGAACTATTAATTTTTATTTGATTTTCTACTTCTAATTGCACAATAGGTTATTGGAGATCCAAAGACTCAAGATAGTGTTCTTAACTTTAAACCACAGTCATGTGACCATATTTATACCACAACTAGTATTCCAACTTTCACAGTCCCACTTATATAGAAATATTACGTCAGCATGACGGTTGCTTCTACATGACAGATGCCAGCATGTTTAGAATAAAAAATAACTTAACACAACAATCGAGCCACTTTATGTGAATTGAAGTAACTACTTTCTAATTCAAGATGAAAATAATGCATCTAAACGTTTTAACACTTGCTTTACATGCATTTTATTTCTTATGTAAATTTGGGATTTTAAGTACACCAGTTAAATTCAACTAAAGCGAATCTAATCGTACTCCAGAAAAGATATTTCTAAGATGTAACTGCGTTACAAAATTGTGAGCAATGGTGTGCAGAATGACACGTCTCAGATGCCTCTTGCAAGCTCTAAATTTAGTTTTGAAGTACACTTCGTACTATTTTTATGGCTTCAAAGGGAAGAAATATATATAATCTTGTTCAGCACGGAAGACAGAACTTCAGCGCAAAGCTTTTTTAGAGGGACTGCCGGGCTTTTCATTCACAGTAACAACTGAAGTTACCAAATCGTAACTTTTTACAACTTCTACAGTATTAGCTAATACTTAAGCGAGTTCTCTAGCAAAGTTTCATTCATTCACAGGTTTGCTTCGTCGATCAACGATCATTTTTGCCACGATAGATGGACTAGAACCTACGATTTTAACTGGGATCCGAACCCTTGACACCCAAGATAAGCAGTGGGATTCGAACCCACGAATTATTGAGCCGAAAGTCAGCTCTAACCGTTTGATTGTCAGCTCATGCATTCACATGGCATCAATGGGCTGAATGTGGAAATTGAAGCAAACAAATTGAATATAAACTTTTCAAGTCTAAATTAACAATTCCCCCACAACACATTTTATAATACACTGGAACCTCCCTTAAGATTTCTTCCAATCGGATAAGTATTTAACTGCATATAGAATTAATCAGTTGTTCTAACACATTATCCATTGTATGAAATAACCATCTAATCTTTGTGAATATTTTTTTTAGAAACAATCTGTATGGAAACTTCTACATTTTCACTTATTCTTATTTTTATAAATGAACAAAACACTATTAATAATGCAAACCTTAACTATTTTGATAATATCAAGTGAATTGCTTAAAATGAAGATTTTAATGAAAGCTACCTACATCACTTTGACTACATTAGAACATTTCGAATAAACCAGGCACCATTGCCAGCAAGTTTAATTTTAAAAATGACACATCAGTGGATGGCAGCTTTTATAAGTTTACTAATGCAATAATTTCATTTTAAATAACTAAATTCCAGGCTTATCTAACATTTAGTAAAAAAGTTATAAATTTAGTTTATTGCTATTATTTACCATAGTTATTTTCCTTATAGAGTGAGTGATTGTTTTTCTTCTGGCGCAAAATCCAAAAAGGACATACTGCGCCGAACGAAAGTTTAAAATTCTATCAAATCAGAATAAAATATCCATTATAAAATTGGCAAACAAGTTTGTTGCAGTAAAAGACTATAAATTTGAATCTTATTTGAAAATCAATTTGGAGTAAAGAGAATGCGTTATAAGCAGTGCAAAATTCCTTAAGAAACCAAAGAGATTTGAATGAAGTATTTCTCCTATCAAGTCCAGTAAATTTAAGACAGTGTTGTGAAAAAAGGTAAGACGAAGATGGCTAAAATTCAATTAATATAATATATAGTTAAAACTATTTTATAACTCGAACACAGAGGTGCAGGTTCCTTAAATAAAATATGCGTCAAACGAGTATGACCGATTCGAAGTCTGGATAAAATAACGTCAGCACGTCTGTATAAGATATTACTCCAGTTCCGAATGAGAGGTTTAACACAGAAAAGTTTGTTTGTTACTTGCGTATTCCAAGAATTCTGCCAAATAGAATGCGTACATACAAAGATTGAATGCTTGATATCGGCCTAAGGGATTGCTTGGACTATAGGGTCTTCACCTTCTTTAGCAGCTAAGTCTGCTAATTCATTGCCAGTAATACCGACACGACTAGGTATCCAGCAAAACAATATTTCGAAACCATTATCAGACATTTCATTTAACAAAGCTAAGATTTTATAAATCAGGGGATGAAAGTGTTGCGGAAATTTGAGCTGTTTCATAAAGCTCATACTGTCAGTATAAATGCAGAATTTGCGGTTGCGAGAGCACTTGATTATGTTAAGAGCTTTCAAAATGGCAACAATTTCAGCAGTGTAAATAGAACAGATTGACGGAAGATAATAACTATAGATATTAGTGCCATAAACTATGCCACAGCCGACGTGTCTTTCTGTTTTTGATCCATCAGTAAAGATTGGGAAGTAATCCGGAAATTGATTCCGATGAATACCATAAATTTGTTTGAAAATTATGAGATCAGTATGTTCTTTGTTAAACAGAGCAAAATTGCTTAAACAGCGTATTTGTGGAAAAGCCCATGGGGGAATACTATTGTAGTCAGCAATATCAACTGGAGTTAAAAGAAGATCAGCTTCCTCTATAAGAGGTTGAATCCTAGCATAAATGGGAGGAGTGCAAGAAAGTGTTAAAAAGTCTCTTCGAGTCATCTCTATCAGACCTTAGTGGATGGTTTAGAGTAGAAAAACTCTTGAAATAATAATTTAGGGAAAGATTAATGTGTCGTAGTTTTAAAAGAGGTATGTTGCAGTTAACATAGACTGTCGACAGGTGAGGTGCGAAACACTCCACTACAGATACGAAGTGCGGCGTGATGAATCGGGTCTAACCACTTTAGGGCAGACTTTGAAGCTGAGCCATAAGCCACACTGCCATAATTTATACGGGAGAATATAACAGACTGGTATATTCTGCACAATGAGGTTCGATCAGCACCCCAAGAAGTATTGGAAAGAACTTTTTGTATGTTACGAGATCTTTCGCACTTCTTGAGCAAATGTAATATATGGGGCAAGAAGGTAAGTCTGTTATCAAAAATTATCCCAAGGTATCGTATCTCATTAACAACAGGAATGGATACCTCCTGAAGTTGGATATTGGGATCAGGGTGAAGGCCACGTTTCCTACAAAAATGGATGCAACTGCTCTTACTTGGTGAAATGGTATAGCCATTTTTGTCACACCAGTCAGTAATTTAATTTACAGCCACCTGTAGCTGTCGTTCAATTGAATGTACATATCTGAACCTTCACAGGAAATCTGCAAGTCATCCACGTAAAGTGTACTTTTAATACAAGAAGGTAATACAGATAAAATCTTGGAAATATAAACAATAAATAATGTTACACTATTTATAGTACACTACCCTGAGGGACGCCCTCAGTTTTAACAAATGATCTAGACAAAACAGACCCAATGCGCACTTTAAAACTTTTTTTTGTAGGAAGTTTTTAATGAAAAGTGGTAGGTTACCACGGAGATTAAAGCCATGTAAGTTCCAAATAGTTCCATAGCGCCAGGTTCTATCGTAAGCCTTCTCAATATCTAAGAATACTTATACAAGATGGTTCCTACGAACGAAAGCGGTTCTAACGTCATTTTCCAATCTGCCTTGTGATACTTAAAGGTGGCAGGTTGTAAGCCATTAGAAGGGGGACCAGCAAAAGTAAGGATTACAGGAAAATTGTCACTGTTACACAAATCATTTTCAGTGGTCAGTCTAGATGAGGAAATAAAATAGGAGAGCAAATAGTCAAATCTATGGAATGAAATGTTTTTGTACGAGCATAAAAGTGAGTTTTTTCATCGTTATTTAGCAGAGGCAGTGATCAGTTATCAGCTGCTCGATCTGTCGTCCTCGAGAATTTGTATTAATACTTCCCCACAGAGCACTATGACCATTAAAATCACCTATTAATACATAAGGAACGGGAAGTTGCTGCAATAGTGTAAGTTGCTTTGGGAAATGACATTACGTGGTGGTAGGTAAATGTTACAGACAGTGATTCAAAAATTAATATGTATCTCAACTGCCACAGCTTGCAGCGAAGTACGTAATAGAAATACTGTGTGGGGGTAGTTATTCGAAGCAAGAATGCACACCCCTCCTGATACAGAATCATCAGGTATGTCCATTCGATAAGGCGTGTAACCTTTTATTTTCCAAGTAGTACGAAATTTCAAGTTGGTTTCTTGGAGTGTTAGAAAAGCAGGAGAGTATGAGTTTATTATGTCTTTAATGTCAGATATATGCGTGCGGAGTCCATGGCAATTCCAAGAAATAAGAACCACCATTATGAAGGACTCTTTCTACGCAATCAACTCAAAGTGATGTGATCTGTTCTACGCAATCAACTCAAAGTTATCAATATCAGTATCCATATCGCTTTGGCTGTCTGTAGGAAGGCTGGCTTTAAAAGCAGGTACATTTGATTGATCTTTAATTTTAAGCTTTTTTTTGTTATCAGAGTCACTTGTTTTTTTTGTGGCTTTATAAATATGGACTTCTCTGTAGTAGGTTTGCTTTGTGTTTCAGGTTTAAAAAAGGTAATTGATGAAGTGTTTGTACAGCAGTTTATACTGTTTTTTCAGTTCATGGGCATATGGTTTCTTAAAATTGTATTTTGAAGTTGTCTTTTAGCTTCTTGATATGAGATTTTTCGCGTCGTTTTTATCCGTTGAATTTCTTTTTCATGTTACTAGTGTGAGCAGGTCTTAGAAGATGCGCTATGATTTTCTTTACAGTTTATACAAAATGGTTCAGATTTACAGTCAGATTCCTGGTGTTCCAGACTTGAGCATCGAGTACATGTAGCTTTTGATCTGCAAAACATTTTAGAGTGTCCAAATCCGTTACAATTAAAGCATCGTATGGGGTTTGGGATATAAGGTCTTACAGGACAATTCAGGTAACCTGCTTTTATTGAATTGGGAAGATTAGGACAGTCAAAAGTTAATATCAATTTCTTTGTGGGGAAAATTTCTTCACCTCGATGGATGGTGATTCAACGGACATTGCAGACTTTTTGATCTTTTAATTCTTCCAGGTTCTCAGTTTCAGATACTGATAAAAGTTCTATCTCTGAAATTACACCACGGCATTGATTGAGTGATTTATGACTCGAGGCTATGATTGGGATTTCTCCAAAAACTTTTAAAGATAAAAGAGACTTAGATTGTTGAGCAGATGAACTCTCGATTAGTAAATCTCCGGATCTTAACTTTTTTACATTACTAAGTTCTCTTGCAACTACCTTAATCTGTTTGAGAATTTTGAAAGGTAAAATTTGCTTAAGCATGTCCTCGTTGTTCTGTATTAATATGAACTTTGGGTAACCATTTCCAATTCTGTCAAACTTACTATCAATTTGTGACGAGTTAAAGCCTTCGCCGTGACCAGAATTTTTTGGACCCGTAAGAGAAATGTTCATCCCAGTGGGCCCCCACCCATCCCAGAGCCCAACAAGGGAAGGCAGTTACCGGCTGTGGCAAAAGCTAGCCTCGGCATTTACCCTAGATCGCTAGGGTACCTTAGGATAGCGACGCCCATATTTACCTAAAGAAGGTAAGCCCCTGAGGGGGCAAGGGGAATACAACTTCAGTTCTTGGAAGAAATCTCGTTTTTATGTTTTGGCTCTCCTGAACATTTGTTTAGATTTGAAGAATGGTGTTTTGTCAAGTTTTTCCTTTCAACTGCAGTCCTTCGCTCTGCAAGAGGGGATAAACCGGAAAGTCTAATAACTTTTAAATATCATTCGTTATTAACGTTAGTTTCATTTCTAGCCAATATTTAAAATACTGCTGTATGGACGTTTAAGGTTTAATTTGAAAAGCTCAATTTCAATTTTTGTATTACCGAGTTAAGTAAATTTGTGAGTTTTGTTATATATAATAACATTAATTCTTAGAAAACGCGAAAGTAAGAGTATTCCTTAAAAATATTCTTTTATTAATAGTAAAATTAACTTCATTTCGCGAACAAATTAAATGTAGCAAGACTGATACTAATAAGTAACTTACAATAATTTATTCAGTACTAAAAGTTGTCGAATCGGAAACTGCACGAGTTAAAGAATTTTGTTATCTGATTTTTAAGAGTTTAATTTCTTAGTCTTGTGAATTTCTAAACTCAAAATTTTAATTTCGAATCGCGTACTCTAAGCAAATAAAAATATGCAGTTCATGTTACATATAAGTGTATAAAACTGGGCATGTTTTGCTATAAAAGTTTGTTTTAAGCAAAACCCCTTTTTTCAGATACCCTTCATACTAAACAGGAATTTGCGAGTATTATTTCCTTTGGTAATCTTAAAATATTAACAGCATGCGAGGATGTAGTCGAATTTGATCAATGCAACTTCATTAAGCACTTTTCATGAGGGAAACTACACAAATCTTAACTTCAATGGTCCTTTAACTAGAGATTGAGTGCTCCCACACTCTGAATATTTAAAACTTAAATAGCTTCTGAAGACATAGGTCCTGTTTCAACCCCCCAAATGTCACTTGACGCTACGGATCACTAATGTTAAGAGCACTAATTAAATTTCTTGATATGTTATATTGATCTCTTTTGAAGCAAAATATTAAACATGCAGAATGACGCATTTTAGATTTAGTTTAGTCTCGATAAAATAGTGTTTTCTAAATATTTTGATGATTTTGAACGAATTCATTATATGTTTGCTAGACTTAAGTATTCCCAAAATTTTTAAATCTTAAGTTTGTTTTTCCAGACATTTTATAAATTAAGTTTGCATGGATTAAAACTAAATTCCATTATAAAACTATTCAATTCTATAGAAAATCTGAATTATGTTCAATATAGGAAGTATCAAACTACCGTTCCAAACTAAGTTTTTTGCTTTGTTTTCATCTTTGGTACACTATGACTACTTAGACTAACAGTTTGCATTGCCGTGGTTTGGAAAGCACTTTAAAATCACACCTGGAATTGTTTAATCAAAAAACTGTAGAAATGAATACATAACCCTAAACATTCAGTGGGCAAATCAGCCTGGATTTTTTTTTTTTTAGAGAAATTCAGAAAAAAATCAAACTTTTATTAATTAATAAAACCTTCGGGTTTAGTTTTGTCAATAAATTACTAAAAAAACAGAAGTTATTATTTTGTGAGAAAATAATTGAATTCAGAGTGATACTTTTTGATACACCCTATTTATAGGTAGCCTCGTGATAAATTTCATTGAAGATTTAAACTCAGATTTGAAGGTGTGAAATATATAATCGCTTAACATTATCGATTAATATATAAGGAAACTTATTGTTTAATACGGTAATTTATTCTTTGAATGTATTATCGTAATTCATTCAAAGAATAAATTACCGTAAATCGTTGTAATCGATTCTTATTAGATTTCCACGATAAGTTACCAGATTAGAAATATTAATTTTAAAAACATTTAAGTTCCAAGAGGTCCAATTTCACCGTCATTAAATACTAGATTAATCAAATAAGGAGTGAATACATAATCTTTAAACTTTTGCAAAAGTATGTTATGCTAATTAGAATTTAAGACAATGCATAAAAAAAAATCAATGTATAATAAATTGTACTCACATAAGATAAAAAAAAAATTTATATATCAGTTTTTAAAAATACACTTATTAAAAATTATAAAATACATTAAAAGTATATTGATGAATGATGCTATTTTATAAAATTGTTATGTAATCTAAACTCTCCCTCCTAGTAGAGTTCGTCCATTCTTGACATGTCCTGTAATGAAACAAGGTTTTCACAAACGTATTCAAATTATAAGACTTACAGTAATGTATACACAAGAAAAACATGTTTATGTTCACTTATTTAGAAGAGACAAATATTTATGAATTATAACTATTCCAAAAGTTAAAAATAAGGCTTAGAATTAAAAATAGTATTAAAGTTTATATTCTTATGTCAATCTATAGTTGCAATGTTAAGTTAGAAATAAAATAATTTTTTACTTTAAGTTTAATGGTTAAGCAAGAGCTTGACAATTTCAATTATCTTTTACTTCAAGAATATTGATACTTGCAAAACCTTGTAATTTGAAGATAATTTAAATACCTAATTCAGAATATTTAATAGTAATATTTTCATAGGTGATTGAAAAACTACTCAGATCATTAAGTTCTAAGCACTTCAGCATTTAGTCAATTAGACATTGGAAGCTAGGAATAATTAGCCTAATTGTTTCAATGTTCAATATGCTTTTAAATTTTCCAGCCTCACTATGCATTAACTAGACATACTTGTTATTTCTTAATACTAGGTAGACGTACAACTTATTTCGGCTAAGATAAAGACAATCGGATGGGTTCCCCCACACCATCTATGACAAAATAGTTTCATTCTATGTTGCTTTTGTTAGTACGTGTTACTTTCTACACACGACGGCTAATTAGGCAGGCACCAACATTTTATAAATTTTGTTTCTAATCACTACAATCATCTATGCTCAAGACAGGGAAACAATTTCAGGAATTGTTCGAGAGACTGCCAAGCTATTGAACTTCCAGATCTTAAGCCATATAAGTTCACAATTTTTCTATGAAGCAACAAGAAACCAGTCTGACAAAAGTAATTAGATTTTTAATGCCAGAGCTTAGAAAAAATTAATCTTTTAGATTTAATTCCATTCAGAACTACAAGGGATGGTTTGTCACTCAACGGTCATTTTCTGCACACGAGGGCTAATTAGACCGGGACCTACGGTTTAAAGTGGATTCCGAACCACTACAAACATCCATGCCTAAAATGGGAATCGAACCCACGAACTGTTGAACCAAAGGCAAGAGCGCTAACCATTCGGCTGCCAGCTCGGCCTACAAGGGATGGAGGTGAGTCATCTTATACAGTAGGAGAGCCAGTGGGTGTGCCATCTTCGCCCGAAAGTGAAAG
Organism: Latrodectus elegans; assembly: GCA_030067965.1. Classification (NCBI taxonomy): domain Eukaryota; kingdom Metazoa; phylum Arthropoda; class Arachnida; order Araneae; family Theridiidae; genus Latrodectus; species Latrodectus elegans. The sequence goes on from CM057809.1 coordinate 115,584,064, forward strand.
AATTAAGAAAAGAACGTTTATGTCCGAACCAGTTTGCTTCTAAGTTAGGGATGCTAACCACTGCGTCATAATGTGTGGTCGGACAATTCCAACAATGAATACTGTAATATATGAAGCGTCTAGTGAGAGTATAGTGTTCCCCCGTTTTCCTGTTAAAAATCTGGAAGCTTTTAAAATCAATTGAAATTTGTTTTATCTTGGACCAATTTGTTTAGAGTTTGAAATTACAATGATAGAAAAGAATATGTTTTTAACAGAATTCCTTCGATTCAGATTTCCTGAAGAGGAAGAAAAGCTAGTCACGAAATTATTAATCGAGGAACATAGTAAATTACTCTTGAGATTTTAAGGAGGTACCATTCTGAATTAATTTTTTTATTTCGATTTTACTGGCAAGATTCTGAGATGGGATAAGCTGAGCTGAATATTAAGTAACGTTTGATAATCCATAGTTACCTCTGGATTGGGATACCTGTACTCACCCAAAGGTGAGCCTTATGAGGGAGTCATTCTGAAACATTTGCAAAGTTAATGATTTTAGCGATAGTTTCTCACAAACGAGCGTCATCAATTTCGAAAGTTTACAAGAACGAAGTGTTAAATTAATTTGTTGCTCCGCTTAAAATTACTTTCAGCTAGAGTAAAATACTTATAGTTTCATTTCTAATTCTTTTCTATTGGGGTTCTCTATTGATTTTTTTTATTTCTACATTCCTAATTGGGGTTAGGGTCAAAAACTTCTTTGAGGAGCCCTCTGCTTCACTTTGTATTTGATTTAACACACTATCCAATTTGAGAGTAAAGTAATTTTTCGATTTGATCCCCTCTGATACCGGAGCAACTGCCGGCATTGATATACGAGTGCATGTCGGAATTACTTTTCAGAGGTCGGTAGAGTAAGAGGATTTGAAATAAACTCATTTGTAACATTTTTAACATTAAAAAATTGATATGGTGAGGAAACTACCTTATAAACTTTAACATGCTGTCCATCTCGATTTAGAGGCCATGCTATTATTGTACGCAAAGTAAAGAAAAATATAGGAAGTTCCCTTTATAATTTTATGTATATTTTAAATAAGAGTTTGAATTAAAATTATTTTCCACCTTTAATAATAAGCTGATTTGTGATAATACTACTATCTTTACAACTTTGTAATAATGAAGTAATTTTTACATTTACCCCTTGTGAAATAACACAAGGAAGGATTCAGAATTCAAAGTTCGGTAGTTTCAGGTCTTTAAATCTAAGAACAAAAATTTAGAGTTTAAGTCTAATATTAAAAAAGTTAAAATTTTAACTTTAATAATTTATTCAAAATTTTAAAGCAGTTAAAATTTTAAAATTAAATAGGAAAATTAGTTTTGTTCGCTAGATGGCAACACGTATAGATAGCAGAAAAATCATTTTGCAATTTAACACATAAGTGTTAAATTGCAGAATAGTTAGCGAGTTTTACACGTAGTTGTAATTTAGTTATTCTTTAAGTATTTATAAAGGAATTTAATATTAATTCCTACAAAACACTAAAAATCATAGATTCTTGAAATAAAAAATTTAATGGTTTATTAACAGTAAATTTCCATATATTTAATTTCTGAATGAGTTTATGACAGCTAAACTTTGATAGAGAACTAGCTGGCTATACTTATAAATCTAAGTACATTTTAAGAAAACATAGAAAAGTATGAAGTCTAATTTATTACCGTATTTCTTAATTCAAGAAATTTTTCACCATTACTTACGCGTAGATGGCATCTATATATATATATTATACAGTTTATACTTTAATAAAATTAATAACTTCTGGAATTAGACTAGCTTTAAATGACGAAATATATATTTTAACGTTTACTTAATATATCAAATACCCTTTACAAAAGTAGTCAATAGATGGCGACAGCATAACAGTTGCATTCCGGTAGAGTTCATAACGGAGCAGTTTTCAAAAATTATTGAAATTCTTTGTGTAGCAAACCTCTACGAAAGTGCACCAGGGAGCCACCATTTTTTTGTTATTTTATTTTATTTCATGCAGTTATTTCTAGATTTAAGTTAGAAATTTTAGACATAGAATGGTATAATTTTCTAGATTTTAAAAAATTTCGGTAGAATCTGAAAATTTTATGCGTATTTTCACTTTAGAGCTAATTCGATTGCGCTTAATTCTGAAATTCTGTGATCTACTACAAATACGTATGCACAGAGATTTTACAAAATTCTAATTGCAGGGAAGTAAATTAAAGTTAATGAGCTACTTGAAAACCCCTAGACCTAGATTATACTAAACCACTGAATTCTTTAGGATTATCAGTTCAGTTGAATTTGCAATATCCCAGAAGTATATTTAAGACCTAAACATCGAACTTAAGATGTCAAGTTATTACGTGTTCAAGTAATTTGAAAATTTAATTAATACTCATTACACTATATATGGAGTGATAAAATGTTTAATACCAATGCGATGGCAACTATAGTCATTAAACAATTACATTTTTGATTAAGAATAAAAACACCTAAAAAGTTAACTTCCTTCACTTTTTTAAATTTTATATTATAAAAATCACTAATTAGCTGTAGCTAAGTCAACGATAAAGAACTTGTAGCTTTAGAAATTATAAAGTGACTTTTTTGCGAGTAGAATCTACACGATTAGCATCAAGCAAATTATTTGGTTGCTTAGTATACGAGCCAATCTAAGACTCAAATTTAACGAGTTTTGAGTAATTATAATTTTAAATACTTTTTCATTGAAATATCAAGAGCGGAAGAAGATTTCCTGCCACAAGATCTTTTGCATAAGCATTGTTTCTTTGTTAATTCATCTGTGTTCGGAAAAACTTGTGTAGTCATTTGAAATACAATGACACTTTATATGTTTGTCCAAATTTGAATATTTCTTTTGTAACTAAACTTAAGCGTATTTTTTTTTTAATTCATTTTGTAAATGTGCCAAATTCAATGATTAGGTTGTAATTGCTAAAATATATCTTACCTTCATACACACAAGCCATATATCTTCGTACACCACTGCAATCAGTGAAGAAATATCGCAAAAGTTTTCCCTAATGAAGTTGGTCTAAAGAGCTAAAATTTACTCTCTCATACCAAGAGAAAATTCAAATTCGTTCCTTTGGTAAGCTAGTTCAAAAAAATTCAAAGCTGTCCCTAAAAAATATTTTCATTTGTATTTTAAAAAGGTAATGGGTAAATGTCAGAGAGTAGTATCATTTGTGAAAACTTAAATCTTAGTTTTAGTTCTCCTATCTTTAAAAAATTCACTCGTACAATAGTTAAGTCTGAAAAATAATAGTTTAGATTTTTTTGGTTTAGTTATAGTCATTTGAGCAGGAGTACCCAGGCTGGAATTTAGTTTCCAAACTTCTGCAAACATACACACTGAAGGTGAAAGTTGAACTCAAAGCTTGCCACCTTAACAGTTCGTCATAATGCCTTGGGCATTTCCCGTTATTACAGGAATTTAATTCATTCAAGTGTTAAAGTTTACTATATTAATCTGCACTCCCTCACAAACAAGCGGATTATATTACAATGCACAGCCACTAAGACAAATTAGACGCACGCATTTGCAAAGATGTTCTTATGAATTCAGTTTCACTCAAATTTTTATCAAAAGTCGTAGAAAACCAATTTAATATTAAGTATTTATATTTTGCCTTTATATTATAATAACATTGCTTTTTTTGAATGCTACTGCAAAAGATTTAGTTCAAAGGAGAAGTATATTGATCGTTAACGTTGAAAACAAAATAGAAAAACTCTTTTTAAGGATAATTTACAAAATACGCGTTACTTGCACTGAAAGTTAAAGCCTAATTTTATATTGAGATTACACAAAGTATGAGAACTCTAAAATCATTCTAATGAATACAATATATTATTGAAGCTTCATTAGTGTCGCAGGTAACATTTTTAGCTCACACAAACTCTTAATAAACATTCTAAGAGACATCCTTAAATACCGCGTAGTACCATTGTGGAGAAATAACTGATAGCGACAGATCCGCTACACCTTTGAAGTGCAATAGCTGACACTAATAAGCTTACTAGGAAATGTCTCTTCAAATAAAAGTTAAGGAACAAGCGATTTTTCTCGACCTATTTGCAGATGAATGTAGAAACTCCAGATCTCTATAACATATGTACAAAATGGATATTGATTGCAACATAGAAGTTTACACCAGAAAAAAATGATTTACCAAAAAGCAATGTCGCTAGAAAGTCCATTCTTGAACAAAATTTAGTGATCACAATTTTATGCTGTAAAATTTGATAGAAACACCACAAAGGAGTCTTAATGGATATAACCATTCATAGCTTAACTGCATTGGTGGCATCTACTTTCCATACTGGTAGTTATCAACTACGGAAATGAGATTGGTTTGTCGCTCAACGGTCATTTTTTTTTTGCAAACGAGGGCTAATTAGACAGGAACCTACTGTTTAAAGTGGATTCCGAACCACTATAAATATCCATGCCAAAGGTGGGATTCTAACCCACGAACTGTTGAACCGAAGGCAAGAGCGCTAAACTTTCGGCTACCAGCTCGGCCACACACCAGTCAGTTCCTCATTGGAATACATGCATGCCAGTGACCACTGAGAGATCCTAGTCGAAACATTTCATTACCACAATAATTTTCTATTATGTTGTATAGATGATATCTGGGCCAAAAGAATTATTAAACAGCCTTCTGTAGGTGCGGTAGTTCGAAATCGGCAAATAACTAATCTTCTGAACACCGAAGATTCGGTTTGATATCTATTTCAGAATGGTGGACCATACTGACTGCTCAAGGCAGTCTACCAGTACCAGCCCCTGCGACATTCCCCCTTTCCATCCACCCAACACCCGCCACTAACGAACGGGGACAGTTTTGTTAGTTGGGTTTTATGGAGCAAGGTCCTAACGAATGGAGCAAACTGCTTCTGACATTGCGGGACCACACTGACTATTGTCAACGAATGAGCTAACTATTGAAAACTAACAGTAGTTACGCGCGTAATTGTGAACGCTTGATGCTGGCATATTTTTCTTACTCACGTCATGTTTTTCTTTCTATCGAAAAACTAGCTAGTTTTTGCATAAACTTTGACGAATTCATTTTTATCATTTATAAACTTTATTGTTAATGTCTTTAAAGAACCAGTTTTCTCAGGGCTCGCTATAACTTTTAGAGGTTGGTACACTTTAAAGCATATGGTTTCAAGAATTTTACATAACTAAGTTAAACACTGTCTACAGAAAAAGCGGTTTATAATTTTACGCTGAAAGGGGCATTTTGCTGAAGTATAAATAAGACCCAGATTTAACTGTTATAGTGGGTATAAATTGGGAAGCAAAAAACCTAGTTATCATTCAAAGCAAACTGCTAAAAAACCAAAATGCAGAATAAGAACTAAGTCTGAGCTATCTTTACTGGAGAGTATATAAGCCCAATTAAAAATTAACGAGATCTTAACAAATTTCAAGTTTATGAGGGCTAAACACTTCTAATGGAAAGTTTAAAATATGGCGACAAGAATGTTTGTCGCTCAACGGTCATTTTTTGAACATGAGGGCTAATGAGACCGGGACCTATGGCTTAAAGTGGATTCCGAACCACTACAAAAATCCATGTCCAATGTAGGATTCTATGGCGACAAGAACATAGAGAAGCATTTGGAAGAGGTTTAAAATTACTGGATGACCTCATTTTCTAACCAAGGTGGCATGCAATCATAAAATGAAGGCATTCTAGGAGGTTCTTTGAGCAGTGGCAAATACTTCAGAATTATGCAGATAAGAGCAAAATAGTTAAATCCAACATTTTTGGCATGAAGTAAATGTCGATTAATTTGAAGTCTTCCGAAGTTACACATCAGAAGGGAGAGAAGAGGTCTAATACATCTTGTTAAATATTTTTATATATTACGGAATATTAATGCCTCGGTTGGGTTTCAAAAAGTCCATAAAAGGATAAACTGCATCAATAATCAAGTTTTAAATCATTCTATATTTAAACCCAAGCAACGTTAAGATCATAACATTTTGTACACAAATTAAAAAGAAATCAACCGACAGATAAAGTTTCTATGATATAAATTATTGAATAAACTAACAAGTCCTGAATAAATATACATTTATAAAGCCTCTTTCCTTCATAAAAGCTTCTGTCGGGTGGCTTCCAACAAATTTAAGTTAAAATAACTGTTAAAAGAAAATTTACAACGGTGAAAAACAGGACATTAAACTATGATAAACAGTAAATAGTTCATCACGCGAGCGCGCTTCACATTTGATTTTGAGAACTAATGATGCATAAAACTCGTAACTGATACGAAGTCGAATTAATATTCCATCAAAATTTTGCAATCTTAAAACTTATGTAATTACGTATGGAAAAAGATTGCATACAATTTGTTCATGACCTGTATATCCCACAACTCTCCATCCAGAGCACTCTTTACAACCTTTCACACACCTATACGAGGGATAAATTACTAAAATGAAGTTTTAGTAGCTTGCTTAGCCTTTTCGTTATCAATGATCTACACGACTTTGGATCCAACCGAAATTGCTGTAGTATCCCTTTTATTGTTATCTTAGTGCTAATTTACACTAAATTTGAAAATTTTAATGGAAATACAGGGTAAGTATTCCCCGACAATACACTAGCTTAAAAATACTAAAATTCTCATGTGTTTTATCAGTGTTCTCTAGTAAAAGAGGGGACAAAACTTATGAGATTCTTAACAGTTGTTAAAGGAAAATTTAAGCTATAGTCACATTTCAGTCAAAAGCAAAGTGTCTTTAAACAGTTCTGCTGAAAAATTCATTGCTATGAGTGTCTTTTACAATAGTGCTTCATGTACTTTAACAATAGTTTGTTCAATTAAACTGAATACCAAGAATTTCATTAAATGCTTTAGCATTTATGTTTAGCAACCTTAGGATATTGCGATATTTTAAATGGTTTGTCATCTTGTTAAAAGTGAGAATTTCATCACCTTCAAATTGTGTAATTAGTGTACTTCACTTACTCTATAAATCATTTGATTGACTTACTTGTCAAATAGTGGGTGTGAGCTGGCAATGCTTATTACCCATGTTACGTGATAGAACGAATCCTTTAGTACGTCATATCCACCAGTTGCAAAGGGTAATTACTCTTGATTAGAGAATCCCGTTGAAGTGGTTTCCCCATTTTTTTCATCGTGAGATCGGAATCAACACTTAAATTTTTAGTTACTGTAAGTATTCCTATTTAGTGGTGGAGTCGAACCAAGGAAATAAAGACTAGAGAGACCTTAAGACAAGACATTCAGCAACCAATTAGATCCACAGTATGAAAGGCCTGAAATTTAAGTAAAACTAAACTGAGCTTTCAATGATAAATTTTAAACTTATAATTGTATTTTATATTCATACCTAAGCCTTTCAGATTTTATTAGATGTAATAGGAAGATCTCATATATTAAAGACTAGATGCTAGGATTAAGATTAGTCATTTAATATTACAGTAAATTTGAAGATTAAAACACGGCTTCTGTTTATTTCAAATATATTGCTTTTAGGAAGTTTATTGGTTGTTGTTAACTTTGATTAATTCTTGAACATCAATACCAGTTTTACAACCTCTGTCAGTCAAGATTTAAAAAAAATATCACTAACCATTTATATTACCCGAGTGAGCTAGGATCATTCAATTTGAGTTTCAGAAGCTTACGATAACTTCAAATCATCGACCGTATAAAATCAAAAGAAACATTTTTCTAAAAAATTAATTCAAATAGCTTTGGTTAAATCTAAAGTTAATCAAGTAACCATCAGTAGTTCAACTGAAGTATAGAATATACTAATTACAGTAGGCAAAATGATTATTTGTACACACCACTTTTTTTAAAGTTTAGAAACATAAGCAGCCATTTCATTCCTTGCGATGTGTGAGCGTGAGTTTATTTCTAAGTAAACGAAAAACTTTGCAATAATTGAAAACAAAATCTAATTATTACAAACTGGGAAAATTTCTCTTGCAAAAAGTATATTTGTACACCTGTATCTCCGGTAAGTATTACTATCACTTCATGTAATTTTTCACACGATAGTTAATTTTTTGGGTAGTTGTATTTATTAAACATTGAAGGCTATCTTTTTTTTAGCAGTGTGAAGGTCACTGCTAAAAAGAGAAAATTTGATAAATGGCCACATAATCAATAGTTTCTTCATACAAGAGAACTCTTATTGTTAACCATAATCAAAGTGGAAAATCTTATCGCAAAATTAAAAATATGGTCAAGTTATCCTTTACAACTATTGGTTACATTGCAAGAATATAATACTGGACGCGTTGAAAATAAACGCAGGCCAGGTGGTCCGAGTAAATTAACTTCAAGAAATAAACGAAGTATTGTTAAAGCTGCTATTAAAAAACCAAATATCTGCTCAGAAAATTGCAGATGGCTTTCTGTTATCTTCTATCATTAGAGTGACCGCTCAAACAATAAATGTTACAGTGCTGGTTTAAAGGGCAGAATTCCGAGGTAAAAACCAATCTCTAATAAAAAAATGAAAAGAAAAAAGTAAAATTTGCTATGAAATATAAAGAAACCCGGAAAGCTGGAGAAGAGGTTTTTTTCAGATGAGAGTAATCTTGAAATTTTTTCATCCCATGGTATCCGAAAAATCTGGCGAAAAGTAGAATAGCTCTTGATAGTAAGAATGCACTTCAGACCCCGAAACATGGTGGTGGAAATGTGATGGTTTGGGGCTGTGTAACTCATGGCGGAGTTGGAAAATTACACTTTATTGACAAAAAACGACAGCTTTAGGTTACATTGATGTGCTGTGGCATAACTTAGACAGTTCCAGAAAATTGGGTATCGGGGATACCTTATTCCAACACACATAACGATCCAAAACACTGCAATAGTCACTAAAACACGATTGCTTTATAATACACCAAGATGCCTTGAAACGCCACCAAAATCTCCGGGTATAAAAGCAATTGAAAATTTGTGGATGCTCAAGTTCGAAAAGAGAAATTTCAAGTAAAAATAGTTTGAAAGAAGCAATCGTGGAAGCTTGGGCGAAGAATTAGAACAAGAAGCCACCAAACAAATAGAATCAATGCCGAAACGCCTTGAAGCAATTGTAAAAGCCAATGGAATGCATACAAAGTATTAAATTTGTATAAAATATTTATTATGTTTAAAATTTGTAAGTATAAAGATAATAAAAACACTATACAAAAGGTTAAGTTTTATTCACATTAATCAACTAAAGTTTTTGCTATTTTTTTTGTTGATATTTTATTATATCAATAGAAAATATATTTCTGCAATTTTAACTAAGTTACCTTATTTTATTTTGATGTATAATTCCAAAAATGAAGTGTACCAATAAACATTTTGTCAACTGTGTTTAATCTGAATATTGATGCAGATACTTATTGCAAAACTGCTTTCGTATGCACTTTGAAGTTTATGTTCAAAGCGTTACTATCCGAGGGTATCAGAACCGAATTTTTGGAAAAATTAACCGAAAAGTCATATGAACTAGCTTAAGAGACAAAATTGTATACTAACTAGCGGACAAAATTAAATTTCATAATGCGGAAGAATGTAGGTCAAGCAAAGCATTAAAAGCCCCGGGCAACTCTTATTTATAAGTGACAAAATAGCCAAGTGGAACGGATGAAGGAAACCTGTTGTCGATCGATATATGAAGGGAGAGTTTTCACTACGAATCAACCATATATCTTCAGGATCTGAGCTAAGTACTTCCCAGTGTTCAATCTGACCTAATATTAGAATCTCTCCATCTATACAGCACTTCATTTTAAATGAAATAGTTAAATGGCGCCTGTTTAACAGCTGGTTGAATCTTAATAAAAAGTAAATAAATTTCTTTAATTTGAATTTACCGTGTCTCAATGTAAATGTTTCAAAAGTTAAAAAATTTTTTAGCAATGGGTTATAACCGATGCGGCTTTTATGTAAAGTTTATTTTGTAGTTATTAAAATAAGTAAAAAGTACTTAGAAGTTTAAAAAATGTAATTACAGGACTCGGAATTTAGTTTTTGTTCCCAAATGTAGATTGTACTACAAGAAATAGAATTACCCGGAAGACTAACTTCGTATTTAGATCACGTTTCGACGGTTTCATATGTACAACTAATCGGGAAGTAAAATTTGGAGTTTGTTACTTTTAACTTTTAATTAGTATTATACATATAGACTTGTGTAAATCAAAATATTTGAACCTAAATACATATATTTTAACCTATAATTTAGCACTTATGATTTTATTTTTAAACTAATTACACATTAAGATAGTTTTCGGCTGCATGACTTATGTTAACGGAGCTACCCCACGTTTATAATGTGGCATTTCAGGTCAAATTTCACGTCTGTAATTTAACCTAAATATTCTAATACTTTTGTCTCTTAAATGTCGCACATACAAAGCCATATACAAGTTAATGTCACAGACTTTAAAATAATTAAGAAATTAAAAGTTCTTGCAGAAAATAAACAAGATCTTGATTTATGTTGCTTATGAACTATTACTTCACATTTTACGCAGGCACAAGTCAGTGGTTAAAAGTATGCAGGTTTATTATATGCAATATCTTTTAAAGAGTCATGAATGAAACACATTGTTTTTCCAAGATAAAAGCTTCGGTAAAGTAAACAAGCTTGTTTAAACATTGAAATCTTAAAGTTTACAATAGCTTAACTAGATACTCACTCAAAGAGTCCAATTTCAGCAGTTTTTAAACAAGTTCAGTTTAAAGATCTTTGACGTCGCAAGTCACGAACTGAAAAGGTATAGTTATTAGTAACAGAAGAAAGATCTCATTACATTTTCATTTAAATGATTAATTTCCTTCATTTAATTGTACGTTTAAAATAAAAATATAAACTGACAAGACTTAAATTAACAGTAAGCTACGATTAAGATTAATTCTAGCAATTTAACAATTGTTTAAGAAACTGATAAGATGTCTCTTAAAAATAGGCAAAATCAGACTTCAGTACTAAAAAAAATATAAAGTTTCACCATTTTTATAAATAATTTCTAAATAGGTTAACTGTAGATCAGTATTAAAGGAGCTGCTTAAAATGACAGTATCACTAAAAATGATTGAGCAGACCGTAATTTGTCAAGCATGACTCGTCTTCCTTTACTACCGAAAGTTAAAAGCCTGATTACAACCGAATAACTGGATTTTACTGTGACTTATTCACGTGTTGCAAGGGAGGAAACTTGGAAAATTTCCAATTATCCACTCCAACACAGAGTGGAAATTTAATACCCACCTTCTGTTCAGCAGTTGCCGGAACTGATCTCGGATCTTTCTCTTTGAAGAAGACAGCCCTGTCACCGGGCTACTTCGAATCCACTACTCTAGGTTAATTCCGGGCTAAAGAATATACCCAGTAGTTATACAACTTAATTGAGTTTAGCCTCAAATTTTTTTTCTTTGGTTAAAGTTAATCTAACTCCGATGTTGTGGTTGCTAACAATTATTTGCAAGGCATACCACATTTTATGTCCGAGATGAGGTGTACCAATAATAAGTTACTAATAAATAACACGCAGTCATTAACAATTGCATCAGATACTAGTTTTACAGTTTCAAACCTAATAAAATTTAAATATGGCTAATTATTTGGATAAATCCGAGTTAAATAAGGCATTATAAGCAGGTATTAGGTTTGGTTTTAGCCACTGTAGAAACAAATTTAAAGTGTGCTTCTTTGCATTGTGCGTACAAGACATTTGGAGTACTTTGGAGTTTAAGTTTCCTTTGAGAGGATTTTATCACAACCTACTCTTATGCGGTAATCGAATGATTTCAAAGCTGCAACATCCTTTTATTTTTAGATTAATCAGCAATAAAACATTCAGTTCTTTATGAAGATCCATCTGGGTTCCTACTTTGAAGTTATCAGAAATTCCTGCAGAACGTAATTTAACTGAAAACTGTAGATCGCGGGCTAACTAGCCATCTTATAAGGAAGTTAGACAATTGAGCGATAAACAAAGTTTAAGTAAGCAAAAACCCTTAAACTTCAGATGTTAGGCGCTACTCACTACTGGTCCTAATTCAGTGCTTGGAATAATGTTATGCTTTTAGCGACTCTGGAAACCATGTATGACGATTCAATTATCGACAAGGACATGCCTTAGTATCTCTCATTAAATGCCTCCCAACTTTCAACCAGAAATAAATTCTATGACTTCCAATAACAAAACAAATCCTTGAATACTAAAGGGGCTGATTTATGCCTTCAGCCATTTCATAGAAAAATTAAAGACAAGTGGACTGACAAGAAAAATTAAAGACATTGTAAATTTCGAATGAAATTTGAAACTCCGATAATTTAATATTAGGGATTGTTCTTTCACTGAAATAATTCAACCGGCATCTATTGTTTCATGCCAACTCCGAACCACTAACTTGCTTATAAAGGAAAGCAACTAGATTTGCTGAAGTGAAGGCCATAGAGAACCAGTTTTCTGTCACCTTGGTTTAATACTAGAAGAGTTATTTAACGCACGTTTAATTTAAAATCGTTTAATTTACATCTATTTCCTTAAAATAGGAAATCTACTTGCATACATGACTTTTATGTACTTAAAAATATAATTTCTAAGTTTGCTTGATGAAGTAGGATTTATTTAAAATTATTTTATTCTATTTTAATACAATCAATATGATCATTGCGTAGAATTTTTGTCTCACCCCGTTCTCTTGCATTTAAAAGCTTATGAACTTCAAGACCTTTCCTTTTATATATTCAGCAATCACACTTAAAAATGTGCTTCAAGAATAAGGTTTAATAGTTCAAGATCTGCTATTTCTCTTTAGATAAAATTGTCAGAACACTATATAATTTCCCTCTAAAATTTCAAACTCCGGAAACTTAATCTATTTATATAATTTAAAAGTAGTTTATTCAATTACCAACGAGTACTTAAATTCGCAAGAATAGGCCAATTTGCTTTAAATATTAGCTCACTACATTTTAATCTTGATGCTTAAAATTAATATTTGCTCACCTCGTTTATGTGTAACTTGCTTTTCATCCTTTTTTGCTTGAGTCGAACATTCAGGTAAAGGTTTCCAGAGACTATCTTCTCCACTGAAGAGCCCCCACATGGAGCCTTTTTCATCATATTCCTTATCACACAAATCTTCTTGCGAAGAATAGTAAGATACAAAACCACTATCTGTATCTTTCCAGGAGTTGCTTCTAATAAACGGTTGGAAACTCCCAAAATCTTTTCCTGAAGATTTGAACTTAAATAGCTCTGACGAACAAGTTGCTTGAGCTATAGTTCCTTGGAAATCATATCTTCCACAGTAGTAATAAGGATCACAATCATTAACAGAAAGGGATCTCTTGAATAATCGTTTGGGTAGCTCACTTTCAGTGTTTAGTGATGGTTTTAAGTCAATTTTAACAAACTCTGGTTCCGCTTCCGCTTCAGGAACAAGATCTTCTGGCGACATTAAGTTAATCTGAGGTATATCATCGGTTGATACAGGTATTGGGGTATTCTTATGAGCGGCTGCAGTATCATTATCTTTGCAAGCGTTTGTACACCATACGCTGCACGGTGGATCGCACATTACCTCTATTGGCTCTACATCTTCGAATTCTACTGTCAGACTATTTTGATGTTCAACTTTTTTGGGGGACAAACTTCTCCGTATCATTTCTTCAATTTCTTTAGAAACACCTACGAAAGAAACTTCTATAAATTGTTCTGCACTTAAAATATTGAGAGAATTTATACAAGAAAGTATGTTAACTCATTTATGGAAATTTGATTTAGGTGCCTTTGACAAGCTCGGTATCATTCTGGTTTTCCTAGTTTTTTTTAAACTTAACTGATCAAAAATTGCATCTGCCTTTATACTCCTTTTTTAATTCTAAGAAACTTGAACACATACTACCTTGAAGAAGCTGGAGATAAGCAGTTTGAATTTAAGATTATCGAGGAGTTGTTAAATTCTAAGTTGCAGCAGAAATATTTTTTCAAATTTTACCTCTGATAACAATTTAAACTAGCACTTAAAACAGCTCGAGAGAAAGTCTAGATATAAGTATTATCTTTAAATGAAACATTAAGAAACTTTTTAATGAACTTTGTTTCAGCTGAGCAGATCTCGTGATGCGATTTCTTTTTACTTGGATGTTTTTATTACCTGAATAATCTAAAATCTTCAGGTTTCTTTTGACTAAACATAGTAATAAAATCTTTCATTAAAAAGCTATAGTAATTTCATCATGAATTTCTAAGTTGCCCGATTAATTTTTATTCCAGATAAATATCAATCTTGAACTAAAAATTAGCTTAACTTATATTTTAAAAGCAGTTAAGAATTGTATTCGCTAGAATTTTACTAGAAATTACCTTCATCAGGGTCATAATTTTTAACTTCTAGGAGTGGGTGGTCTTCGTCGTCCTCCAGTTCTTCATTGATTACAGCACAAGAATTAGACTGTTAAATACATTTTTAAACACCATTTAGAGAATTATCAAAGATACGATAATACATATTTACTAGATTAAGCTTCAGATTAGTTTTAAAGAACTTCATTCTGTAAATAGATTAGAACTGCATTAAACTATCCAAAACTTTTTGGAGTCTTCGTCAAAAGAATTTCATACCAAAAAGTCTTAAGACAAATAGTAACATAGGGTGAGAGCCTATATACAAGCTCTAGTTTAAACTCTACTATAAACAGAATTTAGTATTTAAAGGAGAGTCCAGATTACAAATATCTACGATTAAAGTGTTAACTTCACTCATTAACTGTTGAGCGGGGAGAAGTTAAAATAAAGCTTGAAAGATGGTTAACTCCAAAGGTTAATTCCTATAAAATCAGTTATAAAGATGTGCTATTTAGCAACTGATTATATGCAGTTATTTAAACGAATTGTTTATGGAAAGCGTACATTAACTTCCCAAATAAACAAGTAAATTTAAATTAAATATTTTAAGTTAAAAACTGAAATATATAACCTTAAGATTCTTCTGTGATTATGTATCGCATGACTTCTTATTTGATAATTCCTCAATTTAACTAAAATAATTATCTGCGAGTTCGCATAAAACCAGTATTTATGGAGATAGTCTGAGTTTTTAAAATGCAGTAACTAAATTTCTTTTTTGTTCATTTTTTTAATAAATTTTACTAGTTAAAAATTAACTATTAAGTTTTTAACTCCATTATTAATTGTAATAGTTAAAAACTTAACTATTAAGTTTTTAACTATTAAAATTTATTAAAAATAAATGAACAAAACAGAAATTTAGTTACTGCATTTTAAAAACTCAAAGACTATCTCCATAAATACTGGTTTTATGCGAACTCGCAGATAATTGAGTATTTTAGTTAAATTAAGGAATCATCAAATAAGAAGTCATGCGATACATAATCACAGAAGAATCTTAAGGTTATATATCTAAAGTTACAGGTATTTTAAATTTAAAAAACTTAAGTTCTTAGAGTAGTTGAATAGTGTTTTTTTAAGACTAAAGGTTTATCCTTATTTGATCCGAAGTGTTTGAGTTTGAAAGTAATTTAATACACGTTTATTTTTTCGTACAAGCTCTCGAATACATTAAGGTTTGGTTTGCTTGTCGCTCAACGGTCATTTTTTGCACACGAGGGCTAATTAGACCGGGACCTGCGGCTTAAAACGGATTCCGGACCACTACAAACATCCATGCCCCTCAGATACATTAACGTATAGGTTTACATGTAAGCATAAGATTTGATGTATTAAAGTCTTAAGTCATGTAAAGAGAAATTACAAAATTGGAATAAAGTTTCACTCACCTCAGTATTACAATCATCCCACAGAGGACTTGACTTTCCGTTCTCATCGGTTGTATCTAAATTACAGGCATTTCCCTCGGTAAATTCAACCTCTTCCACAGTTGAGACAAAGTCTTCGGAACAATCCTCCGGAAGTTCGCAGTACTTGGTTAACAAATCACAGAGTCCACAGATTATATTTTCGAACGCTAGTGCAAGGTCATCTAAATTAATTTTAACACTAATTGTATTCTCAAAGTCATCTATAAAAGGGTGTTCATCTAGGATATTGTAGTTGAAGTAATTAGTAAGTATGAATTCATTGCCTTCTATGCTTTCTGGATGATGATTTAGGTGGATAGTCTCCATCGAACACGAATAAGATAACTTCAGAGGATTTCCAAAACATGTTGGTGGAATAGCATACCCAAACATAGGAGGACATTGACAGACATCTTTAACACAAGATTGATTCCATAATGCTTTGTCAAAAGAATCAATAGACCATATTTTATCTTTGACTACTTCCGGCCGATGAGGCAGTGACAATAAAGGCCGTACAGCTTGTTCATGACGATACAAGCCCCAAAATGATACTAATAAGAGAGGAGTTTCTGGTGGTTGAAGTTTCGACAGATCAAATGAAATTTTGTCTACTTTGCAGATAAGTTTGTCATGGATTGGACGAATTTCTGTCAATGTTTTACTGGAAAGAATTTTCTCAGTAAGATATCTATTCACTTTCGAAATATCTACACCTCGAGAGTCTTTGTACTTCAAAAGGATCAGTTCTCCAACGATATTCGCAATCTCTTTCTTTGAAAAGGTTTCCCCCTTGCTTTCTTTTTCTATTACCTTCTTTAAGAGTGACTCTGCAACTCCTCTCATCGTTGTTACATCTGCCATTTTACTTGGAACAAAAGAATTTGCGAGTGGATTCAAAGTGGAACTCTTTCCTTCAGACATCTTAACTTGTATGAACTTTAGTTTCAAATTCAGCTTTTGTTGCAGTTTTATGAGAACGTCCAGAGATAATGTAAAATTTTAGCTCCTGAAATAAAGCAAATTTAATCGTATAACTATGAAAACCAGTCTCTGTTAATCAATATTTAAGTTATATTGGAAGCACAGCAACAAAAGCTTTCCTTTGAGTGATAGTTTGACAATTTATATTTTGTAATGAATAAATTTACTAGCAGAGTTGAAAAAACTTAAGTTCTTTAAAAACCTTACTAAAATAAAATTCTTGTTGAAACTGTTTACAGAACAAATTCGTTATGTTTAAATTAACGTTTAAATATTTTATTAATGGAATACCACTAGATAAAATTAAGCATAAAAACCATAAAATTATAAATATGCAAGGAAACTTAAATACATGTAAAACATCATTGTAAAAAATTAAGTTTTCGTTTACCAACCTAAAGGAAGAAAATCTGCCGGTAGTAACACAAGTTATTTAAGGTAGTAAAATTTGGATTTCTTGGGTTGATTATAATATAGGATACAAAAGTACAACTCATTCCACTTCTTTTCAAAATCCAGCAAAGAAAGTTTTCGTAATTTTAAAACTGAGAGGCTTTGGCAGCCTCATAGGGAAAGGCGCCACCACAGTACCATAAAAATATCGGGTTTGGAAAACAACCAAGGCAAAGTTCGCCATGCTGAGAAAAGCTATACGAGTTAAAAATTCCATAGGATATAATGTCCTTACTCCAATGCACAATGGAGAAGAAAGTGCCGGCTTAGATGTCGAATTCATAACTGACGATGCTCAATGAACTACAGAAAATCTTCGACACTTGAATTTTTCTTCACATTCAAATCATATTAGAGCAGTCGATTAAAATCAATATAATTCAATTTAGTTATGCAATAATTATTTTGATTAAGTTGACTTAAGCTTTGCTTAATTATGTTTATTCTACAAAAATTGTTTTGCATATGTTGGCATTCTTTTCTGTGAATGAGCTTATTCTCATTCATTAATGAACGTCAATACGTGTTATCTTCTTCGATGTGAGCTACAAGCATTGTAGTACAGAGTTACAAAGGTGTCCGCCATAACCTACCTACCAATTATAATACGTTTATTAACAATCATTAAAATTGTTCTTTGAAAACATAATGGTTATAATTATTCATTTAATACAAAAGTTAAGCGTATAACTTTATATATAAATAGTTTGTTATGATTATTCATATGAACCATCTCAAATATCCCAGTCCAAGGGGAAACACGAACTATGAACTGTTGAACTGAGAGCCAGAGCACAAATCATTTGATTTCCAGCTCAGTTAATTAGTGAATGAAATTAATTTCACAAAAATTAAATATATTTAGATTTTCCTTTGTGTAAATAATATGAATTAATGTCTTCAGTAAAATAAATAGATCTTTTGGTCATATTTATCTCGAACTATAAAATTTATTCATATTTGACGTAAAATTATTTCAAAAATTTTTATCATTAGCTACATGGAGAGAATGCGCAGGTTTAAAATCCACCTAATTGATAACTAATAATAATATTATAAATATTTATGCATTTCATTAATTATTAGGAAATAAATAATTGCCTCAAATCAATATTTAAAAATTGAATTAATTTTACGCGTAAAATAATTTGTATAACATAAATTTTCAATATTTTGGAGTAAACTAACTTTTGTTTCTTGGTTGGCATCTTTGTTGCTTTTTGTTCACGTTTTTCCACACATAATGCCTAATTAGACCATGATCTGTGGTTTAAAGTGAATTCCAAACCACTATATAAACATGAAAGTTCTAAGGTGATACAAACTAATAAAATGAATGCCGACCACCAGTTGAGCTAATTTTGATAGAAGGAAAAGGAGTCACATTGAAAAACACTGCATTCATATTCCAAAGGACTAGAAGAAATTATGTCGTATGGAAAGAAAGAAATTGTATCGGGTATCAATCTGAAAGCTTCACATTTGTATTACTTTCTTCACTATTGGTTCTATCTAAAATTCCATCAAGAATCTAATTCTAAAAGGTAGTTGGAAATTTATACCCATGATAACAATGTTTAATGAATATTAATATTCATGATTCATTTCTGATTCTCAATTTTCATTTATAAATGTACAGGTAAATCCCATCATTTCATAGTGATTGTTAAACTGGGTAAATTTTAATGAACTTCATCGAAATCAAATCTTTGGGAATTTCTAGTTTTGAGAAATTTGTTTCTTTCTTCGTATTTATCAGTCTTTCTTTGTACTTATTAAGGGGTAATTCGATAAGGATCTACAGTTTAAAAGGGATTCAGAACCACTAAAGATATCCGGGCCAGAAGTGAAAATCGAATTCAATAACTATTAAGCTGAAAAAAAAAGTTCAGAGCCCTAACAGCTCTCGATTAGACTCTTTTTAAAAGAAAAGCAAGTGTACTTTAATTCATTATGATGAATTCAATGTCTAGCTGTTGTGATTTATATCTGTTGTTAACGCAATTAGATTTTCGTGACTCTCAGAGTTGCAATTGATATCTGTATAATGTAAGCATTTGTGCGGACCTATGAGCAGTTGAATTGAACTTAAGTTACTACAAACTAAAAATTTGTAAAATAAAAAAATTCTATGTGGAATTATTTATAATTTAGCTTAATTCAGTAATCAAGTAATTCAACTTAATAACATTGTTTTCAATAAACACGAACAGCGTTTAATCATGTTTTGAATTAAGCAAAAATATCATTTGAAAAACAAATGCATTTTCTACTGACATAGCGAGAGGAAATAATTTAAAGTATTTTATTTTAGAATTTTCTCTTCCCATCTGAATGAAGATTTGAAGTATATGAAATCGGCACAAAAATAATTGAATAATTTAAACTCCTCTTTCATTTAAGGTTTAATTTATTAATTGATGATGTGATACTCATCATATTTATCAAAGCCATTATCAGCAAATTTTTTTTCAATAAACTGCATTCTCAATCTTATTTTAATTTCCATTAGTAGCTATTAAGTTATTTATTGTTAGGAGACCCATTTATACTGAACTAAAGATACGATGATTACAAGCAACCTTAGAAATGACGTCTTTAAGTATTTAAAACACTTTCGGTGTTGTAGGAGATGTTTTAGGAGGCCAGAAATTTTTTACTGGTATCATGCACCTCCATTTATGAAATTGTTTTAAAATCTAAATTCGGGGTAGTAAACGCGTGCCATTATTTCATAAAACAATGCTATCATATTTTCTAGCGTAGTTCAGAGAATATTAAAAAGAATTGATTTAGGTTATGTTAATAACAATCATGAAGCGGGTAAGAGAGGAGAGCCCGTGTGTCGCGGCAACTTAATTTCCCTCTGGCCATTCAATTACTGCAGTCCATCTGGAATTCAGGAACAGTTTAATACCACACCTGCAGATTGTGTTTGTGGTATACACTGGTGTGCAATATCAATTTTTCTTATAAACTTCTAGAAACTGATGCCCATCAGTGACACCGTTTAGAGTGCTGCAAAGAGCACAAAATTTGGACATCTTATCAATGGAGTGGTGTCCTCTTTACGGATGGGAAACGTTTCAGTGACACAAGAGATTATTAGTGTTACTTCATCTGGAGATAGGTCGGGATATTATTCCACCACATAATATAAAGAGACGTTATGATGGTCCTGGAGTTGTCGTCTAGGGAGACATTACGATCGAAGTAAGATCATCGTTTTCGAAAAAGGTTTTGTAGGCGGAGATCGTTATTGTAAGGAGGTGATCTTTTTCCATGTGGGTCTGTTCCTGGATGCCATTGAAGCCTACTAATTTTTCATATGTGGCAATGTATGGGCACAGACAAACTGTTCAACTGCTATTGGAAAGAAAATATATCTTTCGAAGGAATTGACCAGTATACTCCCCTGATTGAAATCCCTTAGAATATATGTAGGATGCTTTGGGATGACGACCTCCGGTAAAAACCCAACAACTGAAATAGATGCTGATTGAGAAAAGAGCACTGTTACTTGTAGAGCTGTTGGATAACCTGCTGCTGCTGAATAGAGAGAGAAGGTGCGAAACAACAATCACAGTAAGGGAAGGGAATATCTCATACTAAGGAACACTTGTTGGTTGTTCTTCATCTTGGAAAGACAATCATGCGTAACGATACTATGAATTTGGTAAAGCGATTTTTCGTTTGATTTCATACTGTAGACATTATATTCATTTTTGCGCAACTATGTTTTCGTCATTGTTTAATTACTAAATTCTGTACTTTGTTTCGGAATATTATCTCTTTTAAATGATTTTTCTAGACAATAAAAAGGAAAAGAATAAGAGAGAGAGAGAGAGAGATCTGCTGTTTAAGTTTTGCTCATCAGTGCATAAATTCCAATTACTGAAGTTAGCCCTCATTTTACGTGATGCGAAACTTCAATTGTAATTTTTAAATATGTTACTAAAAGGATCAGCAAATGCTCGAAAGACATGTAAATATTATAAAAAGAAGGACATATCCTTATGTTTCCGCATATTTCGTGAGATTAATTAGGCTAATATTTAAGATGCTCTTGCTTTTCATTTCAACGATAAAAAGTTACTCACTTTATTAAACTTACATTTATTCTAATCTTCTCTTTAAGTGGATGCATTTTAATATTTTCTTTTTATATAAAATTATACTAAAAAAGTGTAGTATTCTGTCATTGACGCAATCAGTAATAACAATTTGTATTTAAATTTTGTGGAAAATGTGTAACTAAATTAATATAGGCACACATATAATGCATTATTCTAAACCTAGAATTCTTATTATAGAAATTTATACTATTTATGATGCAATAGAAGTGCTAAAGAATTGCGCTCATATAAATTATAAATATTTTTACTTTAAACTTTATTTAATATCAGTTTAGATTTGTTTTAATTTCTGTGACTTTTCTTATGATTCATATTTCCATTTAGAAATTTCATTTTAATTTTACCTTTTTAATAGCAAAATTATAATAAAAAAATTAAGACCATTAATATATTGACAAAATAGATACGTTTCACTAGCAAGTTGTTAATATATAGTCAAAGTAGTTGGGAATTATTTTTACTACAACATCCATAAAACATTAGTTAATGAAATTGGAATGCATCAAAAATCTTCATTAAGGAAATAAGAAGTTTTTCAAAAGTTAAATTTTTAGATTTTTGGAGAGGAGGGGGTATTTTTTCCCCTTTAGTACTTATAATGACCTCGAAGTTTCAAAACTATTCTCTTTTTTGGTAATAATTGACAGTTGTAATTTATGATAGATTAACACTTAAAAAGAAAGAACTTTTTTTCTCTTTATATAAAAAGTCTGGAATTGACATGAATTGTGTGATGTGAATTTATTAGACATAATAATTTATTTGGGAATCATGTATTTTTTCAGCAGAGTTTAGTTTTCCAAACAGTAATTAACCTTTGAAAAAAATAAATAGGAGTTGACTTTCCATTTTCCCAGAACTAAGAATTACGAACATAAAACAAACTAGTGAATTCAAATGGTACATATTTTTGAATTTATTGTAAAAACTTGTAAACATGCTATTTTTTAAACTTTTGTTGAGAAAAAGAATAAAGCTAAAAGTATGAAAAAAAAAAAAAAAACACAATCGTTTTTTGGTTTTTGAATTATAAATGAATAAAACTATAATTCACGTATTTTTTTGTACACTGTTTTTGAAAAGAGCATTTTTATTTTTTATCATTTTGTGCATATTTAACGCATTTCGATTTAATTATATCGAAAAGTAATTGAATAATAATATGATTTTTATTAAACTCGAATTACAATTACGATTAGTAGTAATAACAAAGGGAAACATTAGATAACAGTTACTTTTGCCAAAAAACGATTATATAGAAAACAATAGATTTGTATTTGTGGACCAAAATAAACACTCCCCTATTACTATTATGAACATGAAAAAATTGGATAAAAGTATAATCTTTACACACACACACACACACACACACACACACACACACACACACACACACACACACACACACACACACACACACACACACACACACACACACACACACACACACACACACACACACACACATATATCAATGTTTTTTAATTAATTAAAATAATATTTAATATTATGATTTTCCTTTATATATATATAGATATAGATATTTGATTTAATAAGAAATTTAATTTTTATAATTTTTATACATAGAATTGTAAATTTTTTTAAAATAAAATTTAAGTACTATTAACAAACACATTTATTCATTATGTGAAAAGATTATACTATAGCCAATTTAAAGTAATTTGTTTAGCTATAAAACATATATATATATATAGAGATATTTGAATTTTTAAGAATTCTATTCTTCATTATGGTTTAATTTTTTAATATAAAAATGTATGTCATTATATTGAGATTAATTAATGAATGTAGTTACTTGGATATTCCTTTTTGATATATAATTATATAAAAAATATCATTAATATGGATGCTTTATTTTGATTCTATTTAACCAATTTTTTTGTTTGTTCGAAATGTAATTTGCATGCATTACTTTATGCATGGAAATATACTCCTTTTTTATTTAAATAAATTTGAGTGCTGTGATGGTATATACACTGCTGGACAATTGCTAAGGACGGATAACACTATCATCCATAGCAACCACAAAATGAAAGGAAGCAAAATGTGGAAAATTAGAATAAGTGCGGGATATAGTAAGAAGAAGCATGCGTATATACACTGCTGGCGTGGACTAGACGTGGAAAAAAATATTCACAATTTTTTCCACGTCTGTTCATCACGCAATAGCGTTCATAAGAGCTTTAAAGGTTTTGAAGCGTGTGGACAGTTGTTGTTTCAAGCCAAAGTTTTACAAGAAAGATTTAATAGGTGAACTTGAAATTTTTGGCATGTCTTCCCGACATCACTTAGATGATTTTATGAGTGGCCTAATTATTTTAAAGATCGAAGAAGGGCGAAAAATAACAGATGTTGCCAGGGAGTTCGACATCACTCACAGCGTTGTTTCACGGCTGTGAAAGTCATTTAAAACTACTGAAATGTGTAGTAGGCGGCACGGGGAAGGTCGTGTTAGAAGTACGATGCCTGCAGAATATAGATATATCGTCTTATCAGCAAAAAGGAACAGGCGCACCACAGCTCAGCAGGTGGCAAATCAGTTTCTTGCTGCCTCAGGAAAGCAGATCTCCCGAAAAACTGTTGCCAGACGTTCGAGGGGAAGAGGACTATACGCCCGCAGACTTGTTGTGTGTGTCCCATTGATCAAACATCACCGTACTGCCCGTTTGCAATGATGTCTTGAGCATCACAATTGGACTGAACAGGACTGGGCATGCGTACTATTCTCAGATGAGAGTAGGTTCGGTCTGTCATCGGATTGCAGACGCCAACTGCTTTGGCGCGAGAGTGGTACTGCTTAACATTCAGAAAATATCCAGGAAAGAGACCGATATTCAACGTGGAGTGTCATGGTGTGAGCCTGCATCATGATTAATGGCCGCACGCCCCTACATGTGTTTGCGAATGGGACTATGATGGGCCAGCGATACATTAATGAAGTTCTACTTCCTCATGTTCGTCTTTTCCGAGGCGCTGTCGGGGATAAATTTGTTTTTATGGACGACAAAGCTGCATGTTATCGAACACTCGCTGTTCAGGATTGTCTAAACAGCGAGGGTATTCAAAGCCTCGTATGGCCATCACGTTTTCCAGATCTAAACCCCATTGCAAATGTGGGGGATGCTTTGTTGAGGCAAGTTGCTGGTCGAAACCATCCTCCGACAAACAAGAACACCCTCATCCGTGCATTCATCGAGGAATGGGATAAATTGCCTCAACAGCTGCTGGATAATGTTGTGCAAAGTATGATACGACGTGTGGAATGTTGCATCACACTCCACGGTGGACATATCCCATACTGATACCTTTCTTCAAGGTGCCTGATGACTTTTAGATGCATTGTTCCATTTTTCCGTATGCAACATCAAATGAACATTTTTTTCTTTCAGATGTTTCACAGCTTTTGTACTTTCCAGAACAATAAATATTCTTTATTCTAATGTCTGAACAGTGTGGCAACTATATTTTATCCTACTAGGCCTCATGTCTCGCTTAATGTTATGCTACATTGCAATTTGTGATCCTTCCTTAGCAATTGTTCAGCGGTGTAGTTTTACAATATGCTACTTCCTCTCAAACTAAAGTTATTCAATAAATGAAATTGAGATGGTATATAAAAGTATCAATATTTTATTCGCAATAGATTCTGAATTTGTGTCTACGATTACACTTTTAAAAATTTATTCATTTAAAGTTAGGATGGCATTTAAGTTCACAAGAAAACGAAAGTAGTAGACAGAGAAATTTGAAAAGAAAATGTTTAAAAATTTCCATTACAACTTAGATTACATGAAATATACGCCATCGATTACAATTAGTATATTACGACTATTTAACGACTGATCGTTACTTAAGTTTTCCCATATTAAAAAAAAAATTATCTTTATTTTAAAAAACATTATTGAGACATTCAATTTCTTACTATCAAAAATCTGCTGAATTCGTTGGGATAAATTGATGAAAATACTTCTAAGTGTATAGCTCTCGAGCTACAACAGTTTAATATTATCAACAAGGTTACTTTATGTGAATGAAGATATCCAACATATCTATAAGTGTTGACTCCAAGTAAATCAATCAAACACTGCGTTACGAGGCAAAATAAAACCAAAACTTTATTGAGATATTGAACAGTATAGAAATTTATGCTATTGATTACTATGTTGTGATGCGACTTCTGTAAGAATAAACTAAGCTATGGTTTTGAAATAGATACGCTAAATGCAAAACTGAAGTCTTTTTCTTTAAACTTAAACCACATGATATGTTGCTACGGCAGGAAGTCGGCGTCTGACTTCAGCAATAAACTAGTAATACAATGCATTGTGAAACGAGAGCAGTATTACTTCATACAATGTAATAACGTTTGTTATATTATAAATGCTTATTACAAGATGAAATATTTATTATGTGGTGTAAAATAAATACTTGTGAATTTGCAATGAGATTTCATGTAAATTTAAAAGTAGATGCAAGAGGTCTGCAAAATTTCAAAGATTGATAGAATTTTCTCTAACAGAAATAGTTACTCTATGACAGATATCACAGAAAAGAAAGCTTTATCTCTTAGAATCACAAAAATGAAAGGCATACATGACAAAATTTTTAATTATTCTTTCAAGTTTAATTTCCATAAATAGTTTTGCTCAAGTTTAAATCTTTGGCATAAATTTGGTAAGCAAAATTTTTCATATATTACAGAACTGCGGAAAAATATTTCTCTTGATAAAAAACGAATACCGTAAAATTTTAGAGTTTGTTTAGCATTTATTTCATAGTTGAAATTTGGATAAATAAAAGAATGATACCAATTTAAAAATCTGAATGAATATCTGATCAAAATGATTTTTATTTATTTAATAATAATGATTTTATACCTGCAAACTCTCTAATATTGTATACCATGTGTTTATATTTTAATTATTTTATTCTTATGTAGTGTTTATAAAATTTAAGAATGAAGTAATTAAGATATGAAATTCTTTATCTTGACAGTAGGGAGGAAAATGTATCAACACTTGTGAATGATAAAATAAACCAAAATAATAAATTCCTCATTACTATTAACTTTAAACCTGAAATTTAAAATTTTCATTATATGTGAGATTCAAATTTTAAGATTGCATTAATGTGTTTACATTTTAATTAATTTTTATACACAATGCTTTTGTTCAATTATTTCAAAATGAAAATATGGAAATCTATATTGATAGAATTGAACAGGAATATGTTAATAAAAATAAACCAAAGCAACACATTTATTAATACTAACTACGATAACATTAAACCTATTTATGTGAGACTTCTAATAGAAAGATATTACTCATTCTTCTTCTTAATAATCTATCTTAGTAAATAGATACACTTCAAGAAGGATAAGTGCTTACTGAAAAAAGAAAAATTGTTCCACTTCAAGATCAATAGCTATTGAATTTAAAGTAGGCTATTAAGTTTGGAACTACCATTTATTCGCATTCTAGAAACAGTTCAGATTAAAAAGTAAAGTATTTAAGCAATTTAATAAATTCTATTTGTTAACAATAATGGAGACAACATGAGAAAATTGTAAGCTAGCATTTCATTGTGTCATTTTAAATACTATGCGGGATAATCGGAAAACATTATCCTATAAATTTTAATTTTATTGATATATGGATGCATAGTGGTACAGGCGAGCCCCGGAGTGTACTTTTAAGTTAACCGGTTTGGAATACTCGCCTATGTACAATTGTCTCGAAACTTTTTATCCACGGGCAGTTGACGACGTCACACATGAGCTGGCACCCTCTTCTCCACGTCTACACCCTACCAGCGGAAGAACTTTGGACATCCCATATGAATCGGTTCCCAACCCAGTGAGGGCGAGTCTCCCAATCATTGCAAATCCAATTTATTGGTAGCAGTTACATGTCATTTCAGATACTGGACTCGGGCAGTAAACAGCTGAACAAGCAATGGTATCTTCTATCTGAAGAATGAGGCGAAAAATGAGGCTTATTATGTAAGAACTATCAATTCATTGCTCTATTAAAACGCTTTTACAAAATTTTCGTGCATTTATTTATCAATTATATTATATAGAAATCCGTTTCTATATTCTAAACCAGATGCGAATTCAATTTAATTATTTGTAACAAAATAACATGCTATTTTACTGAAATAGGGCTTAGGCTTACAAACGCATTCTCGAATAATTCAAAGATTAAATTTTGGCACACACTAATTGCATTTTTATATTCAATAACGATATTGATAATGTCTTATTAAAATAGATCTTAATTGCTTATCATTTGATTGTGTAGAACTGGAATGTACACAGAGGGAGAAACACTTGCCTAATCAGAATAAAAATGCCAATTAGATCATTAGATTGCTTAGTATCACTGAATATCAATGTAATTATGGAGACATATAAGCAAAGGAAAATCCTACTCTTGCCCTATTTCTTTCATTTCTGAAAATAATTTCTTTTTAGAGAAATAGAGAGAAATTTATATGTATTTAAATATTCTAGAATGGGAGTAGAGAATGGAATGATGTTATAGTCAGGCGAAACATTTCTATGTTCTATAAAATTAATTGAGACTGCATTAGGAAATTGTTTGACTTGTGTATTTTATTTTTTGATTTCCTTCACAAATTTCGATTCTCCGTTATAAGGTTGTATATGATCTTTGCTTTTACTAGAGTTAAGTACTTATAAAATCTTTAAGACTAAATTTTTCACTGTGCCAACCAGTTAAATGTTAAATAATAGTTTATTCCTCATGTTCATTTGTAGTTCAAATTATTTTTAAGCTACATTAAAGCATTTCATTCTTTAAGAATATTTGACTGAAGGTTTATTTTTCTCCTAATCACTTAGTTGTATATTTTTACAATGAGAATGATAATATTTATAGAGATTATCAGTGTTTGAAAACTCTACAGATACTCATGTATTATAATTTTATGACAAGTTACATAAAAAATGTAAGTAATTCACCTACAAAATTCAATAATAATATAAATTGATTCCCAATTTCATCTCATTTCAGGGAAAAATATGTTCCACTCAAGTTATTTTCAAATTGTTTCCATCATCCACTTTATATTTTTTTTAAATCTCTTTTTTATCTTAGTAAAAATACTCAAAGAAACAATACTGGGTTCTTATTTTCTAACAGTATTTTAGACAAGAAGAAAGAAAGATATTAGAGGCCATTCAGAATAGAAGCTTTTGAAGTAACTCGTGATAAAGAAACTGCGCATTAGTATTTTCTACTAAAGGGGAATAGTTTTAAAATAGAAAAAAATATTCTACTCATTGGCACACAGATAATAGGACACATGTTATTTATTATTCTGGATAAAATATAATGAGCAAGAAGTTTCTTGTTAGGAAGTATATCGGTAGTTCTTGTGTGTTAATTAGGAAGTAAATCTATCCTTCCTGCTGGAAATACGTGTGCAGGTTATTTCTAACAATTCATTCACTGATAATAGTTTTTTTCCCTCTAATTTTTATCAATTAAGAAGAGAAACCTTTAAACAACATTTTTGATCTTAAATTTATAAAATAATTTGAAGATTTTTTTTTTTTTTTTTTTTTTTTTTAAAAAAAAGTTTGTTCTTTCAAATTGCTAAGAAACTGAAGGAATAAACTTAAGCGAAATTAAATGAGTATTTATGAGTAATTTTGGATCTGTATAATGATTGTGTTGTGTTGAAATAGGCATAAAAAATTGCACATTAAATTAATTATTTTCGTATTTTAATATTAAGAGTTCATGATAGGAGATAAATTATGTTTAAAAAGAGGTTGATGCTATTTCATTCCTTTGATTTTCTCTAAAATTTGAATCAGCAAATTTGATTTTATTCTCGTTATTTTCACATTCTCTTTATCATTAATTGAATTATGAAGTCTTTCAAGACAAATATTAGTAAAGTGATGGATCCAAACATCATGCTATGACCACCTGAATTCACAGATTATATAATAATTGTTGAATAATCAATCCAGAATCATCTACCGGAAATTTGATAATTATCATTAATGCACTGGAACTTTCCAAACAGTTCCTGGTAAGGATTAGTTTGCTGCGGGTAGAGATCCAGAATGCTTGGACGATAACATAAAGGTTGGGATGTTGAGGATTATATAGAAAATTCACTCTATTTTATTTATTTATTTATTTGTCTTAAAGAAATTTTTTTTAATTATTTCTTCTATTTTCTTTTGAATACAAATTATTCTTCAAAATATATATTCAAAGGAAATGTTAACATTTTGATAGAAGCACAAATGGTTCAAATGGTTTTATAACCTTTATTTTCACAAATTCATAAACAGTGATAAATTAGCTTAATTTGCTGATAGTCAAAAGACTCAAAAAATCTAGATTATGGTTAGTTGGGAGCATTAAGGGCAGTATTCAGATGACTAAAAAACAGTCGGTATTTTATTTTAGCTGTGTGAAAAAAATCTCAGATCTAATTCATGTATTAATTCAAATATAATAATTCGAAATCTTCATTGTTTTATTGTAGCCAATTAAGATGTTAAATATTATACTTACACTTAGAAAAAGAATAATTCAAATCACAAAATCCTTTTCTTAATGTAAATATACTGTACTTATTACGAATACTTCTTTTCGTAGTTGTCTTACACATGCGTATTATAAAAATACATATTACTATTTCTAGGTTTACTTTGTAGCCTTACGATTACTTTTAAAATAAATGGGTTGTGATTCGATGGAACGTGAAACAGCTTTTTTAATGTTAGTATCCACATATGCTCTATGTGTAACTAATATCTACAATAAAAAGCTGCGCAAAATATGATGCTTACAAATTTCTTGCATAAACAAGTACCAGAAGAATTTTAGATGTTTAAATTAGGTTATAAATTTAACATACATGGTAAGAAAGAAATTTCAAATTATATTTCAGAGGATTGATTTTGAGTGGTTTCTTTTTAATATTTTCAAATATATTGGAATATTTCACTGTGCAGTCTACAATTGGGCATACCTGTATGTATATAAATTCTCATATAATTAAAATATAAAACTATACGATATCATATAATAATCTCAATTTTAAAATTTTCAATACCATGATCTATATTTTAACTATATTTTGAATACATAGAATAGAACAATGATGATGAGCCGTTGTAGCGAGCGTCATAACCGATATTATAATCCATTTTGGTCGACATGGATCATGGATTTCCAGAATCTTCCCGAGAAACAGCTTCAACATGGCTTCTTTTACTTTACGTGTGTACGGATAAATTCTTGAGAACTGAATGAACAATGTCGTCATGTTTGCTGGGAATGAAAAACAAAGATTGAAGAAAAATTCTAAAAATGAAACAGTTGATGGATCATATCACCATATATTTGTTAGTTATGCATATTGTTTGCGAATAATTTTAATTAATAATAGGAGCCAATTCAATAACCTTAAAAATAATTAGAAGAACATTTTATTACCTGTATATTTTTATGTGCTATCTTAGGCATAATTTTACTTTCTTGTTAGAGGAAGCAATGTAATTTTGTAACCCCTCTATAAAAGTTTTTTTGTTCCTTACTTTTTCATGCCTCTAAATTATGGAAATCACATTTTCCTATTTTTGCTGTTCAGTCTGTCTTTTGGATCCAAATGAAATAAAAAATCATCCACACATTATCTTAATTCAAAATTAAATGATACTTGATTTGGATAGATACAGGAAATATCAATATAATAAGCACATGATATTTGTTCGGCAATCTTGATATGTATATACGACCAGAGAACAGATTAAATTTTCTGAGTTTTTCAAAATTTTATCAAGCTAAAAATTCCTTATACTGGAAATCTTTTGAAAAATATCTCACAAAATATTACTATTTCTTTGTTTTTTAATCTTTATAAATTTTTATCTTAATGTAAATGGCTCTATGAACATTACGAAATATGGTCAACAAATATCTAAGCGACCGATGATGTCATTTTGCGCTACTATTTCTCAACGAATGAGTGACCTGTGTGCTGTACACTTCTCAAGGAATCGTTTTATAGGGGCATTTTTGGTTTAGCTTCCTACGGATCAAACGTGCAGCAGTTGTCATGGTTGGCTTTCACATTCTTTAAACATGATAAAATTGTTCCCGCAATAAAATTTATTTTTGAAATTTGTGTCATTGATAATTCCTTTTAATAACTATATATATATATATATATATATATATATATATATATATATATATATATATATATATATATATATATATATATGTATGTATGTATGCATGCCTGTGTGTATATTCCTGCCGAATTTTTGCAATCCAGGACTGAATTGTTAATGGCGGAGTAGAGTGTGTCAGGGTGGTGGTCTCTAGTCGACGACTTGAAACATAGACTTTGTTTCATTTCGAAATTGTGAACGCATTGCTTATAATTAATATAAACTATAATCAATACTGATTTGAACTCATTGTGAAGTTGCTTATGCCGCCAACTGAACTGTTCCACAACTTGGCTATTTTCATACAAGGAGATGTGGGACTTTTTCCCCCCTTTTTTAAATTATCACTTATATGCAACCATTTAGGTAGTAAAAAATGCACGGCATCATATCTCTTCTTTTCACTTAGCAATTGCAGTTTTTTTTAAAAAAAATTTAACTATATTTATTATTGTTTTTGAGTTATTTAAAATTAATGCTTTTGTGCTCGCAGCTGTGAACATTTATTTGGTTTTCCCAAACTGTCCCCGATCAGAAATGGAGAGAAAGGAACACTAACTTCAGTATTTAATAACTCATGACTCAGGGGAATTTTCAAAAGCCCATTGTATAAGATGCCATCACCCATTACAGCGCCAAGTATTAGCAAAATATATCTTAAAAATAAGTTTTAGATTTGAAAAAATTAAGCAAAATCAATTACAAATGAGAAAGTATGAGTTATCCGTACTCATATATCCAAAGGAATTAATCAAAAGAATGTGCGCTAATTACTGAAGTGTAGTATTCTCCTCTTATAAATATTAATGTATATAATTAATTAAATTAATGCATTTAACATTTTGCTTTTTAAAATGAATTCCAAATGAAAGGAAATTGAAAGTTTTATTTTTTTAATTTTTAATTTCCTTTCAGTTTCTCTATTAAGCATTTTAAATTAATTGTAAGTAGTTCAAATCTCTTAACGAAAGTCGTAATATATTTTTATTTTCTATCATAATAAAATCATGAAATTTTTTCTGAACTATTCCTACCAAGATGGCAAATGAACTGTTAATTCTATGTCCTGCCCTTCAAAAGTTTGTGGGTCTGATTCCTAATTCAGACACAGATGTTTGTAGTGAATCGGAATTATCTTCGAACTATAAGTCCCAGTCGAATTATTCATCATGTGCTAATAGTTACAGTAAAAAGTGAAACAAACCTGAACTAATGTCGAAATAATTTCCAAATAGGTTAGGTTATTGGAATAGGTTTTAAGGAACCTAACCCATTTAATTTTTCTGCCGACATAATCACTAAATATTGCAAACGCTTGGTAATTTGACCCATGTAGGGTTAATGAGGTAGACGTATGAGCTCGCACCTTCTTTTCCATGTCACATGACCTTGGTGGGAGAACATTGGCCTTTATTGAAATCTTTAACGCGCAGTAGTAATTTCATCTGGTGGATCTTTCCCCCTGTATCAAGTACCGAACACATTATCTTCGGGACATGAGAAAATCATACATCCCCACCAAACTATTTCGGTCATCTGAAAATTTGAGCGAAAACATTTACACAGCAGTGATTGCAGAGTAAGGCTGAAATATAAATTCATTCTCTATAAAATGAATTCAAAACTAAGATAAAGCAAATACTTACTATTTTTTAGGCTTTTGTAAGATTTTCAGAAGTCTTATATTCCATTATAAATGGATAATTACATTTACACGAAATTAAATTTTTTCTGTTAACCTTGAAATATAATTTCTTTTCTATTGCATGAATTATTGGTTTATTTTTTATAAGAAGGCTGTTTGTAAAATAAATATTTTCCCGAGGAAACACTTTCTAAGGAATTTTAATTTAATTGACGAAATTAAACATTATTTTTAGGACTCAAATGCGTGTTTCAACTATTTTAAGCTGTGTCTATATATATATATACTTAAAACTTTATCTTTTTAAAAAAATAAAAGCATACTTCATGGTGGTAGTATGTAATAGCTTTTGCCAAACTGGCAGCCAAATCGCTCTCGTCGGTTCAAGAATTCATTGGTTCCATTCTCACTTCGGGCTTGGATATGGTAATGGTTTGGAATCCACTTTAAACAGTAGATTCCAGAATAATTAAGCATCGTTGAGAACACCAAATCAAACCGAGATAGCTTTTGTAAAGTTGTATTGTCTTGGATTTTTCTTAGAAAAGTGTTTCGAAAAGGCCAAACAATAAGGGCCGATCAGAGAAAGCCATTGTAATCGAAACATGTAAGCTTTAAATTCATGACTGCGGCAAGCAGCCAGAGCAAGAGTAAAAGAAATTATAATAAGAAACTATATAATTGATGGTAGAAGAAAAGAAACTCACTATGAGTCAAAATCTGTAGGCAAAATAATCATAAAATTCAATCGGCAATAATTATAGTGGGTCATCTTCAAAAGCAACAAATTCCAAGTCACATAAGTTGACACCAGTGTGGTCTACAGTGACCACAAAGCCGAATGATAAAAGCAAAACATGATCGATTGGAATTGAATGACTGGATTGGGAGTTTTCTCCCGTAAAAATGAATCCAGTCTCGATCCACAAGGCAATTTACAGTGCTTCGGCTGTCTGTGTGGTGTCAAAGAAAGCAAATAAAATTTTGGGCTCTCAAATTTGGGTATCCCTCCAGAATGAAAGGTCCCTGGTTTCACCTCAGATATTGTTGAACAACGTTAGCTGAATGGTGCTTTTCTGACTAAAACGGGATAGGTGCTTGGGGATTTTCCGGGTTTCCTCTTTTGCGACACATGACTACGATCAACTATCTTCAAACAGTCCTCCCGGAAGACGATTACGTGGTGGGAGACCACTGGAATTTAATGTCAAATCACAACTGGAAAATGTTGAGGGATGTGATTATGTTTACTTTTTCCACAACCAAATTCAAATAATACTATCAAAAAAGTCAAAATATGTCATTGACTTTTAAAATAATCAATAATAATTTTATATGATCTTAAATTTAGCTGTGATATATTTGACTCTTAATCATTGAATGAAAAATGGTCATAAATGGAAATGAATGCAGCTAAGTATTGAAAATAGGTGCATGAATTATATAGATCAAATTCTGATAGTAGTAACTGCCGATAGAAAAATGATACTGAGACCATATGCTTCAGAGTGATCGGCGTTATTGGTTTGATTGCATTGCATTCACAGTACCGATGTGACAATACCGATGTTATTTGTCACATTTTTGCTTTTAATCGGTACGATTAACATTGTTCGGGAGTCTTCTTTTTGGTAGAGTTCCTTCCGTATCAGAATTGAACGACCCTGGATGGCATGCCTCTTCCCAGAAGCCCAAGTTAATGCTTGTTATTTCCAGCTTGTGGTGTATCTTGAGAAAACTCACGATCAAAATTTCTTTTGGTATTTCTATCACACGACAGCACATAGCAGGAGATCTATTTTATATTTCATCATCAATTGAGCCGTTTACTGTGTCTGATTAGGCAGCTTAAATTTGATATTAATTCTCAAAAGCGATGAGAATTATAATTCTTTAAAAGGGAATAGAAGAAATAACTCTCTTTTTTTCATCCTTAATTGAAAATCTTCTAAGAATTACACTGAAAAATAATTTATTGTAATCCACAGCGTGCAAAATTATATTTGGTCTTTTTTTTTTAAAATATCGAATGCAAATTGTGTTTTTATCTCCATAAATTAAATTCCAAATAACTATTGAATATAATTAACTATTTAATTTGTATTATATTTAATTGCAATGTTATTTTTTACAATATTTAATTACAATATTATTTGTTGCTTTCAAAAAATATTTCTCAAACATGAAAATTTCTTTATTTTTAGTTTCAGACTAACTTATTTACAAATGTAATAGTATTCTGATACTGTAGGCGCTCACAACTAACAAATCGTTTTTTTTTTTCATGAATTAAGACATGCCTGCATAGTTAAATTTTTAAAAAATATCCATAGGAATTTTCCTAATTCATGAATTTAATGTTCTCTTTCTGTGTGTGTTTTTTTAAGATAAAATAATTGTTCTTAATTTTAAATTCTATGATTTTATGGCAAAAGGAATCGCGGAGATTTAAATTAAACAAAAATATACATAGTCTAAAATGTAATTTAATAATTTAAAATTTATTTTAAAATTTGTTTTTTTTACAAGAAGTATAAGTTTAAAATTTTTAAATCTGCGGTATTATATTCATACATTTCGAAATAAATTACACGCGAAGAAAATAATAAAACTATTTAAATTGCATTTCATTACATACATTTAATTTTCAAAGAAAACGAGTTAGTACTTATATATATAAATATATATATATATATATATATATATACATTATATATATATATATATATATATATATATATATATATATATATATATATATATATATATATATAATATTTTATCTTTCTCTAAGTTTAAATTGAAAAAAATGAAAAATTAAATGTATGAAAATTTCAGTGTATATTCAAAATAATTGTCTGGTGAAATTCCATGCACAATCCAGATAAGGTTCAAATTCACCAATACTTTTAACTATTAAAATGTTAATGGTTTTTCTCACATCATTCTCAAACTTTTGATTATTTTTAAAGTGCACGCAATAATATTTAAACGACAGAATTAGATTTTAGTTTAAAATATTTTATTTATGCTTCTTATATATGTTGAGAGATTCTTTTACATCAAGGGAAATTAATTATTTTAATTATAAATTATATAGATATAAGAATATATATATGTATGTTATAGGAAGCTATTTTATAATTCTATATATATATCTTTACCAACATAGTTCAGTTATGGAAATTCGATTTTATTTCTTCAAGTCTCACAGAAATTTCGCCTAACAGTGTTTGAATTCCGGAAACTCATTTCAATATCTTTATTTCTCGATCTCTTTGCATTTTCTGACTTCATAAGAGACAAAGCTCCTTCATTGCAAACTGTATTTTGAAAATGTAATACTCCCTTCACTTCGCATAAAAATGAGTTTACCCCTATATGTTTCTTTATATTTAGGAACTATAACCGAAATTAAAAGAAGGGCTTAGATCATGTTCATTCTGGTTAAGACAACAAATCTTAGGACTGTTAATTACAGATCTTAAAACTGTCTGAGCAGACATTTCAAGTTGAGATTCTCTTCAATTTGAACTTTCCAATCGCATGTAAAAAAAAAAAAAAAAAGGTTATGTTGGGAACTATTCGAACATACTGAATAGTTAAAGTCACTTTTCATTCTAGCTGTGAAAGGAAAGTTATACAGAATTTTTTTTCTCAAATAAAAATTATACGATAAAAAATACTTCATCATCTTATTTACAAAACAAAACATTTAAGAAATTCCTTATTTCACTAAATGTTTTGTTTAATCGATTAAATTTTACATAGCTATAATTTTTTAGTGGTTTAGAAAGAAACATTTGATTTAGCTTCTATTTAAAATTTAAATAATTCTAAATAAAATATGAAATTTTTTAAAGAATAGCTTTTGAAATATATCTTGAAATAGATAGTGCTCTTAAAATTGTAAATATAAAATTTATCCTTATTTCAAATAAATTTAAAATCTTACATTTCTTTGCAAGAAAGTCGGAATAGTTAAAACCTGAAGAGTATAACACCAAAATAATGTGAATATTTAAATAATTTTATTAGATATTTACATCATCTAGCAATACATTAAATTCAAATCTCAGAAATGAATACTTTTAGAGGAATATTCTTAAAGAATACATAGTTTTTATATCGAAGGAACGGGGAATTGAATATTTATTCATCTTAAATATCTTTGGAATGACTAATAGTAAATCCAATAAAAAATACTTGATTATATTTCTACATTCGCGTTCATTGGCCAGTAAACAATGGCCCTGATATGTGATTGGCAGGAAGGTAAACAATCGATTCCCTCAGTTGCTTCAACGTCTTACATTAAATGAAAAAAATCTGTGCCTTGAATTCCAAACAGCCACTATCAAGCTTAAAGAGACACTTCTTTTGGTAGAAATGTCATTAAGTAGTCATTCCATATAATCTCTATAAATTAAATCTACATCAAAAATAAATATTTCTTTAGTTACTTACACAATAATTGTATTTTTTATAGCTATCGTAGTACTCTATTTACATTAGTAAAAAAATGGCCCTAAATATTTTCAAAAATGGTACTTTTTGAGTGAGTATATTTTATTTTCCTCATCATTTCAAAACATAGCCATTTACTCTTTTAATAGTAATCAACTAAATAAGAGTATTTATATTTTTAATATTAATTAAAAATTTAAATATTCTTATTTAGATTAAATTAAATTTTTATTTAGGAAAAAATTAGAGTATTTAATTTTTTTTTTTTAAATAACTTTCATGATACGGCAAAAGAATTTTCTAATTGATTTGCGAATTCTTAGTATTTCTGTGCTATGAGTATGATAAATATCATGAAATATTATAATAAACAAATAATAGTGTTTGCATATTTTAAAACTGCATTGGAGTATAATTCATTTCAATATTATAGTTGAAAAATAATGCTTGAAAATTTAAATTCGTGGATTAAGATTCTTCAAAATTATCCCTCTGAATATTTCCCGAGACTAGCATGTTTTTTTGAAAAAATTCTGATTAAAACCGAACATTAAGCAAAAAGAAACAATTATTATAAAAACTTTAAAAAACAGTCTTAAAATAAGTGTTTGTTATATTAGACTGAGTTACAGTCACATGTGCTCTAAGTATGCTTATCACAGCGTATGGCATTTAGGATCTTTTCGGGTTTTCTCCCTTTGAACACGTGAATACGGCAGTTTCAACGAAAATTCTCCCGGAAAGTGGCTGATAAAGAGCTTTAAGGCAGTTTCAGCTTGCAATATCTACTGTCATTTACTCAAAAATTCCAAACTTTGATAACTGACGCTTGTCTGCTGCAGTCGCTAGAATTGCATAACTCTAGCGATGCATAACTTCAGCAGCAACTTGATATGTAAATTGGTAAAAATTAGGCAAATAAAACTTGATGAAAATATTGATTTTTAAATTTATATGTGCTAAAAAATAAAATAAAATTTTAGATTAAAAAAAGGATTTACTTTATTAAAGCTATTAAACACTGCATTAGGGTATCTATGTCTAGTGTCTAACATTGTTTAAATACTACCATAGAGCCTTCTTAGAAGATCCTGTACAGTGTAAAAGAGATGTACACGGCTCCTCTACAGACTAATATTGAACCTAGAAATTTCCATTCAAAAGAGTGGGATGTTGTAAGCATTTGAATATCCGTCTTTTGAGAGGATGTCTCATAGAGAGGCATCATCGGGCGTTCTCCTGCTCATAAAGAGGATTGAGCAACCCCTGAAAGTAGAGGACCGGCCACAATACATCATCCATGTAATGTTGGGTTGTCATAGTGCCGTGAATATGAGGTAGATGTGACCTGGAATCGTATGCAGTGGCGCCTCAAACCATGATGTCATGTTGTCGCACGGTGGGGCGTTCCACAATTGTTGCAGGATTGGACTTGTCTCCATGTCGACGCTACCCTCGTACTGGTGACTCTCACTGAGGAAACAGAAGCATGACTCATTTGAAAAGACAATCCTATGCCACTCTGGCGACAGAAGTGCTCTAATCCACCACAATTTCAGACGTTGTCGTCTATACTGTGGAATCAGTGGCAATCTTATTAACAGACGCCATGAGCGCAGGCCACTAGCAACCAATCGACGGCAAATGGTTCTGCTCGATATGGGAGCATCCAGGGTTTCTTGCATGTACTACAGAATTTCGATAGACGTTCTTTGCGAAGCTACCACCGGCTCCTATCGGAAGCGTTGATCCACGCGTACTGACGTCATTCTTACAGCACCGCCATCCCACAAAAATTCCACCGTTTTTTATTCCAATCACCTTTAACATAGACGGTGTGCTGTGGATGCGTCCAGGTGTCTGTAAGCTGCGATTTGCCGTAAGGATAAACCTGCCCTTCTCCATCCGATCACCATACCCCTCGTAAACTCGCCTGTCTGCTGGAATTGATTCCGTCGACGATGGCCTGATTTTTTTGCAATTACAGACGTCTTTTGCGAAAAGAACAAACTTTCAAGTATTATTTCCCATGCAGAAATAACGGTGCGAATTATGGCACTCTCTTCCAATTCCTCACTTTATATCTTATCTTATGCGCGTTAGAGAGCTGCTGCGCATTTCACATCATTTGCATAACTTGGTAAGGAGCATCTACCCTGAAATTTGTATAATTTTCTGGCAACTCCTTTTTGGTGTTATATTTTCAATGTGTTATATCGCATTCAATACAATTTTTCAGGCTTAATTTAAATATTTGTCAAGATTTCCAGACATTTCTATATTTAGGAACTATTTCATTTACAGACACTACTCGTTATTTAATTCTCCATTTGACACGTTGAAATTTATTGCAAATATTTTGTATTTAGGCTCACAATAGACTTTGAAATCCTTTAGCATTAAGCACTCTATAAGATAGAATTCATCATTCATAGCGTTCCCAGTACTCACAATTCGGCGTTTCACTTCTTCAACGGGCCAATAAACTGAGAACAAAGTATGCTTTAGAACGAAACTTTGGGAGGTTTCGCGTTAGGCTGAGACAAAACGTAACCGTGACATATGAGTCTAGTGCCCCCTAAGGCCATTCGTCAGGAAAACAGATATGGGCACTATATACCTTAGTCTATATAGGGGTTGTCGTAGCACAAATTTAGTTTTTAGTTGATAATACAAGTTTATGAACATTATGAAACGAAAACATTTTATTGAAGAGGAGTATTTCTCTAAAAATGAGGAATGTTTTTTTAAAAAAGTATTTTTTAGTTTTTTCTAAAGTAACCTGGTTAGGAAAGGTTTTAATCTCGTGAGTGGTAGATAGCGGGTTTGATACCAAATCTTAGCCAAGATCAACATGTTATTATGCATACTAAGATATTCAGAAAGTATACATATAATTCTTGGTATTGTTGGGAAAACAGGAAAGGAGGGTTTCAATTCAGAGTCAAAATATTTAGTGTGAATAAATGTAAAATTAAGTAGAGTGTTGTGTTAATGGTTCCAGGTATGGAAATAGGTATCTGAAAACGTAAAGAATATTAAAATGAATTTCAATTTCTCATTTCTGGATCAGTTTTTGAAATTTTTTTATTAATACACATCTATATTCTTCACTAAAATTTTACGTAAAATATTTTTTGCATCCATTTACGCGCGATCTTAAGTTAGAAAGGAGTATTTAAAAAGATATATTTATAATGAGACAACTAATAATTAATCAATATTAGGGGGAAAATGCATGCAAAAGTACTTTCTTTGTTACATAAAACAATTTGGCCTTCAGCTCAAGTTAAAGCCTTCATCCCTACCTCGGGTGTGGAGGCCGAATGATTCGGTAGAGGTAAGAATTGCATATACTTTTATTAAATAACAGAAATTCGTGGAAATAGAGGAAACATTTTGTGTAAATATATTTTATTGTGTATTTCAACTAGGGGTTTTTGATTTGTTTTCCGCTCAATGATTGATAAATGCATACGATGGCAAATTAGACTGGAGCCAAAAATTTAAAGTGGATTTCAAATAACTACAAACACAGAAACACGATGTGGCACTCCAATCCACGAACTGTTAAACTGACAAGATTCTGATGAATAAAGACATTGAATACAAGTTCATATTAAAAGTTCTCTTGATAGAAGCAGAAGTGGCTCGTTCAATAGACAATGAAGTGAAAGGAGCAATTTGGAAACTGCCGTGAATGGGCTTCTATAAAAGATTTCGATTACATAGATTTGTATTTTTATAGAAGTGTCTTTAAACTAACTTGTAACCCATCTTAAGATTTATAAGTGGAATATTTAAATGGCTACTATATGTTTTTGCTTAGGGAATATATTTCTTAATCTGTTGACAGAACGTTTTATCTGGAAAATTAGTTTGATATCCGAACAAACTGGAAAAATTAGTCGTGTTAAAATTCTCCCATCAAATTTAGTATGAAAATTTAATATTGGGAAATGACACCAATTTTTTTGAAGTAAAGTAAGCTTAGTTGAACAATTTATACGTAGTAGTTTACATTGTTGTTTTCATTTGCGATTTACAGTCTTTAGAAGACATTTTTAACTTGCTAAAACTATTGTTGTTTTCTAAAATCAAGTACTGGAAAATAAATTTACACAATCCATGAATTTAAATTATTTAATCAGAAGCGTGCATCACACACAATTCTAACTTTAAATAACGCGTGCATTGGAGAACATATGCCACATATAAAAGCTGTATATTTAGTAAGATATCACTAAGCATGAAATTTTGCTATAATTTGCAACGTTATGACTATTGAAAATTTAAATGTCAGTTTTGCTGCAGAAATATTGTCTTCAAACTCAAAAGAATAAAATATACAATTTATAGACAAATTTTGCTTTTAGCTAACATACAATCTTAATCGCATTAAAATCAAGGTTTATTACTTTTAAGAATTATAGAAATGATATTGTAGAATTTTTTATGCGACAAAGAATAATATTTCTATTTATTCTAGAATTATATTTCTCCATTCAAAGATCTAAATCTATACATTCATTCAAAAGCCATAGCCCTCTAAATTTTTTTCTACAGATGCACTATCAACTCCAACTTCTTCATCATCTTTCTCTAAAGCTTATTTTATTACTCAATATTATTATACTACCTTACCTCTTACAGGATTCCTAAAGTAGAGAGAGGCAAATTACACACACTGTATACTGATACCTATAGAATGCGATTTGTTTCTCACAGCAATCCTAGAGTTGGGAGAAGCAAATTACACGCACATTATTCTGATACTTATAAAATGCAATTACTCTGCTTTCATTTTTCTTCTGCATCGTATACAACTCTCTTACTAGAATAATTGATACTGATCACATACGGTATATTACTCGAAATTTTGTTTTGTAATTCATTAGGATTGTTGGTTAAAGTTTCAGAAAATGATATTTCTTTTGATCAATGTTGTAGTCGTAATTTTCTTTGTTTAATTTAAATATTGAAAAGGATAAACATCGTGATAAATTCGCCGATGAGTGAATATATCATTTACTTTCTCATAAAAAAGACATATCACAATGTAATATTTTATGCGTATGTAATAACGTAAGGAAGCTATATGTAAACAAAAGTAGGTGCACCTGAAGAGTTGTAAGCGCATAAATAGAATTCAAAGCATGCTATCATCATCTAGAATGAAATTTTGCGAAAAATTCATGTTCGAAAATTCCATGAAAAAAATTTTTTTTTCATGTCATACCAAAAAATCACGAAAACATGAAACCCATAAATTGATTGCAAGCAGTTCTGACTTGACGATATTCTTGGCGTTATTTTAATCGCGAAGGTTATTAAATTCAAGTAGTCTCCTCTCTATATTTTCAGAAAATTAACATGTAAAAACCAACATACGTGGAAAAAATTAATTTAAAGTTGAAATTTTAAAACACACATGTTTAAATAAATTTGTTAACTTTATTGTAAATTGGTTACAGATTGCAGTAAATGTATTAGAAATAAGCAAATCTAATGTGTGTTGCTTATTTTGTTATCAGCTCACTTAATTTGTTTACTAGCACAGTTTTTAAATTTTATCCATTAATTACACAAATAAAATATTCTTAAATAGTTTTTGAAAAATAAAAAAAGCATAATTCATCAAAGTGAGTATCAGACATGGTTTCTCAAT
Source organism: Latrodectus elegans (assembly GCA_030067965.1). Lineage (NCBI taxonomy): Eukaryota > Metazoa > Arthropoda > Arachnida > Araneae > Theridiidae > Latrodectus > Latrodectus elegans. The sequence continues at coordinate 115,627,556 of CM057809.1, forward strand.
TGAGATAATTTTAGATATGCTTATAATAGTAATTTTGTACAATGATAGTTCTTAAGAAAATATCTGTGTCACATAATACAAACAATGCTTTTTTAATATAAAAGGAATCGATTCCATATTTTTAGAATATTTTAGCTAAAATCGTATTACTATTAATAACTAATTCATTCAAATATCAAGCTTTATTTCAGTTAGTTCTTCATACAGAACGCATATTTAAACTGTGCAATATATAATGCAAAAATTCATAAAATATGTTGGACTTATATTTTGAGAGTCAGTACGAAATTTCAAACTTGTAATGCCGTACTTGATGCCAGAGGTTGGACATCACTGCAATTTGTTTTTGCGCTATTCTAGCTAGGTAATGTTGATCTAAAAATTATAGTTGCATAGAAACATAATAAACAAATACTCGAATTCTAATGGAATTAATTCTCTTGTTATTAGAATGTAGAAAATTATATCCTGATTTAGCCAAGAACCATCATGTTATTAAGGTTTAATCATGTTAATTAGCTTCAACAAAAGGCAAACATAATTTAAGCAATGGAATGTGATGCAGCTAATTAACTGCTGAGGAAACGTTCCACAACTATAAGTGACGGTGTGTGCATTTTTGGATATTTAATTGGTCTTCTTTTAGTGGCACTGCATCCTTTTTCATTCTGTATTCTTTGATGACAGTTGCGTCAATTTTTTGTAGTCAAACTCCTTGAACCCTACCCAAATATTATAAAGACATAATCTGTTGGTCAGTTAGAAAGAGTTCATCATGTCATTCCAGTAGAAGAAGGCTTAAATAGAAAATTTTTGTTGGATCTTAGACACATGTTGCTTTTCTGCATTGTTCATGCACATCTGTCGTATGGGTACTTGAGGAGAATTTTCCAGATTTTCTAATTTGCGATACCCCAGTATGTGCTCCAGATTTTGTTCAGCACTCAGCGTCTAAGTATTTATAGGTGATTACAACTAACAACAGAACCTACACTTTATAGAAGATATTCAGAGTGGTTTTATTCTAAAATGTGAGATACCAGATGACTTGTAGACATTGGATTGTACTAATACTAAATCCTTGTCTGCAGAGTTAAATTTCAGTCTTGCCTGAGATGTATTTGAAGAAAGTTTTTATATTAGCACAGAACAAGAAGGTATAAAATAGACATTTTTGCGTTCATTGCATTACCTTGTATTCGAGGAGATTATACACTGCACACGAAATCTCATGCTTGGTACATGAGATGGAGAGAAAGTAAGAGACATTTCAAATTACTTGAGGCTGCAAAACTATTAGGAGTAATTCAATTAAATGTAATTGATTTTTCCTATTGAAAAGAGATAGTTATCTTTCATCATAAACATTAAATGAAATAAATTCAATCAATATTTTTAATAATTTATAAATTACTTATTTATAAAATAAAGACAATTTATTTTATTTACTGCTTCAGATAAAGGGATACATTAGTCACTTTTTATTAATAGAGTATTAAAAAAATTAACTAAAACTTGATTTATTTACTTTACCGGCATCTCTTTTTGTCTCTAAAACAGTACGTCAAAAATATTTGGAAACTTTTCATTAGGAGACATTAAAATGCTGGGAAATTACAGTTATAAACATAATGTTGAACATGTAGCATTTCTGTATTTCTAATTTCGTTTGATTGAAAACAATTATGAATTGAAAAATAAGTCTGATTGATGCCATTGACTAATTAGTATTGATATATAGCACACACATCTTATTTTGTATATTTCATTAACTAATGTAGTAGAACCTATTATAGTGATAGAATCTGATATGATGGTAGCTCTATATGGAAAACACTTTAAACAAAACTTTGACAAATTTTAAGTGATTTGTTTCTTTCATACTATAGTGTGAATTTTCTTATAAAGTGGTCTTTGACTCTTCAGTTGAAGTTCATTAAAACTATTTACACATTTCTGATTAAAGTAAAAAGTGTTCTTGTTATTTTAGTCATATATAGCTCCTTTTTTATTTTATAACACATTAACGCCTTAAAGTTTAACGGAATTTTCTTCTACGTTACTAAGTATCATCAAAAATCAATGCCTTCATATCTCCTGTTGTTATTTATTTCATAGCCCTGAAGGTATAGTTAAAAGATCTTTTATTTCACTCACTTACTTCTCTCCTTTACGTTTCTTTTAAATAGTTATTTTTACTGGACCAACTGTTAAAAAGAAACCGTTTTCAATTATTTGGTTTTATTTTGAGATAGGTTATTTTATTTTGAATGAACTTACTTTAAATGTAAGACGAAGCTCAACTTTATGAAAAATGAAAATTTTACTTAAAGTAAAATTTTCATTTTTCATAAAGTTGAGAGCTTCGTTTTTATTAACTTCTTCCTAACTAGTGCGAAATCTGAAACAAACAGATTGTCAAGTATTTATAATCAACGCACACTTAAGACTTAATTTACAGGGACGCGACATTTTGATGCATCTTATAATTACTTTTCAGGAAAATTATAAAAACCTATCTCTTTTCATGCTATCTCTTGTACTGATTTATACCCATTGAATATTTACAATTCTTGCTAAATTTTTTAAACAGTTATTTTCTTTATGTTTAAATATTGAAATATTTTATGAACTTATCTTTACGGATATGCGTCAATTAGACAAAAAGGTTATAAATTTTTTAACAAATTAGTTTTTCCGGTCAAAAATTATAATAATAAACATGAATACGAGAGGTCGTCGCCATTATCTCAAATAATATGAGCCCGAAAAATAACAGTAGAAAGAGCAGTACAAAATGTGAATTGGAGTCAGTTTGTATTTGTGTATAAGGTATACAGAATGAATTTATAAAAGAATATTAAAGTAATGTACCATTTTATAATTAGCTATAAATACGTATATCATATTTTTAGTTGTTTACTTGTAGTTTTTACTTATACTGCGTATTAAATATTTGTTTTTTCTTCAAATATATGTACTCGTTCATGAAAAAAAATTTGACGCGTGTTTTCGTTGAGATAAAAGATACCCGTAAATATAATGTTAACAATAAATAAAAATACTTTTAAAAATTTTTCAAGACCAGTTTCTTTAGACACTGAATCAATATAATCAGAAAAGGTTTCCAAGATGCAGCACATTTGAGTGCTGGCAAAAGAATTTAGTTGTCATTTTTGAAGTTTTCAAAAATTAAAAGCGATGCATTAATCATGTTCTAGATAAAGTGCTCTTTTCATTTAAACTTGTAGACCTCGTGGGATTCTTCTAATAGTCCAGAAAAAAAATTCTTGCATAAAAAAATTTCAAAAATTTTAATAAAAAAAGTTGAAATATTTTTTAAACAAAGTATTAGTTTCGCAAATTTATTTAGCATTTTTCTTGATATATCTCTGAAGATGTTAATTATTTGAAAATATTTTTAAAGACAACTGCAATTGTTTTCCTGCTGGCTATTTCTCATTAAAGTCGCTAAGCACGGAAGACAGCTTTGAAATTTCGTACTACAGTAAAATGGTTAGCCTTATTTAATAATGTCCTCTGTATGCTACCCAAGCAAAGCAATGCTGAACCTTAAGGAATATTTAATCACTACAAGTTCTTTCAACAGGGTGGTCTTCGGCTGAATCAGGTATCTAAACGGATATTTTTCAGCTATGAGAGCAAAGTCTTTTTCCCAACCCTTATTAAAATGCTGTAAGTATATAGGTTTAATTCTATATATAAATAAATAAACATTACAAAATGAATGAAAAGTTGCTTTCATTTCCTCTCATCTTCGTGATTAAAAAACCTAATTATTTCATATACAGCCAAATAATTTATATCAAAGAAAAGCTTTTTAATTATTCTCAAATAAAAAAAACCCATTGTGACTTTTATGTAAAACAAAACTTTCTAAGAAAAAGTACTCATTCAAAACTTAAGAAGTATATTTAAAAGTATAATATATATATATATATATATATATATATATATATATATATATATATATATATATATATAACAACTCCTACTAAAATTAAAAGCTTATTTCCCATACACACGTATATTATTAATTTGTAATTTATTAAAAAATTGGGTTTTTTTTTAACAATTTCGTAATTTATTAAAGAATTTATTTTAAATTCGTTTCTTGGGTAGTTTAAATTTATATTTTATTTGCATATCCTTTAGTCCCTCAATGCACCTTTAGATATCATTTAATAATGAAATAATTTCAATTAATACGGTATTTTTTTTTATCAAAGATCAATGGTCCAAAATTGGTTTTTAGTAAAAATCATCAGTTAAAAAGAATCAAGAAGACATCGGTTAAGACAAGTGAATATATCATGATATACATTTTTTCTTTTTTTTTTTTTTTTTTTTTTTTTTTTTTTTGTAACTTGTAACTTTATTAAAACTGTTTCCTGAGCAATTTGAAATGATTTTTGAATTTGTTTCCTTAAATTGTAAATGTGATTCTTGCTTACATAAAAAAAGTCTGGTAAAATAAAATAATATGATATTTGAAATGGTTAGTTCCTTCTATACAAAGCTGGTAACAGAGTATAATTTTATTTTGGTTTTACTATCTTATTAATAATAATAAGGGATAAAAGATTTTACATATATTGAATGAATTTTAATTTTAAAAAATGAGATGATAACGTATTTAAGTATATTTTGTTACTTTAAATATGCTATTTCAAGCTAAAATTGCTAGAAATGAAAAAAATTAGCTTAGGCAAAATCAACAGAGCCTTTAAATACTTCTTCATCCAGAATAAACAAAGTAAATACCATAATGTAGCGTGTAAAATTTCTAATAGACAATATAATAACTATGTTCAACATCAACAAATTTGAAACTCATGATTTGGTGAAAAATATTTCATTGAGTTCTGTTTTAAAACTATGCAGTAAGCAAAAATGGAAGTTAATTGCCATTATTGAGGAAGCATGTTTACGTAAATTGGTCAATTTATCGCACAGATGAAAAACTGAAAACATTTTGGAAAATAGAAAAGTTGCTTCTAGAAAAGTACTCTTGATTGCAATAGGTTTTTCTTTAAAAAACAAAATTAAACAGGTAAAAAAAAGTAATGTTGAAATGAACTTATACCACAAAGAAACCCCTTAACATTTTGAAGAAGAGGGAACATTTCAAAACTAATATAACACTTAGAAAACTACCTCTCGATTTCTTGACAGAAAGAGAATGCACTTGCAAGTCATTTCTGAGTCAATCAACTTCCATTCTGTTGTCTTCAGTTAGCTGAAAAGTGAGCTTCCTCAAACGCAAATCCACTCTACGATTGAAGGACTCAGAAAATCAATGAAAGAAAAAGGGTAAGCAACATCCCAGGAAATTTTATGGAACTCCTTATCATGGAAAAAGCGATCCCTGTTTATAGTTCAAGGAAGAAACAAAGTTTTAACTTCAAATAAATATAAATTAGTATCTTTTATATTTTAAGTACAAACAAATGGTCCAAAATCAAATCTAAGAATAAATACCGTTTTTGTTAAAGGTTTCTGGTTTAATTTACAATCTTGACAGTATATAAAATGTAATATAACACTTATATTAGATACTATAAGTATTTAAGTTTATAAATTGCTTATTCAATTTTCCTCAATTTTATAGTATGACTATAAATAAAATCAGAGTGTATTTGGTGAAAATTTAAATAATGTGAAATAAATTATCGATAAATACAAAAAGAAAGTCAAACAAAATATTTGGAAAATTATCTGAAAGTCACAAAACTATTGGAATAAATGTTTTTAAATAAGCATACTTTTAGAGCAGAAATTCATTTCTATGGATAGTATTCGCACTGCTAAAGAGAAAATTCATTTATTTCATTTAAAGAGATTAAAATTAAAAATTAATTTTTCGAAATGAGTAAATTATTATTATTTTTATTACTTTTGTATTTCTTTTGTTTTTCAATAGAGCAATACAACAGACGTTTTAAAAACTCCTTACTATTGTTAATATATTAAAATTTCATACTTTCAATTTATTTCCTCATTATTACTAAATACATTACATTATTAATTATAGCTATACTTTTTGTGACATTTTAATCAAGTTCTAAAAAATTAGCAAATATTTATTAAAAGTTCGCTATTAATTAAAATGGAATTCGTACTATAAATGAAAAAGAAATTTCTGAATTTTACATGAGTTTTGTTCAGTATGTATATATTTGTAATGGATACTTCCATTGAAATGTGGCAAAAAATTTGATGATTATCAATTTTTTCATCATTTAAAGAAAATAGTATTCATTTTAATCGATATCGATTAAGAACGAATGTTATAAGGATGCAAATTTAAAATAGTAAGCATTGAGTTAAGAATATTAAGTTAACAATAAACTTAAAATGCCAACAAATAAATAAATAAAAAATTCACCTTAAACTCATAATGATAGGTAATATTTTTTATGCGATGTTTTTTTCTCTAAAAGCCTTTTTTAACAAATATCATCAGGGATATATTTTTTAAAAAAAGGAATGGAAATATTCTATTAGTCATAGTTAATAAAAAAAAAACTTAAAAATGATTTAAACAAAATTTGTTTGCCTTTTAAAAAGAGGAATTTTCGTATCGGGAGTGATCTGAAAAAATAAGCTCCTTTTCCTTGTTTAATAAGAAGAGTTAATAAAGCTGTGGTAATATTTTGTTAGGTTCCAAACTACATTGTCTACAGATTACTTTCCAGTTGTTGGTCTGCTTAAATGAAACAGACTGGCGGGAATGACTCATTTTTCATGTAGTTTCGTAATTCCTGGAATATTTAGATATTATATGTTCTGTCATATAATTAAGCGATTTCCGGCCATTACTTTTCCTGTATAAGAAAATTAGATCCAGTAATCGAAACCTTACTTATCGATTTCGGGAACTGCTGATACGCATTTGGATTGCGTAAACGTTTCGTGTGTTACTTTTAGAAGATAAACATATGCTGTTGTCGCCAGATGGCGCCTATTTGGACTACGGGATTCTGCCGGAGAGTCCGGCAAATTCATCACGCGCTTTCCTCCCCGAAGATTAAGAAATTTTCTCCTCTCAAGGTAAGGAAAAGTTGTGAGAAGTATGTAGTTGTTTCGCTCACAAATTCGATATTTTGTTTCTTCTTTCAGCGATGTCAAATTTACGCGCTTCTAAGGTTGGAAATAATTTGAGTTACTTTGTGATTCTACGTTACTTCTTTTCTTAAATAAGGGGGAATATTTATTTCAAAATTAATTTCGTTTTATTATACGCAGTATTATTACTCCAAAATGTTAAAAAAGTTGTTAAAGATTAAAAATTTTTAGATCATAAAAGTATTGAGGAAAACTTGCATTAAAAACTTTCTTTCATTAATTCCATCCTATTCTATGTACAACAGGAAATTTATTTAGATGTACAGGTTTGCTCGCTTTTCTTTAGGACAATCTCTAGCAACTATTTTTTACAAAGTGAAAATTTATATTTAGCGGTAAAATTACCTTAAAAATTTCTTAAATTTAAAATATTCCTACAATCTCTTTTAAAATTAGGATTTGAATATTTTTAATACGAGATGAATATTTTTTACTTTTCTGTAAGACTATGAGGCAATAGAGGGAACAGAAATGTACTGTTGCGTAAACGTTTCGTGTGTATATATATTTATTATTATACACACAGAAACGTGTGTATATATATATATATATATATATATATATATATATATATATATATATATATATATATATATATATATATATATATATATATATATATATATATATATATATATATATATATATATATATATATATATATATATGTATTTCGTGTATATATATATACATAAAATATCAGTTTCTTATTTTGAGATTTTTTTACGTAAAAACTGGACTACAAAACAAATCATGATAAACGAAAGGTGCGTACTATGTATCTGTTTTGCAGAAATTATGATTGAAAGTATGCTATGTTACTATGTAATTAAAAACTGTTAAGAAATTATGAAATAGTTTTAGAATCACTTTTAAGATTCGTTAATATTCCTAATAAATAAAATTTTCTACTAGTTTAGAGGTGTTATTTAAAATGCATTGGTTTCAGGCAATAGAAGCATCAATTACATTTTTACGACGAAACTTTTGTATTTATTATTTTTACAATTTTTTTAGCAGGCTAACTACTCTATAAAAAACAATATTAGTGTTAATGAAGCAATTTACTCATTTTTGTTCTCAGTAAACTCATTCTAAGTAGACACAAAGGCACAAATGGACCATCTCCAGGAGAAAAACTTCTTAACTTCAATAAACCTCATTAACGACAAGATATTTTTGAGAAATTCAGTGTATTTATTAATCATGTAGTAATTCATCAATAATTTTGAAGTTATATGGCTAACTGAATCAGAAAAATGAATGGCATCTCTCATATTATAGTGATTTTTCTCTATTTCTATCTAATTCATTTTTCAAAACTGTAAATTCTTACAACTATCTCACTATTAGTTATATATATATATATATCTTATTAGTTATATATATATATATATATATATATATATATATATATATATATATATATATACACATTCATATGTATGTGTGTAGACTTAATATAACTGTTTTTATCTAAAGTTGCTTGTCTCAAATTTTGAGCTTAATTTTGTCTACGGAAATTGCTTAAAGCAATGATATATATATAATTGTATTAAAAATAAAAATTCAACATAAGATTATCATTATACTCATTTGTTTGTCACAAAGTTCAATCAGATACTTTTAATAACGACAAAAGTTTCATTTATAGGATTGGGGAATTAAATTAAAGTTTACTATCTTCAGTGTGGTTCAGATGATGAATCATTTCCTTTTAACTATTTTTACAGTTTAAGACCTGTTATTTTTTATTGGTTGTAGAATCAAGAAACGGTCCAAAGAAAATATAAGACATTTGCATTCATCACTTTAACTAAGTGATTTTTAATGTAATATTGTAAAAAAAATAAATTATATTTAACATAATATATTTAACTGTAAAAGTTAAAGGAAGCTATTTAACTAAAAAAATAAACATCCTTTAAATAAAAAAGGTTAATGCCTGCTAAAACAGTTTTCTCATATATGTCATTTCAATAAAAAAAAATTTACTTAATGAAAACAATACATATTTCCGAAGAGGGAAATGAAATGAAGATTAGGGTAGGAAATTATTGAAGATTAATTTTCAACTCAAAGAATCATTCCTTTCAATAAATACAATATTTCTTCGGAAAATTGTTATCTGAGACTCTTATAAGGAGGACAAAATGGGCAATAAATCAAAGTGAATAACTTCATCAAAAAATTATTTGGATCATTTTATTAGGATTTTATCGCAACTCCCACTGTAACTTATTCATGAAATGAGAAAGATTGTTCAATTATATAACTTTTTCATGAATACCCTTTCAAGAAAGTCATATTTTAATACACACACACATATATATATATATATATATATATATATATATATATATATATATATATATATATATATATGTATATGTATGTATGTATGCATATATATATATGTGTGTGTGTGTGTGTGATAACTATTTTCACTTCATACCTAGATTTATAATGACAATTTATCTGCATAATACTGCTCAGTCAAATGAGTCTTTACATTTTTTTACGGAACCATAATCTGTATTATGAATTGGTTAGCTGTGAGGAACTTGATTCTTCCTTTCTGAAGCCAATTTTTTGTTTATCTTAACACATAGCATGGCCTTTATTATGTGAGAGCTTACCAAACATCAATGAAAAGGCGTTGGTAAATCAGTACTAATAATAACTGAGTATTTTTTAAGGAACTCCCCCCCCCCATCTCATATGATATGAGATGCAAAATCTCATGCGATATGAGATTTCGCATCTCCTGAACAGAATGAAGATGATGTAAAATATCAAGATCACATCATATGCATCATCAACCACACCTCACACTACTACTAGTTTGAAAGGTCTGCTGAAGAAATGGTTAACTTCTATTCCTAAATCATGTCAATATCCACCTAAATAGATTAATATTCGCCTGAAAAATATATTCTTCTAAGCCTCATTCCAGGCCATTATCTCCTGAGCGAATTACACTTATTCTTTATAAAGATGTTTTAAAAGTCTTGTTTTGATTTCTGAAAAGCAGCATTTAAATGTGATCCTTAAGTGCACCAGATTGTTGCATGTGATGTAATTTTATTTTGTCTAGGGTATTATTTTATGTGTAGACAAGTTTTATTTTGTTGCAATATCATGAAAGTTTGACTATTTATTCAAGTTAATAATAACCCTTTTCACATAAATCTCTTATATTTTCTTTAAAAATAACTTTTACTTTAAGCATTCATGAAAGAAGCTTTAGAACTCTTAAGAATCGCGTTTATTTTCCTTTCAAATTTTACAGAAACTTTCAAATACCAAAATTTTCAATTTTCGAGTTCAGATAATTCTATTCTACTCGAAGTAAAACTTCTCACATAAAATGAAACAAATTAAACTCGAATTTTTTTCCTATTATTATTGTTTGTGCATTTTTATAATGCAAATTTACATATGATTTTGAAAACAAAATAGGATACTTTTAAGTATAAAAATTAAATGGTGAAGTTTATGTAACAGTTATTTTGAAGTCGGAATGTGTGGAACTAATGCAATATTTCTTCAATTAATGGTTCATTTGAGAAAATATAATCTACTTCAATTCCCTTAATCTTCTAAAATTATTCATTTTATGTAGTGTTCTATTAAAAGGAAAATGGTTTGGGTGGTTCTACATTTTGAAACACAGTGAATATGTATAGATATGCGTGTTTATGTGTGCATGTAAAACTTATCCATAATAAAACAATTTTAAGGCATAACGATTGTCTGAGAATAACGATGAAACATTTAGGAGTTTGGTATCAAATTCTCTTTGCACATTCAGTGACCTTTGTTAATGGAATAAAATTAATCCTCTTATATTTGAGAGGACATTAATATGAAGAATATATAATTTCGACTATTAAAATAAAATAGTTTCATTTTTTTATCCATTTTAATTTATATATATTTATTGAGTCCTTAAAATCAATTGCTTATTATATGTGCTTTTATATTCGATATTATACTTAAACAGTTATTTCTATCTTGTTTCCTTTGTTCTTACATAATATTCTTTATTTTTTATACAAAACATTTATTTTTGAAAAATTATTTAATATTTTATTATTATTAAATTATGTATAAAAGTCATAAGAATTATTTAACAAGTCTTGACTTTTTTGTATTTAAAGCGTAATATAAGAAATATGTGACACACACACACACAACTAAGTGAATTGTCCTTTTTATTTCTCTCTTTCTCTCTCTTTTTTTTTTTTTTTTTTTTTTTTTTTTATTAGTCACTAACCGGCTAAAGTCTCCCACACCCCCAAATTTTCTTACAGTAATAGTGTTTCCTTCCAAACTTCGCGAAAAAATTTATCTTATCGATAAACTATGATCTGTTTTATTCCTCTAGTTTTAATTTTTAAAAAAGTATTTTGAAATTTTTCTTTGCTCCTTAAAGTTTAATATATAAGCAACTATTGATATTCAGTGTTCAGGGAATATTCTTCTTTCAGACGTATTTTGAATTATTTAGTAATTATTCGTATTTTTAAGCATGAATACAATACAACGGATGTTATGGTTTAAATGTAGACATAAGTCTTAGTTGAGTAGTACTCATAAATGGCGATAGTAGAAAAAGCGTGCAATAAATAATAATATTAATAAATAGATATTTAATTTTAATTTGATAAATTATAAATTACACTAATTCATAATATATTTATTCTCTTGGAAAATCTTATCTACTTCAGAGGTGTTTATCAAATCTATTCTTATTGATAAAAATAATAATAAAAAATCACACACACACACAAGTTAATAATAAATTAATTTTTATTAATACTATTCTTAAAAGTATTCTCATTTCTTTAGTTCCACTTAAAAGAAAGCTTTAGAGGGTAAAATGAAGCCTGCAAATTTTTAAATAAGAGTTGAAAAAATCTTATCTATAAAATCTTGAGAACAACAAGTGTACTTCACTACCATTTAGCTACACAAGATTGCACGGAATACAAGATTGTTTGTCGTAATGAGCAGAAAATAAAAATATTTAATTTCAAAGATATATAAAAACATGCTTTGAAAGTAGACGAGTTTAAACTGAACGTACATTCAGTATTATAGTCAGATTTTGTTGAATAGCTATTGTACCATGGATAATTAAAATGAACATAAAAATAAAATTGCTGTAGGTTTTCATTGAGGGTAAGACTTCGAAATTTGTTTCATTTGAAAATTTGAAAATTATCTTTCATATTTTGAGCTGTAATCTATGCTTATCTGTTTTCGCTTTTGGTTTTGATTAGAAACAATTATCCAGATTTATTAAGGAATTTCTGAAAATTTAAGTTATAGTTAACAAAGAAAAAAATATTTTTCTTTAATTTAGAATAGCTTTTTCAAGTTTTGAATAGTAAGAACGGTTTACCTATAACATCTGTTTTTTGATAAGGAACAATTATCCATGATACAGCTAGTTATTATTAACAGATAAAAAAAAAATTATACATCGATGAAATAAATTCAATTATTTTTCATTTCGCATCTTATGGATATAGTTCATTTAGTTTCTTAAATTTCAGATTAAATTATTTTGAATAGTTACCCTTGATTTGGCTACACGCACACATATATTGTATTGTGACTATAACATGTTGTAAATTAAATTTACTAATAAAAAATAGTTTATTTAGTTTCTTAAATTTCAGATTAAAATTATTTTGAATGGTTACCCTTGATTCGGCTAAAAAATTATCGCTAAAAGTGTTAAATGTTGTCGAAATGATGAAGCTATAAAATGTGTGTGGAACAATGTTTCAGCCAAAATATATTATTTTTTATGGCTTTATATTCGTGTCGTTAGTTGCCGTTAAAACACTTTTAATGAGTCTAGAAGACATATATATATCTATCATTTCTATAGTACTCCTAATAACAGGACACATGCATAATTTCCTATTTAAGCAGAATGCCATGTCATTAAGAAAGGGCCCTACATGGTTGATTAGAAAGCAAGCAGCCGTAAAAGGAAAATAGGATTTTCTAATCTTTTTATAAAGTAAATAACGACTTCAATTGATTTGTTCTATGCTAGTGTTTTTTCTATTACAATGAATTTCTTGTGTATTATAGAATAGAAGAAGTAATAAAAAATAGCTATATTTAATATTTGAATTTTATTTTTAGGAAAATTGAAATATTTTAATGATATTGAAAGTTAGTAAAAAATACCTCTGATATGCATTTAAATTATATTAAAAAAATAACGTAGATTATTTTTTTCTTTCTTTCTTTTTTACCGGTACTATAAGCAAAGTATTATTTAATCTAACTTCAATACTTAATAACAATATTTAATCTAACTTCAAAGATTTATAATTTTTCAAACATATTTGAAAATGTAATTTAGATTTTAAGTCAAGTATTTTTTAGTGGTCTAATAACGTGTCTTCGTATTTGATTCACATTTTATTTCGAAGAACCGAAAAATTTTAAATTCATCATTTTCGTATTCAAATATATTCAGCGTGAATTACTAAAATTTTGAAAAGTGAAGTTATTAAATTAATTTGATTACTTTCTATCTATTATGTATATCTATTTATAAATGACTCATTAATGCCTATCATTAGATATGAAATTTAAGTAGTATAAGGAATTATTTATTTTCAAAGAATTCGTATGCATTAATTGTTATAAGAATTTGAAGTTCACACTCTCTTAATTTAAGTTCACAGGTCCGCTACTTTACTTGTTATGTGTGCGTGTATGTGAAACACACAGTAATCTCAAAGAATTAAATCACTTGGAATTTCCTTATTTTTCGATCTAGGTAAACTCATTGGTGGATTAATTTTGTTTCTTAAAATCTCTTGATGATGACTTTTCCAATTACTCGGCGAAGAAAAATTTGTCAATAATGTGAAATAATCAGATTATTTAGGATCTCCCGCTATTTTGTAATGAGCACCTATTCATGACTTGAGTAAGTTTGTCCTGTTTGCCCAGCCCTGGTGTTATAATTTCGACTTGTTTCAGCTGGAGGGCAAACAGGATGGGTGGAGTAATGTTTCTGCCCAATTTATGGAGATCATAAAAAGTCTTTTGGACATGAAAACTACTTATTTAGATAAGTCACAGTAGGAAATTAACTTTTCAAGCAGTCTAAAAATTCAATATAAATCCCACTGCTCTTGAATTTGCTGAACAGTTACATATATATAAATAATATTAGGAACACACACGCACATGTATATAATATTAGGAACTTTAGACTGAAGACTAAGAATTTTACCTCAATGATATACAGGAAATTTATTAATATTAATTTTCTGTATATCATGGTGATAAAATTCTTGGTTTTTAAAAGCAAAAAGTTAGACTACTTCTTTTTAGGTTTAAAAAAAAAAAGTGCAACTGTAGTGATATTATCAAGAAAATCTTTTAGAAGAATGGAGTAGATTCCAAAGTGATTGTATAATGTTTTGTCACTTAAAAATCCCTTAAAAAGGGGTGGAGAAAAAAAGTTTCCATTTTAAGATTGTACTCGCACTCAATATCATAAACGCAACATTTATGCAGCAAAACTTTTCACGCTCATTGCTCCTGAAGACTCAATATATAATTTAAGTTGTTGTAAGAAGTCAGTGTCATGAATGGTGGGAAACCTTAGAAGTAATGTCAGCCCATATTGACCAGAAGTAAAGCCTTAGTTCCTTTGAGTAAAAAGGAGATTATGTTATCCTAGGTATGGAAATGGTCAAAAACAAACAATGATGCAAATACTTATGGCTGGTGGTTTGGATTATTTTAATCATACAGAAGTAGCTAATACAAAAACGACCTACTTTTAGGGAAATTTTAACTTATTGAAAACGACTTATTTTTTCTAAAATTATTTATTTTCATAACAATCATAGATATTTATCAACTTTTAAATTTGATAGCTACCTATAAGTTTGCAATGAATCAATTTACTTCACTCTTTTACTTTTTTTTTTACAACTTCTGCACGTAAATGAAATTTGTTTTCCAGTTATGCTCATGTTATGAAAAAGTATTTTCGTCATTTAAAATTGTTGGTAATCCTGTTATTGCCGGAATTCAATATTCAAGTTTTGGGCCATTCATTTTGTAACTCTGAATGTTATGACCATTTTCGGTATGCCTCTGCAGTGTTGTGCTGAAAAAAAAACTGGCTTTAATAGGCTATTAATATTAGAATTACTTTACAAAAAACAGTGTATGAAATGTAATTATTGTGTCCATCTGACACATGTCCCTGTTTAACTAGCTGCTGTGCTATGTTGCTATATAATCTTAATAAGTTTATTAACATGTCAGAGCAAACGGAATGACAAGATGCTTGCGGGTAAAAAAAACGTTTCTTGTGGGATCAATGTATAAACAGATTCGAAGAAATTAAAGAAGTTATACTCACATATTAAAGCTAGTTATTTCGTATGTTAAAAAAAGCGAATATCATAAAAATGTTCGTTATATATTATTTAATAACAATATACCGAAAATACACATTCTATCTGTGACTGTAAGGAAACAAATTTTCTATTGTCTCTTCATGTAGATCATAATTTTTATTAGAAGCGCAAAGCAAATTTATTTAAAAAAATTTAATATTAATATCTTAAATTCATTTTTGAGTTTGGTAATTAAATATACGATAGCAGTATTAAAAAAATATTTAATAGTGTAACTGCGTAAAATTTTAATCTAACTTCAAAGATTTTCTTATTAACGTTACTTTTAATTACTTTCTTATTTCCCTTTAGAATAACTTTTGTGAACACAATTCATATTAAGCAACGAAGCGGAACATTTCTCAAAAAGTGAAGACATTAGACTTAAGAAAAAAGAAGAAGAAATAAACTCATATAATGAAATATATGAGTTTATATAATGAAATCTTTACAAACCCTTTGTTCTTTTAAAGATAAATTAAAAGTGAATAGAGTCGATTTTAATTAAAATTTAGAGAGAGACAAGTATTTAGGTTAATTTGTTTTGAATTTAATTACCGACATGTTTATAATTAACATACCTTCCGGTGATAAATTTTTGCTTGAACTAACCAACTATCAAGACTACTCTTTCGTACCTGAATGCAAAACTGAGAAAATTAGAAACTTGATCCCTGAATATAGTGCATCCTATAAAAAAACTCACGAATGTTATGCACAATTACACACCCGTTTGGTTAATAGATATAAATTATTTATAAAAGTTCTCTGAATCGGAAATCCATGCATTTGTCTTTGTAAAATATTGTAAATTTTCATTGCTTAAAAAAATGTTTTCAAAAGTTTCATTAGAAAAGAATGTGCTTTTCAATATTCTTTTCTATTCTCTTTACTATATACTTATGCATGGACTTTTTTAAAAAGTTTAATCATAAAAGGATGATTAATAAATTAAGAGTAAATTAAAGAATATAATAAGATATCAATAAAAAAAAATAAAAAAAAAATAAAGAGTAATAAAGACTACAAATATTTTTATTTTTCAATCTTGATAGCAGTTTTTATATTATTTTTTAACAGCTGCTGTATTTGATATAGGCAACATTACATTTATTATTCTTATTATTGAAGTGAAAAACAACAATTAACGAATTCATTATTATTATGAATAAGAACGCGTTAACATTTATTAGCAATTTACTTTTCGTTCATCATTGGTGAGAATTAAAATAAAAAAAAGTAAATCTTTATCTATTACCACTGTTTGATGTTTATAATTTTTAAAATAAAGCAAATAGTGTAAGTAATATTAGTTAGATTGTCAGAGAGAGAGATGGTATTTGTGTGTGAAAAACAGCACAAAAAATGCTATCTATTTATTCACTAAAGACTCGCTCAGTGATGTAACTTTTTTTTTTCAAGAAAATATAACAGTTGGTTGATTAATTATCGTGTATCCAATATATATATACATAATCAACAATTGTCATGCTTATTGATTACGTACAGTCAGTTCACATATATTTTAATTTTTACAAGAGAGTACCGATTCTAAGAGAATGATATTTTTCAAATATGAATTAATTATTTTACTTAAAATAAAGACCTTTCTTTTTACTTATTCTTACTTACAAATTGTCATAATGATAATTTATTAGCATTTCTAAGCATTGGAACACACACAACGCAAAAAATTAAATTTGAAATCTATATTTCAACAAAAAAGTGCTTACTCTTTTCTAAACTTAATTAAGTTATTTGTTTTGCTTTTTAAAGTACCCATGAAAGTGTTTGTTTTGTACTTTCGATAAAAAAATAATATTTGTTGGTACATAACTCATTTTTATATACTTTTATAAGTTATGAAAATTTTTTTGAATATATTTATCATGCATTTCTAAAAATATGTCATTCTATACATGAAAGAAAATTATGTGCATTATGATTATTTAAAAATGTATATTAAATTCTTGCAAAGTAATTTAAAAATGAAATATGCGGAATGTGCTCTTTACTTTTTTCTATATTTTATTTATTACCGTATTGTCTACTATATGATATAATGACTGCTTTTCCCTTTATTATCTAATCTGTCCGTATTTATATTTAGAATACATTTATTAATTTTTTTATGGTTTATAATTTCTATAACATTACAAAAGGGATTCTTTGAGATTCATCATCAGATAGATGGTTAACACCCATAAATTTATCCAAACTTAAAGTTTTTCTTTATAAATGTTTTTCAATAATATTCTCATTTATTGCTTATCTTGATTATTACGAATCGTTTTTATCCTTTTTAGTGAATGTGTCAGAAAAATTTCACATATGACCGTCCATTATATGTTCTTGTTGACGTTCTATTCTAATTGAAGGGCTTCATTTGTTAATTAGGTCTATATGGTAAAACAATTGAAAATATTTTCTTTCTCGTAATATCAATCACCCTAATCTCTATTGTAGTTTCGATTTCGTTAACTTATCATAAAAACTGGGACGAATGATATTGGTTAAAGTTGAAAAGTTTTTCAATCAATTTGGTTAACCCCTGTAAAAACTGTTTAAACTTTTCCATAACAATATACTTTTAAAAATCTACAAACGCTTTAAATAACAAGTCATTTATTTCAAACGTCAAAGGTAAAAAATATCATTTACAAATATTTAAGAAAATCCCTCAAAACCTATTGATCTTCATTAAAGAATCAGTATTACTACTGATTATGAAAGGAATTATGTGTTGGTTGATCTTGTTTTAATAAAGAACAACGTTATTTTTTGTGTTCAATACATTAAGATTGTTATGGAACAAAAATTAACAATACAAATAACTCGGAGAATCTTATATAACTGGAGAGGTCTAAAAATGAATAGCAAATGAAACAGTGGAGAAAAAAGACACTTAAAAATATAAAGGGGTATTAAAAGTACCAAGAAACAGAAATAATCAATAAAAATTTAACCCGGAAAACTTAAAGAATATTCAAGAGAGAAAAGTATACATGGGATTTTGGAAGATGCAACGAATGTTAAAGCTACTTTACCTGATCCTTGGATAAGTAAATCTGAGACTCAACTATGCTTGAAAACTTCAGTAAGTTTTGAAGAGATAAAAAGAAAATTTTCTCTATATTATACTATGAAACTAAAGCAATCTTTATGTACTTTGTGAATTAGACGAAAGTATAATACTTTTGAAGTTAAACTTATCTTTAAACATACAGTGTATACTCAGAAATGAAAAAGGACTCATAAAATTTACCATTTGTTATTAAATAGCATTGCTTCAGACAAATAAATAGACTAGAATAGAGATTTTGGTGTTACAAAACTTATGACGTGTTTCTTATTATTTATTACTTTTTAATCGAAAATTTCATATACAATAACGAATTATTGCCAATTATATTCCCATAACGAAATTAAAAAACTAAATATAGAAAAAAAAAGTGCTAACCAATGTTATCATATATAAATAAAAAAGAATTTAGGTTACTTGAATAGTAGCTAATGAATCAATATTTCATTATTTAGACTCTTTTAAAATTCAGACTTTATCGTTTGCTACTGAATCATAGTAATTATGGATATAATTTTCTGGTATTTTTTTCATGCCGTACTTTATATATCATGTCTTTTGCAATTTTTAAGCTATTTTGCCACATGGTTCATACATTTTCAATAAGATCTTGATCTGTTTATTTGCCTAGCTGCTTATATATAAAGAATGCTCTTAGAACTAAAAAGATATTCTTAATAGATATGAGAATTTCAAAAAAAGTTTTAAAATTCTCTTGCTGAAGAGTTGAATGGAAAGCACTGAAAAGTTTCTCTGAGATTTCTAAAATAGTTCTCTTGTTTTAGATATTCACGTAGAACTATTTAGAACCAATTCTTTAAAAAGTTATGGAGTGCTATATCATAATATAAAATAGCATACTAGATTTATTAAGTTAAAATTCTCTTTTCAAAAATAGCATTCTCTTTTCTAATGTCTCCCAATTTGATTTTCATCTCAAATAAGCCTAAAGTTCATGCCACCAAAAATGCTGGCTTCAGACACATCATTGTATACAACTTGTAAACTATCATTCATTATCTAATTTCAGTAATTCCGAGCTTATTCATACTTAGTTCTATTTAATATTTCTTTTTATATATAAAAAGTATCTGCTTTTAAGCAAAATTTCTTGATTTTATCCTTTTTTATTCAATTGGAGCTAATATATTTTTTTTCATCCGTAAAATCTTTGAGTTCTCTTAGTCTTTCACAAATATCGAAAGCGGTGTGCAAACTATTTTTTGAAATCCATTTGAAAAATCTGAGAACCTCACATTTCTAATGATTCATTATTTATTAGACCTTTATCTTACTTTAAATCTGAAATTGGATTTTTATTTATGATACTTAACTGTTTTCTCGCAGCACACGGGAAAAAATTCCTAGCTCTAAATCTCTCTCGCTTGTCTTTTGAATTTAACTGCTGTTGACCAAGAATATTGTAATGAGGAAATTAAATATGAGACTAATTTTTGGCAATGTTAAAAATATTTTGTGCATTAAATAAATTTCAACAAGTTACCAACAGGGTTATTTTTTCCTTCACTTTATTTAGAAAATTGTTTTGTAAACAATACACTCCCAAAAGTAAAGCACGAAGATGTAAAATAAAAAAAAATCAACACATACTGGTTTGATTGACCTAAAATTTGGTAGGAAAGTAGCATAATATATTTATGCATAAAATAAAATTAATAATTAAATAAATAAATCAATAATTAAATGCAGAAATGTAAACAATATTAAATTTTTGTAAGTTATCAGATAATGATATACTGGAGATTTAAACAGAATTATGCATAAAGAGAAAATAAACAGAATAAAATGAAAAAGGACATTAATAGAGCATGTGATCCCCCCTCATCTGTATACAAAGTTTACTACTTGTGACCATGCTTTCAATTAGGTGGTCAACCATCGCAGAATCAAGCAATAGCCATTCTTGTAGAGCAGCTTCCAGCTCAATAAGAGTGGCTGGAGGTAGGAAACGTGAAGATAAAGCACAGGCGAGAGCATCCAAAAAGATTTTCGATGAAATTAAGGTCAGGCGAATATGCTGGCCACGCCACACTCAAAATCCCTTCACTCTCCAGGTAGTCTTCGACGATGTCAGGTCTATGCGGACGTGCGTTATCGTTCATTAAAACAAAAGTAGGGCGAACTGCTGTGGCGTACAATTTCACAATGGGTTCTAGGACTTTATATCGATACCGGACAGCCATCACAGACTCCTCGTTTAAAGATGTGCAGGTCGGTGCGGTATGCTAATGTAATCCCTGACCACACCATAATGCTTCCACCTCGGAATGCGTGATGTTCGGTGATGTTTTGGGGCTGATTGCGTGTTCCTTGCTCATGCCAAATCCTGATACGTTTGTCATCTGGCTCCAGAGCAAATCTTGACTCATCAGTAAACATGACATTGCCCCAACTAGACACAGTCCAATTGACATGTTCTCGCCACCACTTTAATCATGCCCTCTTGGTTGGACGGCTAGATAAACACAAACTCGCAGTACTTGGGTGTACACTCCATTCATATGTAATCTTCGGCGTACAGTAGCTGCAGATATCACCTTAAAAATTAACGCTGTAACCATAAATGTCACACGTGTGAAGGTCTCTCTGCGATTCTGCTTGGCTAAAATTTCAATATATCGATCTTCTGTGGTGTTTGTAACCCTTGGGCGACCGGCTACGTGCCTTCAGACAACTGTCTGTGTGGTTTGGAATTGTTTTCATAAACGTGAAATTACAGAATGATGAACGCCGAAGAAAAGAGCAACACCTATGATCGACTGTCCTGCTTCAATGCGCCCCACAGCACGCCAGCACTCAGAATCTTCCAGTCGTCTTCTGGAAGACAAGAAACACGTATGTCTTGAAAACAAATTGTACGAAAGTTTTAAACACCTTCTATCAGCATTTAAAATCAACTTCTGTAACCCTTCATAAAGCTGGTATCTTATGAGACTGCCCTTTTTGCACATTTCTTGACATGAAAGCGCGATTGGCGGTTACCTAACATATTTGCATACTTCCATCTACCTCTGCAGTGATTTGCATCCTCTTCAATTCTGATTGGCTTCCGGAAATTAGCCTTTTTCTCTCCGTGCTTAACTTTTGGAAGTGAGTTTATAAATATGTAATGCCATTTTAATCTAATCTAATTAAATATGTATAGTTATTTGTTAATTAAGTTAACTCCTAATCGTCTCTATAATTTGATCATATTTAAAGATTTATTAGATCTTTTTGTATTTTGTTCTTTCAATAGATTGTTCTCAAAAATGGAAATACTTATTCACTGGCTATTAATACCTGTTCAATCATATGATTTTTTTTTAATTAAGTAGATATGAGTAGCAATAATTTTTCATAGTAGTGATCATTAACATTGAAAGAAATCAAATTTTCAGATTAAAAATTATTTTTACTGCCTTACACTGTGAAGTGAAAAAAGTAGCTGTAAAACAAATCAATAAACAACAGAAATCTATGCATTTCCACATTACAGATTATAAATTGACTTAAAAAAATCTTATTAAAGTAACTTATTTTGGTGACTTGTTTTGACACTTAGATGAATGTGTGGTTATTTTATTATTTTTTCAAACTCGACTGAAAATAGCATTTCAATTGCATGTTGATGTTAGATTTTAAATCTGTTTCTTATTCAACTTTCGCTAAAAAAAGAATGGAGAATTTTATAATTAATCTGTTAATCAATAATATGTAAGTAGTTTTTAATCTGTAATTTGTGTGTGATTCTTGAGAGGTATTCATTCTTTCTTTAAGTCTAAAAAACCAAGAATAATAAAGATTGCTTTTAAAGTATCAGATTTTTCTCAGATACTGTCATATTGTTTTTAAACGTTGCTTTTTTTTTTATATAAGCACATTGATTATATGAATTAAGATTTTATGATATTAGAATTTAAACTGTGTTGTCCTTTAACAACATTAAATGTATAAATGAAGCAATATTATTGTCTGTTTTTGAAATTATGTAAAATTCCTGCTTCGTAACAGATATTATGAATATAAAAGACATTTTACATACAAATTGGTACTTATGTACACTCACACATATACCTGTGTATTATATATATTTATTTTATTCGTAAAACCAAAACGGATATCAGAAATCATTTGATAGCACAAGTCATGTTTCTATTTCTGTTCATACGATTCCTCCCTTACAAAAAGTATCAATATATGGCACAGTGTACAATAAAACGTTAAACTACTCATAATCAGTTTTTAATTTTACCGTAATTTTATTGCTTTAAATACATTACTATACACTTTAGTTTTTATGGATTGTTATATTTCTTTCAATAAATATTTTTATTTTTAACGAAATATATATACATATATATATTCACAAAACTCCATTGGTACTTATTCCAGATACTGTTATGTCGCTCATTGTAGCAGCAGCAATATTGTTTCCCATTTATTCAGCTGAAGTCATCGGATACATTTTTCTTGTACAATTTTCAGTTCTGAGATATATGCTTTATCGGTAATTTTTAAACTGATATTTTAAAAGAATAAAATGTAATTTGCTTGAGGGATATATAATGTTACCTTCTGAATTGGAAAATTTTATAACTTTTTTTTAAATTTCAAATGTAATAAGAAATAAGAGACTTGTTTATGAAGTCATAATATGCTGCTATTTTAAAATATGCTTCAGTTAGCTAGCAAATTATTCAAAAGTAAAAGTTTTTAAATTCACTAAATGTCCTCAATATAGCTGTGTGTGCATATATATATATATATATATATATATATATATATATACCGGGTGATTATAATTAAAGTACCGATTTTAAAAATCGATAATTTTAAAACTACTGGTCAGAATGACTTGATACTTTAGCAGAACAATCGTAAGGCAATAGAATTTTGTTAAGCAAAAAAAAAAAGAATAGTTCCAAAATGTGCCGATAGATGGCGCTGTTCGAACAATATCAGGAGGAAAGTCCAAAAATGTATTCGTTAAACACAAAAATGTTGTTAGCCAAAAGAAAAAAATTAGAGTTCAGGGATTTACTAAAGATTTATTAGCGAAAAGACAAGAATACAGTGACAACAGCGATTATGACAAAAATAAAGAGCTTCATGGAATCAACACCTTGCTGATGATTAAAGCATAAGTTGTTCGATATGCCCTCCGCCTTGTTCCGCTACTAATTGGAAGCGCAAAACGGGATGCTCCACAACAGATCGGAGGGTATCTGTACTGATGCAATGGATGTGGTGTGTGATGCTTGCCTTCAAGTCGGCTAGATTCTGAAAACTCCCGCTGTAAACAACATTCTTCAGGTACCCCCAAAGCCTAAAATCACACGGGTTTAAGTCGGGGGAACGTGGCGGCCACGTTGTTGAAAAATGACGGCTTATGATCCTGTCATCTCCGAAATTAGCACTCAGTAGCTGCTTCACAGGAGTAGCAATGTGCGGAGGAGCGCCATCTTGCATGAATATTGTGCGAGCCACACACTGACGCTACTGAAGTGCCGGAAGGACATGGTTACGCAAAAGTGTTTCATACCGCTTGCCAGTAACGGTGCAGGTAACGGGACCCGCAGGTGTGATCTCCTCGAAGAAAAACGGACCAACGATAAACGCTGCCGTTATTCCGCACCACACAGTAACCTTTTCAGACTGAAGAGGTAATGGCTGGGACGGATTTTCGGTCACCCATATCCTGCAATTTTGCGTATTTACAGAACCTTGCAAGTGAAAGTGGGCTTCGTCAGACCACAGAATGTTCCATGGCCATCCGTTGTCCACTTCCATGCGCGCAAGAAATTGCAGTGCAAAAGATTGACGTGCTTCCAGGTCAGCTGGTAGCAGCTCCTGCACATGAGTTATCTTATATGGATAACAGAGCAAGATCTTCCGTAGGATTTTACGCACCATGCTGTTCGGCATATCTAGCATTCGGCCAATTCCCCGTGCACTGCTGATTCCAACATCACTGTTAGTTTGTTCTTGTAATGCTGTAGCCACATCTTCCCCTGCCGCAGCCGAAACTGGTTTTCTTCCTTCCGTTTAACGTCAAATGAACCGGTCTCTTTGAATTTAGCAATCATTTTTCGCAGACATTTTGCGGTTATTGGAACCCATTTAATGGATTTTAATCCCCGAAACTTCCTAATAGCTGTAAGTGCGCAGTCATCATTCTTATAAAAAACTTTAAGAGCAGAGCGCGATCCTTCATAGTCAGAGTCATGATGAAGCATTTAGGCAAAGAGCTGGTGCTCTGCATTTTTATGGCAGCTAAGTCTCATGTGCGCATGTCACGTATTAGTAATTTGCATATATCTAGACAATGTGAACGCTGACAGCACCATCTATCGGCACATTTTAGAACTATATTTTTCCTTCGTCAAATAAAATTCCATTGCCTTACGATTGTTCATCTAAAATATCAAGTCATTCTGACCAGTAGTTTTAAAATTATCGATTTTTAAAATCGGGACTTTAATTATAATCACCCGGTATATATATATATATATATATATATATATATATATATATATATATATATATATATATATATATATATATATATATATATATATACATTTCTTATTACATTATAGTAAATTAATAATTTTTTAAAATATAAATATACAATTAATTTATTTTTTATGATAAAACACTTGCATTTTTCTATTTGTCAATTATTTAACATAGTGAAATTTTGAAAAGTTTTCCAAATGGAAAATCGGAAATACTGCCAAAGTTAGATATATTGAAATTTTGAGAATTCTGAGGGCTCTATACTTGTTTTTATTGTTGAAAGTTCGATAAGTTTTATTTATTTTGAAAATAATTCAATTACTGTCGGTAATAAAAACTTTTCTTTGATATCATTTTTTTTCTTTCCTTTATCTGAGGAAAGTAAAAGTTGATAGGAAATCAAATATTTCTGTATGCAATAATCCACAACGTTAGAGAAGCATATTTTATCTTTTCATGAAGTATTTCGTTTTTCTGACCAGGAAGCAGTAAATATCAAAATATAGAGCAAAGTTTTAAGAATTCTGTCCTTTGTGTGAACCTCGTAAACTTTTACAAGTCAGTCTTAATAAGTCAAGATCGATAAATTCAGGTTCAAAATGTTGACATTAGCAATATTGGAGATGAGTTACCTTTTATATGTGTATTTCCTACGATTGAAATGATATTTTATGATAGTTACGCTAAAAAGAAACATAAGTCTAGTGTTCAAATAAAACAGTTTATTTTATTTTTTGATTATATTCTTATATCACTTAGAAGCAATGCCTTGCTTACTGCAAGGCATTGCTTATATTAGCTTATATTAACAGGATTAATCGTAACAACAATCAAACGAATGTTTTGCATAAAAATGTTTTCAAAGTTTTTGGCAATGCTCCATTAGTACAATCATTATTTTCTTAGGTATACCTAATTTTGAAGAACAAATATGAATAAATTTTTTGGCAAACTCGCACACTTACGATATATACAGCGAAAGAAATATTATTTCGTTAAGCAATAGCATAGCTTTTTTTTTTTTTTTTTCATGGGTATGGATTAGAGATTAGTACAAATAAAAACTTTAAATACGCCTAATAAAAATGCCTAATGTAATAATAATGCTTAATTAGGGCTTAATGTGATGCGTTGTGGCGTTCTCCATTTCATTAAATCCCAATTTAATTTCACAGGTAGAATAAATAATATAAAGGCAGAATAAATAATATAAAAAGGCTGATTAATGTTAAATTAATGGTTTTTTGAAATCATTGAGAGGAATGTGACATTCTCAATATCATTTAGGCTTAAAAATCATCCGCTATTGGTTGGAATAAAAAATTAAATTTTCCAAACAAATAAGATTCTTGTCGCATCCAAAGGTATTCTGAAATGAATAGTGATGTTTCCATTTATTTCCAAATTCAGTCCCAATCGGGATGGGACAGCGTAAAGAGATTGAATCTAAGAATTCGTGTTATTGTACGTTCTAAGATTAACAGTGCCTTTTAAGTCCTAGGTTCGTTTGCTCGTCGCTCAAAGCTCATTTTGGGCGCACGAGAGCTGATTAACGGCTTAAAGTGGATTCCGAACTACTGCAAACATCCCTGGACTGGATAGGATTTGAATCCACGAACTGTTGAATCGAAGGCAAACCATTGAAGTCCAAATTCAATCACTCTTGGAATTTGAAGAAGAATGAAAGAGCTTAAAATTAAAAATGGGCCAAATAATAATGTTGTATCCATGTCCAAATTTAATTGTAATTAGTATAGGCGCTCAAAATGACAACTTCATAGTTTTGGGATATTCTAAAAGAGGAATTCCGATCTCATTTCGACTCTATCAAAGTTCAATGTCGAGCATACCAAAATAAGTCAAATCTACAAAATTAATGTCCCAATAATGCTCTGGAGAACGTTTACATTCGGTGTAATTATAATTTCGGGAATATAAAAATCTATGTATAATTCTTATTTTTATGTTTGAATTACATGTATATTCATAGCACTTTTGAAAAAACATCATTAGTTTTTTTTAATAATTACACATATTCTCTAATTTTGTACTTTATGCACACAATAATTCATTGTAAGATTTATGTATATTAATACGTATTTAGAATAATATAAACTACACCACTGGCCATTAAAATTGCTACACCAAGAAGGCGACATGCTACAGACGTGAAATTTATACGAAAGGAAGGAGGTGCTGTGATATGCAAATGATTAGCTTTTCAGCGCATTCAGACAAAGCAGGCGCCAGTAGCGACACCTACATTGTGTTTAAATTAGGAAATTGTTCAGCCGGTTCCTCATACACAAATTGCATTTGAACGTTGTTGCCTGGTGAAAAGTTGTTGTGATGCCTCGTGTAAGAAGGAGAAATGCGTACCAGCACGTTTCTGATTTTGATAAAGGTCGAATTATAGCGTACCGGGATTGCGATTTATCTTATCGCAGTATTGCTGCTCGCGTCGGTCGAGATCCAATGACTGTTAGAAGAATATGGAATCGATGGGTTCAGGACGGAAATACGGAACGCCATGCGGGACGGCCAACGGCCACCTATCACTAGCAGCCGAGAAGACAGGCATATTATCCGCATGGCCGTAATGGATCGTGCAACCACGTCACGAGCCGTGAGTCAAGAAACGGGGTCGTTTGGAAGACAACAAATGTCTGCACGAACAGTTCGACGACGTTTGCAGCAGAATGGATTCTCAGCTCGGAGACCATGGCTGCGGCTTCCCTTGACGCTGCGTCATAGACAAGAGCGTCTTCAATGGTGTGATCAACGACGAACCTGGACCCACGAATAGCGAGACGTCATCTTTTCAGATGAATCCAGGTTCTGTGTACTCATCATGATGGTCGCATCAGTGTTTGGCGGCATCGTGGTGAACGCACACTAGCAGCGTGCATTCGTCATCGTCATACTGGCCCATCACCAGGCGTGATGGTATGGGGTGTTATTGGATACACGTCTCTGTCACCTCTTGTTCGCATTGACGGTGCTTTGAACAGTGCACATTACGTTTTTGGTGTGTTACGACCCGTGGTTCTACCCTTTATTCGATCCCTGCGAAACCCTACGTTTCAGCAGGATAATGCGCGACCGCATGTGGCCGGTGTTGTACGGACCTTCCTTGATACGGAACATGTTCGGCTGTTGCCCTGGCCAGCACGTTCTCCAGATCTTTCACCAATAGTAAACGTCTGGTCAATGGTTGCCGAGCGACTGGCTCGTCACCAAACGCTAGTCACTACGGTTGATGAACTGTGGCATCGTGTTGAAGCAGCATGGGCATCTGTACCTGTACATGCAATCCAATCTCTATTTGACTCAATACCCAGGCGTATAACTGCTGTTATTATTGCCAGAGGTGGTTGTTCTGGGTACTGATTTCTCAGGATCTATCCAGAAAATTTTTTGAAAATTTAATCACTTGTTATTTCTAGTATAATATATTTGTCCAATAAATATCATTTTGTTATCTGCATTATATATATATATATATATATATATATATATATATATATATATATATATATATATATATATATATATATATATAAATCTTCATTTCTATAAAATATATAAAAACTTTAAGTAAAGTATTAAATTTTGGTATTCTGTTTAAATACATCTATAAAATATGCAAGTTCAGTATTAAAATGTATAAATAGTGCTCATAAAGATGTGTTATAATTTCAGACTATGAAATATATTTAGCTTTATTTTATCCAATAAAAAAACATCTTTTGGGGCGCACAATATATGAGTGAATATAATTCCGAAATTTTGAATACAAAATCATCCATAAAAAGTCTTACAGAAAAAGTTGATTCATTTTTCCTACCAATGCATTTCCATTTTTTGTTTGAATAAATTAGAAAAATACTAAAGAAGAAAACCATGATAAAATATCCATTAACAGGAAATAAATTATAGCTGGAAAGAAGGAAATGTCTCATCACATTAGCATTACTTTAAATTCAATAAATTTTCGAACTGAAAACTTGCCAAAATCAATTTAATCGCTCTTGTCATAAACAGCGCAAGTTCAGCATTTTAGCTAAGAGCTCAACTTTTTTTTTATCAACGAGGAGGCTAACATTCAAATCAGTTACTAGAAAAGTTTTCTTCTTAAAAATGATTAATAAATTTTTAAGAGGTGAAATTATGTAAAAATATTTTTGTGAAATTGTAACATTTTTTTAAACAATGAATTACGAATAAGGCATTTCAATAAACATTTGTATCTATAATAATAATTATTAGCAGTGCACATTTTTTAAAAAATATCCGTCATACCTGAACTTTTAAGTTTTTCTCAATCATTATTCTCAAGTCTTCGTAATTTGGTTTCTCTGTCAATGTACGAATCTTTTTCTAACCCAAGGATTAATTCAAGCGATAGGAAATTAATGCTTGAAATTATAATCGGGATTGCTTGAAATCAATGACTATGAGTATTCGCTGTCGACGCTATCGAAAGTCGGACCAACAAACTAAAGAGGCGACTATTTGACTCCAATCACTTCCCTTCCCAATTACCTGCACAGCGATTATTATTAACAACCTTTCTGTTTTTCATACAAATACATTTATTAAAAAAAAAGGCCTTTTCTGTTAGAACTATTATTTTTTATGTAATTTAGTTTGATTAAAGGTGATAGTAGAAATTATGATTTCTTGGCCTAGTAATAGGAAAACGCTTTTCGGAAGTCTTAACAGGTTTACTTTCAATTCTTTACATTTCTACTTACACCACTGTCAACATGTGTGCTTGGATGTTTCTAATGATTTTCCCCTTGAATATTATCAAGTATTTATAAAACAAAGTCCTCCGATGATTTAAATGGCTGCAGTTGTTAAAAATGCCTTAAACAACTTCACATGTTAAGCTGCCTCTCCTACGGTTTGTTTTGGTTTGTTTGTTCCTCTACGTTAATTCTTTTCACAAAAATGGAGTTAATTGAACCAAGATATGCAATTTAATGAAAAAAATAATAATTTTCGAATAATTAAACATATCTCTTGAGCATCATAAAAGGGACTCTTAGTTTTTTAAGTATACAAACATTCTGATAATTCAACACCATGCTGTAAATAAAAAAATAGAACTAAAGACAAAAAAAGTAAAAAATAAATGCAGAAAATTGTTTATTCCTTAATTCATGTAGAATCAACAAAATATGGTTTTCTAGACACGTAGAACCAAACTTTTTCTCGAATCACTACTAGTTTACAAAATTTTAGAAGAAATACATTATCTTTAAAAGCTTTTCAAAGTGGTGTTAAATTTATTGAGTTCAATATATTTTAATTTTGCCTCCCCGTAAAAATCATTCACACTACTTGGAATGTGAATGTTTTTTGTTTCATATATATATATATATATATATATATATATATATATATATATATATATATATATATATACATATATATATATATGAAAAAAGGATTACATGGAGAATGTATGTAGAAGAAAAAGGAGATACGTCGCCTTAAATATTTTTACTCAATTTCATCAGTAACACATAGATAATAATACTTAAAAAAAAAAATTAAAAAAAAAGAACTACATGTTTTTTTCTCGGAAGCGATACGAATTATGTTACATTTCTTAAATTATTTATATCACAGAATAAAAAAAGTCACTTTACACACAAGCAATTCAAATCAGTATTATATATGTGTTTTAAAAATTAAAAAAACATTCTAATAAAAATTTCGAAAGGAAACTTTCTTTTTATTTTATTTTGGCGGAAACAAATAGGTTTCTCAAACCTGATAAAAGTGTCTCTCCATTCTGTGTAGCCATTTTCAACAAAATTTCGGTGGACAAGCAAGAATTAAGATTTTATATTCATATAATTTTAAAATTCTTAACTTTAAATATATGCCTTCTGTTATTTTTCTTCGGTGCAACTTGAATGATAGTCTTAGATCTTAAATGCTCTTCCTTCAGTTTGTCTTTTTTGCTCCAGAAGAAGATAGTTATTATAATTGTCTTTTCTCAATTAGGTAGTACCAGACACTCGAAATGTCACTTTTGATGCTCTTATTAAAATTTTTCTGTGCTGTAAAAGGGGAAAACTATATTTAAATTATTGTTCCAGATATGATCTATTGTGCATCTCTGAGTTCATGTTTTATTACTGACCAATCAAAGAGAAATTCTTAACTAAAGAAATATTCTGTTTCAGATTTACCCTTGTAAATAATATAGTAACTTAAATACCCTATTTAAACTTTTTTTAAGAAACCTATTAAAAATTGAATTCAGGTGGTGAAAAATATTTTCATACTTAGTTTTGATTTAAAAAGCAAAGAAATTTACTTTTTAGTTTCATTTTTTTATATAATCTATTATCCTAATTTCAATTTTATACTTTCTAAATAATTTTCACTTTAAATAACAAATTTTTACTTCCTTATTTCATTTTTGTTGATAATATTTTTAAATTAGAATATGTGTACGAGTAAACCTCTCTCTCTCTCTCTTCAACCTCACTCTCATATTTATGAGAAAAATTAACATATAATACATTCTATCCGGAATTGTTTGTTTCCTACTGTGTATACCCTTCCCTTTAAACAAGGAACCCATCTTCCATTTATTCATTCGGTAACAACTATGCCAGTTTTTATCGCACATAAATCATATCTCAATTGTGCATAAATGGATGTTTCTGATAGATAGAAAAAAGGAGCTCGAAACAAAATTCTACGGAAAAAAATATTTCTATCAAACTCAAAAATAAAATTTCCCGTCTTATTTGAAAGAATGCTTTTTGTTTTCATGAGTAAGGGGAGCAAGTAGGTGAATTGAATGAATAAAAACTTTAAATTTTAAAGCCTCATAAAATCTTTTGATCATGGTTTTGTTTCTTTTATTATCATTTTTTGCAATCGTTTTTTTTTCTCTACAGGGAATCTAAATCGGAGAAACTGCATCTAAGTCTTCAGGTGAAGAAGTCGAGTTTGGAGGATATTTTTCAACTAGAACCTCCCGCGGGAATGCAGACGACAAGCGCACAAGAACGATCTACCTCCAAATTGAGCACTAGCTTATAGAGCACAGTAAGGGAAATTATGCTATCTTTCCTTACAAAATCTTCAGCCTCTCCTTTCTTGTACTTGTGTGAGCTGTTCATTCATACTTAATCCATGAATATTAATTCTTTGATTTAAAAAAATTATATTGAAGGATAAATATTTTGCTCAATACACAATGCAGTTGGAATAAATTCTTTTCAAACCTAAGACAAATTAATGTTATTTGATTTAAACACCTTTTCAGAGAAAATGCAATGGTACAGAAGTTTAGAGTGTTTCAAGAGCATTATTTATTTTTGCACTTCGTTTCAAGCCTACACAATAATATAATAATAAAATAACTTAAAAATATAACACGATTTGCTTAACATAAGTAGCATAACATACTTTGTAATGGAATGGCAAATGGAATATTTGTTGATTATATGTAAATGCAATTTAAGAGAGCCGTTTTTTAAACATTATGTGTATATTATAAAATGGTAAAAAAGAATTATCCCCAAGGTGAATTCATCAAGGTTATGAAGTCGCCATACTGCAATACCTTGAAAGCTAATCAGAATGAGATGAAAATTAGAAGATATTTTTATATAAAAAAAACAAGTGATTTCAAAAATATAATGCAATACAGTAGAACCTCATTAATACGGACTAATAAGGGATCCAGGTAGTCCAAATTAATTAAAGCATGAATTAAAGAGTAAAAGCTGAGCCAAGGTACATAAACTATTCTTTTTAATACTACTTACATATATTAAATTTTTATTTGGGCCACTTACATAAAAAGGCAGTAAAACTTTTCGGAAATTTCAGTCTGTTTTTACTTGTCTGTTAATGTAAAATCATCCATTTCAAAGAGAAAATAAGAAGTTTGTGAGAAGAAATTGCTGTTGGCGTGTCAGAAATGGGACTATCTTTAAGTTAAAACACGCATATATGATAATTAAAATCATGGTTGGACCATTATTACTCATTCATTATGATGTTCCAACATGTATATTTGTTTTAAAGAGGTAAAAGATTAAATGAAAAAAGTTGTGGAAGTTGGTTTCCCATAGTAATCTTATTATAACTGTTCCCAACTTTTTAAATATTGTTCAAACTCTCTTAATAATGTATGCGGTAAAAAATAAATACATGTTTACACACATTGGATACAAATCCTCCACTAAGTATCTCTTGTTTACAGATGGCGCTCTCAGCGCTGTGGTGGGATTCTTTCACATCTTGCGTTCCTGATGGATACCGTTCCCGCACTTAGTGCAGTTTTTGACAAGGTTATCGGTTACATATTCTATACTACGCATTTTAAAGCTATGAGTGTTTTTCTTAGAGTTTCTGTTGATATATTCAGAAAGCAATGTTTCAAAGCTGAGAGGCTTTACATTACCCATTGCCATGTCTTTCATTACTTATCTGGTTTACGTTATCACGCCATTTTTTTACATATGAAACATAATAGATATACGATTTAAAGGGGATTATACAAATTATCCTAAGTACCCACATTCTACACAATTCCCAAGAATTAGGGAGTCGAACTCACAAATTCTTCAATTGAAGTCCAAGACATTGGCCCCCTTCAGCTATTAGCCTCATGTCATCATTGTTATGATGTACAAGATCATATCTAATTTATTGGCTGAATTTTTATGAATATAAAATTTTATGATGTCGTTTTTCAAATCATACTTGTGCAAATTAAATAAGACAATGATGAAAAAATATATTCATTTTAAAATATTCTAAATAATGAGAAAATAATTTTTCTTTTTACAATTTTGATCTTCAATCTTCATTTGATGAATATTATATCAGATTGTGGCCGTAAAATGAATTTCATAAAACTGAATCTAAGGAAAACTGTATTGACTTCTAAGGAAAATTGTATTTATTTTTCAGAAACGAATATGAATTCTGATTATGTTTCTTAATTTTTTTTAAAAAATTAATTATTAATCTGTGCGAAGGTTTCTATTTTACATTTTTTTTTAAAAAACATCAGCTCCAAATTACAGCACTTGAATATGTTGAGAAAATTTCTTTCAGTCACGAAGACAGAAGAGAGAGAATAAATTCCTCTTCACTTCAAAGATATGATGAGAATGCCCTGCCAAGTACTTGTATGCAACACTGAGTAAGGACCAGAAATCTGATGTTTTACTTATAAAATTACTAAGGAGTGAAATAAAAATGCGAGATGAATTAGCATTTTATAATTTTGAGTGGCAAATGGAAAAATTGGTAAATTATTTAAGGGATTGCTTAAAATTTTTTATATCAGTTATTCAGTTATTTTAATGTGCATAAAACATAAATATTATAAATATTAAGACACAATATAGTAAATCAAAATGTTTCAAAAACATTTTTTTTGAAATTTATTATCTTAGATAATGTTGAATATTTTATAAATTGCTAAAATACATCAATTTTGATTATAGATTCTTAGAATAAATTCGATAATTTCTTTTACTGAATTTTTTAACCGTGTTGTAACATTTAAATAAAATTTGAACTTTTTCCTTCAATGAAGGAGAAATAAATTTTATTGCAGGACTTAAATAACAGCTTCTTAATAAAATGTGAACGAAAACAAAGCAAAATAAAGCTTTCGTTAATAATTTGGTTGTTATCTCAATTTTGTATAGTTCTTTTCATACGTAGGAATATTTTTTCATAACCTATTATTATGTATAATTTATTTTCAGTTTGTATAAAAGTAACATAACAAAGCTTGTTTGCAAAAAGATCTCCTTATAATAAATAAGAAATTCATCCATATTTTGTAGCTTGTAACATTGAAATAAAATCATATAAAGTTAACTATTTACATTTGGTTTATGTTGTACTTGATTTGGCTTAAGCGTCATTTTTCTTCAACGGGGGCAATTAAATTCAAAACTAGAGTTTACTGTTAGTTTTATGTTCATGTACTAAACTAAAATTTTAACCCAACTATTCTAGCATTGAAATTTGAGTTTAAATTAATATATATATATATATATATATATATATATATATATATATAGATATATATATATATATATATATATATATATATATATATATATATATACTTTTCTCAGAAAAATAAATAATGCGATTTTTCCGTATTACAAAATTAATGAATGATTTTAATTGCATAATTTTTTGAATGTATGTACTGATGAAACTATTTCTAATCCTTAAATTAGTCATAAGTGCAGTTAATATTTTTTCTTGAAAAATGTAAAGCTCTTTCATTGGTACTTTGAGGACCATAAGATATCTTTAACACATGTTAATATCGTGGTGATACGGTTCGTTAAGGCATTCATTGTCGTTGTCGGAAGATAGTGAGTTAGAATTTCGAGCCAAAAGAAGATCCATGAAATTTCTTAACGGCGGTAGGGTACCAAAATATGTGGTGATCGGAATATCCTCCAAGTGAAACAATCTATCTTTAGGGGACTGGCCAAGTCTAGGAGTTTTCTGCTTGTTCCATATTTGTTAAATACGAAGATCCAACTGCTTGCTTATCAATATGCTTTTCCGGATTGATGCAGACTTAACCTCTCTGTCTTGAACCTTCTTAAGCTGCACCGTTCATCATGACTATCATGGGTTCAAGGACTTAATCGATTCTTGGGGGATATCTTATCTGAATACTATTAAACTAATTTGCAATACTAATTTAATATTTGCAAGAGCGACTATTTTTTTCACGCTTATTGATAAATGTCATTGGTCTATAATGATAAATGTCATTGGTCTAAAAAAATGTATAAACATATTTTGATTAGTCATAAAAACATATTTTTCATAGGGAAATCTCAAGTTTGAGCGTTCCCACTGTTGAAGATGTAGTAGAGATGGTAATAATGGATGGCTTTTGAGTTTCTGTTTTATATATATATATATGTGTGTGTGTGTGTGTGTGGGACGGGGAGTGGCCAAGGGGGGGCGTAATTTAATTAATTAACAATTCCTATATAAGGCCTAATATTTAATTAACATATATTTATACAAATACAAATAGATACAAGTTTGGGATATTTACAATTAATCGCGTCTTAATAGAATGAAATTTAAAGTTTAAGGTTAAAGAATTATGGGGAACAGGAGCAGTTTTTATTTTTTTATTTTTTTATTATAAATATTTTAAAATCAAAGCTAAAATTTCCATATCACAAGAGAACGGCCGAACTTTTATTGAAAATAATTATCATTCTTTAGTAGCTTGGAGGGGAAAAAGTACAAAAGTTAGTAGGTTCAATACCTAACTCCACAGAAGATTGTGCAAAATGAGCCGATTTAAGTTCAAAGCTCATTAGACCCAAATCCGGAGAAGG
Source organism: Latrodectus elegans (assembly GCA_030067965.1). NCBI lineage: Eukaryota > Metazoa > Arthropoda > Arachnida > Araneae > Theridiidae > Latrodectus > Latrodectus elegans. The sequence goes on from CM057809.1 coordinate 115,664,158, forward strand.
ATGTGAACTCAAGTGTCGCTTGTGTGTGTGTCTCTTGATTATAGTTCAAGATTACGGCTTTAATTACGTGCGAATTAGGGAAACACAATAACTAACGCAAATTTGTCTTTAAGAAGAACGACTTTTGTGTGTTTCATTTTGGATACTTAAAACGAAAAAGCGATATATTAAATTGAGTTGATAAAAAAAAAAAAAATTAAAACTATACAACGGGTATGTTCTGGAATACAAATTGACTCTTGCAAATATAAGAGTAGGAATCTAAAAGAAGATTGCAGAAGTGGATAAAGAATAGTGTCACGCATTGAGAGAAAATAATGAAGTTCAGCATTTAAATGTCCAGTTTCTTATTTTAAAAACTAAAAAATGTAATGCAAGAAGATGTACAGTAAAATCATTCGATCTTCAGAACACTTTTTTTTTATTCATTGTGAGAGGTTAAGAAAAACTTTGAAGCACTTTTACTGCCTTAAGTGTACCAATTATCTTTAGTTCTTCGAGAGTTTTGTGTAAAACAAAGGTATTGACATAAAACTTATTTCATTTTACAGTTAATAGAAAAAGTTTCAGATATTAGACGTTTTTCTTCAACATTCTTTTTTATGTTTTAACATAATTAAAAGTTTAATTGGAATTTGTTTAATTCTAAAGTACTTTATCACAATTGGTATCTGAACAGTTAACGCAGTGGTCTTTGGCTTAATAGTTTATGGTTCGATTCTCCCTTTGGGCATAAATGTTTGCATAGAGAATTTCAAAAAATTATGTATAGCCCATAATTCCCCGTTGAATTGATTTTCTTGAGTAAAAGGAAAGACCATATAATTAATCTAATATATTACGTATTATATTAAAATTAAATAATTATGTAATCGATTCACATTATTTAATAGAAATGTGCTTCTTAATAATTTAAAGTAATATGCATTGAAATGAAAAAAAAAAGCATTTAGATGTATCATTCTCACAATATTGTATGAATCTCAATTTTTCCATTAAGCGTCTCTTTTTTTACTTCATGTTTCTTTCAATTATTTGAAGATCTTTTTACAAATATTGAAATTGTAATGTGAAAGCCTCATTTAAGTTATATACACATATCCCTTACGGTATAAAATTCACAAATTTTAAGCTCTTCAATCTTTACTTTATCATTAAATAGAACTATTAAAAATATTAGACAACCAATAAAAAAATAGTAAGCATCCAGGTTAGGCTGCTACTTTGAATAAAATTCATTACATAAATGCCTTCAAAACGGAGTTTAATAGACTTTCCAAAAATATGTTAAATATTTAAAAAAGAAAAAAGAAAAAAAGGATTTTACATAGGGTGAGTCAAAAATACATCCATATTGGGAAAGATTATTTAAGAAAGTATGAAAACGCTACCTATGTTTACATCTTATTTAAAATAAGATATAGTTGCCAAGTCACAGATACGACCATTGACATTTGTTTCAAACTGTAATATAAAGCAACAGGATTTGTTTACAGTATTTAAGGAAAGTTCTTTCAATCACTGATATTTTGATTCCATTCTTGTTACTGAATTTGATTTTAGTTTAACGACTATCATGTTGGTAGATCCTATGTACAACTCTCGATCTGATATTGTTTTTTAATTGTGTAATTTGAAAACAGATTATCATTTTAAATGTATAAGTGGTTATTATAATAATGGAAACCCCTGAAAGTAAAAGTGACATTTTTAAATACGCTTCGTAAGATTTAAAATATAATAATATATAGTTACTACATTATATATATATATATATATAAATAGAAATGTACATATATTTCAGTGGTATGTGATAGCTTGATTGAAGTTTATTCAGACTTGGATTGGCAGCATAAAACGATACAAAGAGAGCAAGAGCTGAAGCAAGTGAAACTTTGAAGTGTTTCAATCAGCAGCGCAGCCGTTCAGGGAAGGAAATGTCTAAAAGGGTGCAGCAAAAGGGAAAGCAATTAGCACTTGGATTCTCAAGTGTCAATGATTACAGTTAAAATGACAGGCACCTGTCAATAAAAATGAACTCCTCCATTGGGACCAGCTAATTAAAATTAATTTGGTATGAATATAACATCAAGTAACGAAAAGTTTAACAAATGGAAGGTGATGTTAGTTGCATTTTTTCATGAAGTATTTTCAGTGGGTAATTTTCAAATAAATAATGAATTGTATTCACTTGTCCAAAGTATGTAAACTTGGAAAATTCTGGAGCACCCACCCAAAGAAATGTGTGTACCAAACGCGAAATCATTACGCATAAAGGTTAGGTTCGAACTTAATGTATTCAACTTAGCAGAACATGTTTCCCTCACTTGACTATGATGAGTCCATATAATCTCTTTTCTCTAATGCAAGATAAAAACGAAGGAACATATAATAACCTTAATTAATTGTCCTCAATAAATTATTGAATCAACATCTCAAAGATGTGTTCTTTAAATAAGTAAAAAGATGGAATCGGATTCCCTTTATAGCCAAATTGGAATCACATTGTTTGTTTACGACTGCATGTGTATTCCACATAATAATAACTGGAAAGGATTGCCGCACACTTCTTTTTAGCTTGAATCAGACATTTTGAACCTAAGCATTGTGAAATGTATCGCAATATAATATTTCAATTGAACGAAGCAAATGCCTTTTTTATACTATCTTTCTATTGATTTAAAGGAAAATCGTGTCATTAGTGTCGAAACATGTCACGAAACCCTTCTCGAATATATCCATTGTTCGCCAACGTCAAATTTGATGATAACATATTATGGGAAAAGAGATGATTTTTTTATGTTATATTCTATCTTTTCTATAAAAAACAAGCATGGTGAAGAGAAAAGTTGCGTGAAAAAGTTTTGCGTTGTTGCTGCCTCCATTAATTCAAGAGGGAGAGTCACAAAGTGAGATAATTTTCAGATAATCGTTTATTGTAAAATAAATATTTTTTCCAAAAAAAAAAAAAAAAATGTGCCATTATAATACACATACACATTGAAAACCGTACACGTTGAAAACGTCAATTTCGACCAAAAATGATAAATTTATTTTATTCTTTCGTTAAATAAGGAATTTAAACAGCTTTCTAAAACAGGTTTGTTTTTGTCTCTATATTAATTAGATTCCGAGATATAAAGGATTTCGTAAAGATTAGGAAACCAAAAGTGGGCATATTTAAAGGACCGGAAGTGGGCGTTTAAAAGGTCAGAATGATGTTAAAAATTAGTTTAAACAGTGTTTAATTTTGAAATATAAATTTAGTAAGCTTTTAAAAGATACATAAAATAATTACTGTTCCGAAAATCAATCAGAAAATCAAATAAAAAATTATTCAGCAAATATGAGAATTTCTTATAAAGAAAGACGCAACATTTTAATCTTTAAATGCGATTTTCTCAGAACTGGCTTTTTTACCTATAATTTGCACGCTTCAAAAACGATAACTCAAAATATTTTTATAATATCACTATGGAATTTCATGAGCGTGATCTGTATATTGCTTTCTAGGGAATGTACTAAAATAATTTTAATCACTAAAATATTTCCCAAATTATGGCCTGTTATTCGAATAATGGCATAGAAATTTTGGCTAAAATTTCAGTATAAATATTCAATTGGCCGTAACTTTTTTATTTTTTTTAACAAAAACTTAAAATTTTAGTACATGCTCTAGATAACAACATATAGATTATTTGGTATTAATTTTTTTCAAATATGTTTAAGTTTTTGATGTAGCATTTTTTAAGTTTTTAAAAAAATGCTTAATATTGTATACATATTTGTCATTTTTGAAGAATAATATTGGAATATATCAAATTTTAGTAGCTCAATATTAATGTTTTCTAAAATGAAATAAGAAAAAACCGTTACAATGTATATATGCAGTGTATTTAAAAAAAGTGCTCTAACCGTGTGTTCTGGTAGCTTAAATAATTAATATTAATTAAAATTTTAACTATACTATGATTCTAACATTTTATTCTTGATGGAGTAATTTGTTGCACTAAAGCATGTTTTTCTTTAAAAAAAAATTCCACATGAAACGTATGATTAAATTGAAAAAAGCGAAAATCACAAACGTAAGTCACTTGTAATAAAACGCAAAGGTTGGGTTTTACCTTGTAATACCAATGATGGATTCTTTTGACCAGAATCTACAGTAAAGGAAAAAAGACGTATAAATTTATTTTTAATATATTACCTCTTTTATAAACTAATGGCTTTACCAATAAATTGCCAAGAAAAGAAAAGTTCGTTGGAAAAGACAAGTTTTTCGTAAACTAAATTTTATTTTTTCGCTTGTACACAAACTAAATTTTAAAAGATCAATTTCTTCCCGAGGGAAAATTTTAGATTTTTATTTTAGTGTGTGAAGAGTAAAATTGCAAAAATTTTAATGGTAGAATACTGGACTTCGCTATAAAATACAATTCCATTAAATAAGATATTATATATTATATATATATATATATATATATTATCTGAAAAATTCTTATTTAAGGATAACTTTTTCCCCGATTCCTAATCAATATCGTTATATATCCTAATAAATTTTATTAATTATTAATGAACGTAAACTCATTATAACTCAATTATTATTAGTTTCTTAATAGTAAAAATTACATTATAACTGCCTGTAAAATGCACAATTAAAAATTACTTTAATTTCCTTTAAAATTTGGTCAACTTCTTTTAAAGGTTGGTGATGATTATGCTTTTGATTCACTTGCTTCTATTTGAAGTTTGTTATTGCATTTAATTCAAATGTGTTTTACATGTACATCTCTTTTACATAAAATTTTATTTCTTCTTTTAAATTTCAAGAGAGCTTTTTTTACTTTCAAAGTTTAAATAAAAAATTAATTTTAAATTTTTGTCTTAAATTAGCCTTAGATAATCATGTTACTATAATTATTTTGACGTTAGAGATTTAAGAAAATGGTTTTGCAGAAAATAGTTATATATAAATTGTTTAGTTCTAATGGTTACAGGAAGAACGTTTTATTATTAATTAAATTATGAAGCATTTGTAACATCCATTTTACTGAATTCAGGTAAATATCAGTTATATTTGAATAATCTAGTAGAAAATATTCAAACTATCTAAAAAAAGAGTTCTCAATTGGCTTACAGATTTCTCTTTAGAAAAGAGAAACTACTTAGATTAAAGCACAACGATTAAGAAACCATGGAAATAATGAAGTTTTATATCGGCATTTAAGAATCTTATGCAAAAATTTTATCTTTTCCAAATTACAAAGTTTCAACTCAATTATTTTACCTAATAATTAAGTCAAACATATTCAGCAGTCAGCAGCTTTTTATTTTCTTCAGGTATGCAAAGCTTAACTTTAAAATGATATATGACTGTTTAATTATTTATCTCTATATATTGGAATAAATTGCCCTCAAAAGGAAGGAATAGGGAATAATTATCTTTTCATTTTGTAGATGTTGATGTGAAGAGTTTGAAACGTCTTTCGTAGACTATTTTATCCTCAAGAAGAAAAAAGTTTCCTTGGTCAACATCTCATGAAATGAAGACTTTCAACGTTGCTTTAATCAAACATTTGATAACCTTATTAGCTTTCCAGACTATAATTCTCTTTATTATTGTAAAAGGTAAAATTAATTTGACAAAAAATTATATATATATATATATATATATGTGTGTGTGTGTGTGTGTGTGCGTGCGTGTGTGTGCGTGTGTGTGTGTGCGTGCGTGCGTGTGCGTGTGTGTGTGTGTGTGTGTGTGTGTGTGTGTGTGTGTGTAGTTCAGATCTTTAAATTGATTTTGTAATTTCATTTTATAATTATTCGATACTTAAAATTTGTTAAAAAATGCTTTTAACAAATTTTAAGTATCGAATTATTCGAAAATATTTACTTATTACTTTTTTCCATGCATTCAAACATTTGACACTCATAAAATTCTTAGATCCATTTCTAACGTGTTTAATGAATGACTTGATCACGTTTATAACAAAAAAACCAAGACAAGAAATTATTTCAAGTAGGAGGTATCTTATATTTTGCAGCTTCTAGTTACTTATCCCAGTATTTGCTGGCGTAAAAGAATAATAAGAAAACTCTGATTGTGTCATGGATAATATATAAATTGTCATATCAACTAACTTTAAGAAATAGAGTGATCAGAAAGTATGCGATTTCAAGATTTTATTTTAAATGTATTTAATTTCTCCATAATAATATTTAGTTAAAATATTCTTACGTTCAAGAAAATGCTTCGTATAAGAAAGAAATTGAAAAATGCATTAACAAGGAAGGTAAAAATCTTCATGGTAACAGTGATTTAATTCATTTGATTATAATTTATTTTATAAATATTTTGCACCATGTTTAAACATATTGTCTTTTTTGCTTATTCGTCATGGTCATTAAGCTGTACAATAAAGAAAATTATTAAGCAAACGAAGCAATTAGGGATCCGAAATAAAAACTTTTAAATAAATTAAAGTAATCATGGTACGTTCAACCTTAAAATAAATTCTCGGAACTCATGAATTAAAAAAATAATTTGGATTCAAATACTCAATTTTTGATGTATTTTATCTCCATGATTTAATAATATTTATACAATGATATTACTACCAGTGTAGTTTAAAAAAATATTTATCAAAATTATATTACTATTTTTAATTAAAGTAAATTAAAAATAATATTGATAGTAATCAAAATAGATTAAGATATTATTAGATATAATTATTGAGTTTAAATTTTTTCAGTATATAATTTAATTTACACGGTAATTTAAACTTTAGTGATTCTTTAGTGGTAGAATTTTAAAGTTCAATTTAAACCACAGCATATCATGTCTCTGAAAGTCATTGTGAGTATTAATGTATCCAAAAAATTTTTATTTAAAAACGATTCTTACACTTTCTGAAAACTTTCAAAATAAGCTTTCGAATTGTGGCAGCTTTTCTCATATTCAGAAATATAAATAATTTCGGTGCCCTTAAAATATCTTTAGGAAGGTTCATTGAAAATGCAGCTCTGCTTTTAATTAACTTGAACGGAGCTCAACTGTAATCTTTTAATTGAATTCAATGAGAATGACAGAATACTATGTTGAGGAAATTCGCACAGAATCATCTCGTCTTTATTACTTTTTCGTTCATAAAGAAATTTGCAAAAAATTTGCTTATATCCATACTTTCCAAAATATCTCAAAATTAACATGAAAATTATGCTTTTTTTTTCTTTGTATTATGAAATTAAAATGATTATATCATAGGCTCTGCAACACCTTTGATAGTTCTTTCATAAAAATAATATAAGTTTTTTCAATGAAAAATTATTTTGTAGCTAAAATACATGTCATCCTTAACTTAAATACTAAATTCATTTGGGGCTTTTTTGATTTTTTATTTCCTTATACTTGTTTCCAGGACTTAAAAGAGTTTTTAAAGTTTTCTAGACATTGTTATTATGATTCTTATGGTAATGTTCGTAAGTAAAATTTTAAGACAGTGCTTGAACATTATCTTGCTTTTTATTTTTTATCTCTATTAGGTAATCATTCAAAATATTTGAAGTTCTAGAAATTAACAGTATTCGTAAATCTTGCAGAGAGAGAAATTATAGAAAAATTAGAAATCATTCCATTTCACATTTTCTCTCACAGCGAATGATTTTCAAGTAAAAATCTCAATATAAAAATAGATTTATTAAACGTATATAACTTCCCTTATAAGTGGATTATTGCAGATTTTTTTTATGCAAAAATAATTTGAAGAAGTTGACAAATCTTTTTCTTACAAATGAATCTTTCATTGTAAAAGTGGTATTACAAATTAAAGGCATGCATTTTAAAATTCTATTGTACATTGCGAATCACTCATTTTCGGTTAAAAATTATAACTGAAATGGAGTGAAAATTAGTCCTTAAAGATATTTCAATATTTATAGTCCAAACTTTATCTAAAATGTTATTGAACATTTTTCTTTTTAGTCATTTTTTTCATTTAGCTTCCTTTTTTCTTGATTAATGCTAAGGATACTTGTCATTACCAATGGCAGATAAAAAGAAGAAAATCAAGAAAAATTAAGAGTAAAGTAAAAGAAATAATATAGAGCAATGAAAAACCATTCATAACATTTCCAAAACATTAAAATTTTACTAGAAATCATTTGTATTATAACAGGAATATTCCTTATTTGCAGAGAGTTTTGCCCTGGATTGTTTTAAATGTATATCCACTGCTGGAACATATCCTCCTTGTGACGACCCTTTCCATAACAATTACACTAGAGACATCTTAGAAAGTCCTTGCTGGGCTGGCAGGAAACAAAGGAACGGAGTTTTTCCGGCGACAACATGTGTTAAACTAGACGGAACATATGGTATTGAAGTTTTGATTTATTTTGATCATTATTTTGTTCCAAAAGGACAATATGAGTTGAACTAAACTAAAAACACTTTTGCTCAAATATAAGTTACAGAAAATAAAATTAAAATTTTTTGATTATAAGTAAATATTTGAAATTGAATCAATACGAATCACTGAATCAATTAAATATGAGTCATTTTAGAATAAATTTATAATTTAGAATCTTTTAAAATTTTTTTGCATTTTTCATTTTACGTACGATACATATTGTTCAAATACAAATTACTTGAATATATTCAAAATTAAAATAATATCTATAATATAGACATAAGCTTTACTCTTAAATTAAAGTTTTGAATGCTACAAAATATTGTTTTTGTCATGTTCGCGTTACTAGCTATCTATTTCAATGGTCTAAAATTTGTAATCATAGCCCAACACTTCGTAATTTTGAATCACAGTAAAATAAGGTAGGGAAAACCTGAGTTGGTACCCTCCTCTCCAAACATACAGGACACAGGAGTGATATACACTGTTGACCCTCAAAATTTTTATACCAAAAAGAGGATACGCTACATACGTGAAAGTTACACAACAGGAAAAAAAAGTGCTGTAATAAGCATATCATTAGCTTTTCAACGTATCCAAGTGAAATAGGCGGGATTTAATAATAATCGTCATGTAAACCTACAATGTACCTGAAGGAAAAAAATGTGCAGTAGAATTATCCTGCACAGATTGCATTTGAACATTATTGATCAGTGAATGGTTGTGATTTCATGTATCAGAAGAAGAAATATTTACCGCATGTTTTTGACTTTGACTGATGCAGAATCATATGTTACCGGAATTGCGGTTTATCGTATCAAAGTACTGCTACTTCCATCAGTTAAGATGACAGTTAAGTCATGACTGTCTGAGAATACTAAATCAATGGCGTAAGAAGGGCAATACGAAACGCCATACTGGTTCACCCTGGCCGGTTACAACAAACAGCTAAGAAGACAGATGTATTAACCACAAGTTATTAATAGAATATACAACTATTTTACTAGCCTGAAGTCAAGAAATGAGATCGTTTGCAAGACAACATGTGTTTGCACAAACAGTTCGTCGATATTTGCGCATCATGGTCTATCAGCTTGGCAACCATGGCTTCAGGGGCTTTGACATTTCACAGACAAGATCACTTTCAGTGGTGTGATTAATGTTAATCATGGACGTGTTATTGTTATGATGTCCTGTTTACAGATGATCTCTGTTTACTTTATAGCAACATGATGGTTTAATCTACATTCGGTGGCTTCATGGAGAATTCATATTATTAACATAGATTTAAATCTTAAAACTGGTGCCTTACCTGGAATGATAATCATCGGATAAACATCTTAATCGCCTCTTGTTCTCATTGATGAAATTTTGATCAATAGCCATCACCTTTCTGCTGGATGAAGGATTGTGATTATACTATTTTTAGAGTCCTGCATACAGTTACGTTTCAGCAGGATAATATGCGACTGCATGTTGCCGACATTGTATGCACGTACCTTGATACATAAAATGTTCAGCTGCTGCTCTGGTCAACACGTTCTTCATATCTCTTTCGAACAAAAATCTGTCAGAGGTTGCCATGAGAATGGGTTGTCTCCATACATCAGTCGCAATGGTTTGTTCGTAGTGATAGACCTATGGTGACATCGTGTTATTCAGAAGATGTTGTTCATGCCATTCAATCTTTGTGTGTTTGTTGACCCGAAGGAGAATATATGCTGCATTGTGGCAGATTTGGATGTAGTGGACCTTGATTTTTCATGATCTAAGCTTTCAATTTTTTTAATTTAATCATGTGCTATTTCTTTTATATCTAATAAATATATGTTTGTTATTTTCAATTAATCTTGGTGTATCAATTTTAAGAGCAAGTAATGTATCGATTTCGTGACATGCATAATTGATCCAATACAATACATGATTCTAAGTATTTGCTTCAGCTTACTTTTGAATTCATGAATTTTTAATTTTTTGAGAAACATTTTTGCTTATTACACATATTATACATTGCTAAACTCGTTATTATAGAAAATGAATCGATTTTCTTATGGTGAATTTTTTCTTTTAAAAATAATTTACACTCAAATTAATGTAGATAAACATTTTCCAGATGTTATCATAGAAAGATTATTTAATCAGTGATATGAAAATATATTTTTCAAGTTGAAACTATCAATGTTATTCCAAAATAAACCTTAATACTTATATTTAATTACAATAAAATTATTAATTTTTATAATAAGCTATATTTAAGAAATTAAAAACCAATTTTTGAAGAGAAACAAGGATATTTGTATGATTAATAATTGTTTCCCGAGAAAGATTTCTGTTAGCTTCATTTGCACAATTTTTTAGTGTTCTTAAACTTCTTTCTAAAATTAGTTTATTGTTTAAGATGGGGCACACACATTTTTAATAAACCATTAAGTAAACAAATTCCTACTGTTTATTTTTTTTAAATAAAATCAAAATAAATAGCTAATGTTATTTTTTTATAATTTTAAAGCTTTGCATAGTTTTTTAATAAATTATTTTTCTTTTATTTTCCTATAATATTTAGAACTTTATAAACTAAATTTTTCCTATCGCTTTCAAAAGTGATATAAAATGGTAAGTTTTTTCATAAATGTAACTGTTTCATTAAATCTAGAAAAGTCAATAATTTTCTTAAGTTGATTTGTTGAGAAAATGCTTACTTTATTTATTACATTATCAAAGATCTTAGCAATAAAAGAAATGCATTTTGAAGATTCTAACGAATATGTAGTTGTTTCTCAATAACCTAAAAAAAAAAATTTTTCAGTTACATTTTCTCTTAATGTTAATAAAAGGAATTTTTTATTTTTACAATAACCTTTTAGGTGATACAGGAGAAAGTTTAGTTGTAAGAGGCTGCGCAGTGGACAGCGGAACTCTCACCATCGACACAGAGCTTGTACGGATGAGTCACTGTGGAGGATTCTACTATGAAGATCGATACGTCAGAGGATGCGTACAGAATTGTTTTGAAGATGGTTGTAATGCTGCGACACGCTCATTGTCGAACTGCTCTGTTGTCCTTTTATGCATTTTAGGCAAATATTGGAAGTATAATTTGGGAATACCTTCTTAATTTTGTGCTGAATTCAAAACAGGATCCAAGCTTCTGAAAACTTAGTTTTATATACAGATATACTTAACCAAAACATTTGAATGAAGAGTAGATAAAATAATCATTTTTGTTAAAATCAAATTAAAATAAACAAGTTATCTAAGACGTTTCGTTTAATTTTGCGAAAATTTTTATAAGTGTTTTTTAATGTGAACCATTCCATAATAGTTATGCCTATAGCAATAGCATTTGCTATTTTATATAAAGATAAAAGAATGTGATAAAAGTATTAGGTAATGGCAATTGACAAAAGTTTAAGATTGTATCCGACACAGCTTTTCTCTCATTATAAAATCATAAAAATGTAAACTTAATTATTTTTATATAAATTTGATGATTGAACATTAAAAAAATAAATAAAGGGTAAAAGTGCCAAAAAATTCTTACAAAATTAAATTTCAGAGGACAGTTTCTCCTATACATGTTTTCTGAGTTCATGACTTATTAATAACTTAATGCAATCCTTTAATAATTGAAAACTAGGAAAAAAATGGCCATGAAACGATATCAAACTTTGTGAACCTAGTGAATAAATTCAAAGTGAAGCAAAAACCATTTTATTTTGAATTTATACACTAGATTTACATCATCAGGTTGTGACAACGCAAAATAAAAAGGTTGAAGTACCTTAAATTATCTAAACCGTTATTTTTGCATAGCTATGCTGAATGGCAGAAGACACAAAGACATTGAACACGAGGTAAAGCACAAAATCAGTATTTTTTGATTTTCTAGGCTGACAATCCTGAGGATATTTTATTAATTAAGTCATCAAAAGTTTTAATTGAGTCATCACAAAGAGGATAAGGAGGAATGCAATGCATCAAGAGTAGCAGTTGGTGGCTGATTTATCGCTATTTTGCTTTTTACACACCAGCAAAGATTCTTCCTTGGTTAAGAAATGTAAGAGAGTTTTTATTAAACAAATTTCATTCCTATCTATTTAGATCCCTTATTAACTTTAGCAGGGGATTTATTTTAATAGAGGTTTTATGGAGTCCTCCACAGGCTTTATTAAAGTGAACAGAAGAGCCCAAAAATCGTCTGTAAAAATTAGGCTATCATTGACAATCAACACGTCAGGAACACTTTTTTAAGTTCTAAGTGTTGAATTGACACCACTATATTTTCACCAAGGTCAATTTTACAAAGATTTGCTTACCAATGTGTTTGCTTCCTTTTTCTCAAAATATTTCTTATGAACAAATTTTGAACAAATGTATATTAAATAAAATTTATGAATATTTTATTATGTAATGTACATAGAGCTTTTCTCTTTTCAAGAACGTTTAGTTAAATTATTTTTATTTTAAGATATAGTGAGATTCAATTTCTTTTCTGATAAAATTTAATTATAAATAAATAACCAAACAACCTGAGCTAAGGCAATTGGATTCAGTAAGAAAAAATATTAAAGGCTTTATTTGTGGCTTTTATGTGTGAAAAGAATAAAACATCAGATAACGAATAAAAAAATCACTTAAAATGGATTTATCATAAAATTTTGAAGGCAACTAGAGAAATCTTGTATTTCATTATGGTATATCTTTGAGGTTGACTCCAAATAAATGCTGCAAAAATCTTTAATTTATTTCGTCATTGTTTGAATCCCAGCCAATATTGAACAATGCGCGCTACTGCCTTCTGCATGCACATCTGTCAAAGTTGGTGCTTGGGAATTTTCCAAGTTTCCTTCTTTACATAATGTGAACATGGCCCACTGACTATCGTAAATTCTACCAGAAAGCGATTTACGAAATTCATATTGAAATGCATTACAACCAACTTAAGCTACAAGGTCAAAGCTTGTCTTTACGGTATTTAATAAACTTTTTAATTTCTTTGAAAAGGAATATTTTACCTTATTATTTTTATGCAATGGTGTAAAAAATCTCTTATTATTCTGAGTTATTGAAGACAGACATTTTGACAAATTTCTTTTGATAAATTATTACATAGCTTTTGAGGCTTCATATTTATTTTATTTACGAAAAAATATCGAAAAATTACTGTGGACTTACATAAGCAGACATTAAACTAAATCATCTACACGCCATTGAATCTTAAACACTATAGATTGACAAATCAATATACATATCATATTCTATCTGATCATTTGTGCTTTTTAAATAATAATGGAGAATAAAAAAAGTATTTATAATGAAGCATTTAATGATGTACTTATTTTATGATTGCAATTATTTTAAATCATCAGAACATCTTTTTGAAGAATCAAAGTCGCAGCTATTTTAATTATTTTTTACCTATTCATAGAGTATCTGAATAATTTATTTATATATATATTTCCCATAATGGCCAGGAAAGCGATTCTAAACATAAAAACTAGCTACGAGTTTTAGTTTTATATTTTGAGGTCGTAAGCCTCTTTTTCGACCTCGTTACAAGGAACAGCTTAAAAGAGGAAGTTAACTTGAACATCTTTTGCTACAGGCAGGAATTTTTCACAAAGTGTCGGCTATATTCCCGAGTTGCGAAGGAGAAAACTTGGAAATTCTTAAGCATGAGCTCCGAAAGAGATGATGCAGTCGCAGTAGACTCAAACATTTAGGTCTTCCGAAGAGCCCAACATCAAGTAACCCCATTCTGATATTACAGCATTTTCATTAAAGGACATTTTAGCGCGATACCCAGCAGAATAGACGCAAAAATATTGATAGTTTCAACTTCTCAAAATTTATTTCTAAACCATCTTGTGGGATAATTCTAACTTAAAAATAGCAGAAATATTTTTCATTGCCCCCCCCCCCATATTTTTAATCAAAAATGTTATACTTAAGATAACTGTTGGTTCTACTTTTTGTCATTGAATATAATTTAAATTTTTTATATGACTAAATTCCTATTTTATTCCTTATTTTAATTTAAAATATCACTTGTGTAGCACTCATGAAAACACATGAACTAATTTCTTTTTTTATTATTCTTATGTAAGAGATTTCACAAGTATTTAAAAGAATCCCGAATCTTTAATAGTGTGGATTTAGTTCGCAGGATATTATGGATATGATTTTTTTCCTTTTCAAGTGAATTGAAATCATTGAAATTTATATAATACCATACAACGAAAATATCAAAATAACATATTTATCGACGTAAAATTAACTGTCAGAAATAAAATTAAAATAAATGAATATTCTTATAATAATAAATTAAACAATTTTAAACAAACTAAAAGTATTTTACATAGACAATTATGACAGTTAAATATTTCCCCATGAATAATCGAGATGAGCAAAAGAGTTATAAATATTTTATTCTATATTTAAAAGTAAAAAAAAAAATCCTTGAAGATTCCAACTTCTTCAGTAAAAAATAGTATTTTCTGTCTATAAAAAGAATATTCCTCACGCATTTTATAAAAATATTCTCCACAAATTATTCTTCATTAGAAACTTACTTCAAATTCTCAGATTAAATTGTGTTTTTAATGGAAACTGTACGCTTTCAATTTTTTTTGTACTTAAGCATTTATCGTTGACGTCAATGTAATTCTTTGCATGAAATAAAAGTCAAGTGAGATATGGAGTTTACAATGATTTAACATCTTTAGAAAAAAATGTGCTCTCCTAAAATGATTAGATAATCAGGTCTTTAAAACATGTTTCAAAATTCTAATGTGTGAAAATTCCATACTTTACACGGAAACTACTTGGAAAATTTTAAATGATTTCCATTTTGCTTCTTACTTAATTGAATAAAACTTCACAATATTTTTTTGTAGAATGAATATGTTTGCCGCAAAATTATAACAATCTCAGCTTTATTTATATAATCATAAAGTTTTTAAGAATAATTATTTTAGAAAAGTTCTGAATTCAAGAAAAAAGAAAGGGGTTAAAATTTTCAATTCTCTTTAAAATTGTTGATTAAATTGTTGTATGTTTTTTCTTAGAAATATAAAATTTAAGGACTGTAAAAACATATGAGCTTTTAAACATGTTGTGAATTTGAAAATCCCCTCTACTGCGTTATTTTAATTTATAGAATATAAGCATTCGATATGCAAAAATGTAGAATATTATAAGCTGTATAAAAAAATCAACTTCTGTTTTTAAATTTTTTTTTCTTTATATAGACAGTTATAATTTTTTGAGTAATTTTTACTATCCACAGTGAAAGTTGTACACACTCTTTAATAATTCAATCATTATATATTGATTGAATTATTAAAGGAAGTTAGAAGTAGAGCAAGTTAGAAATAGAGCAAGTGAAAAATGATAAATTAATATATATATAATAATTTTAAAAAAAACCCTCAAATGTTACTCACAAATATTTCTGGATTTTGTATTTGGACTTTCGATCGCAATACAATCATTTTATTACTTTTTTTCATTTTTAAATTGTGCAATTATCAAGAAACTTTTAGGAAGCATCCATAAAAATATTATACAAAATAATCGAAGAAATTTCGGCAAATGAAATTCAATTTTCATTCTACA
Organism: Latrodectus elegans; assembly: GCA_030067965.1. Classification (NCBI taxonomy): domain Eukaryota; kingdom Metazoa; phylum Arthropoda; class Arachnida; order Araneae; family Theridiidae; genus Latrodectus; species Latrodectus elegans. The sequence goes on from CM057809.1 coordinate 115,680,183, forward strand.
GATCGGCATTCTCAAATCTTTCAAGAATTTTATCAATCCTAATAATTCTATGAATAATTAAAAATTTATTTCGTAATCCTAGACGCATTCTTGATTAAACTATTCATTAAGGAAATTATTAGATTGAATAGCAATGTTTTTTAAAATCACTTTTCAATGATTTAACCTACCTTACTTTGTGTTCAAATGTTTGTTATTATTCATTTTTTTAGTTTCAAAAATATATTTGATCTTATTCTTAAAAAATTATTAATTAAAAACTACTGAAATTCTACTGGCAAAAAACTAAAATAAGAACAAAAAGGAATAATAATTTTTTGTTTGGTATGAGAGCATGTGAACGGTGTTACTTCTTTGTGAAAAAGATAAATATTATCAGTATTAAATATCTCTCTGTATCATAGTATTTAAATAAATAAATTATTTTTGATAAATCCTTCTTGACTAAGAAATCTCAAACGATTGAAAAACGTAGCTGTCTTTCTTTATTTTTAACATGTTATTTAATAATGGATGGGCTCAGCAAATGTTTTTCTAAAAGATCAGTTAAATAATGATGAATGATGCCATTCATCCAATAAAACTTTGAAAAAAACTGGTAGAAATAATTAACGAAACAATTACAAGAAACACAAAATTTGGATGGAAATTTTTTAAATCAATGTTTACTTTATTATCATTAATATTTCCTCTTTGTGAACAAAAATTGAACTGAAAATAAAGTGATATAGTTTAGATAAATCATCAAGAATATTAACAGCAAATGCTTTTTAAATGTCTCTTCAATACTATTTTTACACTGTTTATATACATGTAATAGGAAATAAAATAGAGAACATTAGATTCTCTCTTGAATTAAATACATTTGATTATCTATCGAAAAATCAACTAATAGAATTCTTTATATTTATCAACTCAAAATGTGAATTAAACATTAAATTTGCATTGTAGAAAATCACATTAGGTTACAATTAGGACTGTAAATTTACATAATATCAACATGAAATTTATAATCAAAAGGATGCAACAAATGAACAAAGAATAAGTTAGAAAATGGCCAATTTGTTTTGATCACGTATGGAAACATTTTTGTTTGATTTTAATTATATCCTGTAAAAACATGTAGGAATATTTGTTGGCTTTGTGTTAATTAAGAAGGCTGTTTTTTGTGTGGATATGTACAAGTTGATGATAGAAATGATTTTTGATCAAATATCAAGAATGCATTAACAAAATATCAGTTTGTTTTGATGATGAATGGAAACATTCCTAATTTAATTCTAATTGTGTATGAAGGAAAAATAAATATTTCACCGAAATTGTATTTATCAAAATGCTTAGGCAAAATGTGGACGAAAGCAACAAGAGGACTCATAGTTTGGTGCGTCAGTTTTTGATGCATATTGGATTTTCCTTTCAATTCTTCCAATAAAAATATTGATAAAAATTTCATAGACTTGCAATTCATTAAAAATACTTCTTTTTGTAGTGCTAATTTACATAATATTTACAATTTGGTGAAAGTAATGAGTTGATAATTATTTTGATAGAATATCACAAATGAGGAAAAGAGATCAATTTATTTTGATAATGCATAGAAATACTTTTTTCATTTTAATTAATTGAATTAATTGAATACAATGTCATAAAAATATTTATTTAAGCTATCATTCAATTTGCAGATTTAATATTTTTATTCGGTTTACTTACAAAGCACAAAGAGAAAATTGTATTTAAATGAAAAATAAATATTATCAATACACTATTATAATGTTTCTTACTTAATGTTTTACTTAAATTTAACAAACTTATTTCATAATTGCAGAGTTTCCATAATTTTCAAATGCATTAATTTTTATTAAAATCCATTAAATCATATTCGCTAAAGATAAATAAAATCAGCTAATTCATACATTATTTCTTTCCTGTCTTTACCATGTATAGTCAGTGGTATTTGTCAGCATATTTTCATTTGTCTATTTTTAATGTGTAATTACTATATTCATTTTTTTTAATATCTGTAATAAAATATTTTTTCACTTAATTTTCTACTTTAATTTATTAGATTATTGGAGATGGTAAGCACTTTATGAAAGACGATTATTTAAAGAATGTACAACGTTGCATTAATTTAATTATTAAAGTTATTACATTTACAGAGAAATGCTTCTCCCTCTCTGGGAATGCTTTGATAAACTGATATAGAACAATCAGAATTTCACTAACAAAATAATGTTATTGTAATTTGCTAATGCTTCATTAGATTAGGAAAAATCCTCGTTTCTCTTAATTAAGACATGTATTAATATATTTTTCGCTAGTTAAAATGTATTTTAGAAGAACAAATATATATGTAGAAGTTTTTACAAAATAAAATATATCTTCAGCAGTTTGCTTGTTATTAACTAAATATGAGTAGTGTACTTATTATACGAAACTATGAGCTTAATAAGCAATAGCTATCTGGTAAAAAATGTGTTTTTTCATATATTAATTAATTTACATACCATACATTAAATAAATCCATTTCTATTGCATTAAGTGACATTAATTGCATTACTCTATACTAAGAACCGTTTAAATTTCAGAGAATTATATTTTTGAACATTCAATAGGAGGCAGTTTGTATTTTAGATTAGTTAGTTTGTAATTTAATAACTTGTTGTATCGTGATATGAATTACATTTAATCTTAGCGAAAAAACCTTCATGCTGAGAGGGACTATACATATTAAAAATCTGAGGAATCTATAATCCCCTCTTGATTCCAATATCGTGCATTCGACCTCTTCACTTGGTAGTGACTCGAAATCGCGTCGAACGGTATCAAGAAAAACAAACAATGTTTTAGGTTATGCCATATAAATATCCAAGTAAAAAATGCAAACATTATAATCTTTTTAATTTACTAAATATATTTAACTAAAATAATAGTAATAATTTACTGAATCTGTACAACAATATTTTTAATAGAATATATTAATAAATAACTTTAGAAAGACTGTTAGTAATGTATTTTATTTAAAAATTATTTTTAAAGAATTTTTTTACCTGTTATTTAAAAAATGATTTAGAATAAAATTTTTAATAAGTTATTTCTTTGCATTTTACGACTCTATTTCCCTCAAGATCTAAATATTGAAGTCTTAGAATGCAACCATATGTAAGTAGAGTAGGTCCAGTAACGATACTGATTCTAATGTTGGTACTTTGCTTCCAGAAGTTTTAACTTACCTTTGTGATTAACCAACAAGTTGACAAGTATTTTCATCATCAAAATTTTCATGTCATTTAGAGAGTTTCTCTAAATTTAATTCATTATTTTTTTTCATATAAAACTTAGTTAAGAATAAAATAGTTGTTATTTTAAAAATTTTTGTGATAGTAAATTAATTGTGACAAATAAAAATGAATTACTCACAAGAATCTACAAAACAATCATTAATGAATCCGAGAAAGGTTTTATCAGGTGGACTTCAGTGAATAATTGATTTAAATCATGCTTTAATAAAAACTATTTGAAATACGTTTTAAAAAGTAAAAGTTAATTACATATTTTAAATATTTCAAGAAAAAATTCTTGTAAATAGATGTAATTAAAGGTGATAAAAGCATCTCTCGGTTCACTCGCAAGATGATCAAAGAATTCATTACGTAAAGGAAATTATCTAAAACACAGATAACCATTCAAAATTGAAACTTAAAAAAAGATACATAATTTTATGTAATATATATTAATATTGGGTAATATTAAATTATTAAATTGAAAAGTATAAACAATTCTTTTTAAATGTAACAAATTCTCTCGTTTTCGATTTCATATGTTTGTTACTAATTCTTAATAATTTAAAAATGTAGTATTAAATAAAGATCGGAAGTGTTTATATTAATTTATGAATTGATATTAGGCTAGTCATTGTGAACTTTATACACTGTTCAGTATAATAATAATCAAGTTAGTGACTACTAAATAAATTTAATATGGGAACGAAACTATCAATAAATTTTTTAATTAAAAATATGAATTATTATAATAAATTAAAAAGTTAAAGAAAATATTGTACAATGTAAACTTATCTGGAAAGTTTATTTTTCAATTTATTATATTATTCAATTAATTAGTAATATGTGCCGACCACCCTGTCTAGTGGTCAGAGTGCCTGACTGCGGATAGGGAGGTCCTGGGTTCGAATCCCGGTTTGGGTATGGATGTTCTTTCTCCCTCTATCTATCCTGTCTGTGTCTGAATGAGGCGTGAATGTTTGCCTACCCTATAAACGATTCCCTATGGCATGTGTGCACTGAAGCAGTCGGACACCTCACCAAATGTGGTTCAGTATGAAAAAGTGGAGCAGCGCACTCTATATTGTCAGCCTAGCTGACACAAGACAAAAAAAATTAATATATTTATATCACTTTTTTATGAATATATAAATACATACATACACACACACACACACACACACACACACACACACACACATATATATATATATATATACACACACATACATACATACGAAGAATTCTAAAAGCAGTTTAGAAATGCTACTTAGTATTTGTTCTAGTTATTTTCAGTGTTAGTTTATTACTGGCTTACTTTGTTTGAGATAAAATTATCTTACGTTATAAAATACATAAATAAAATGATAATAGAACATATTAGACAAAAAAAATCTACATAAAAATAGAAAAGAAATATGTTGTGATTATGTATGGGCGCTATAAATAATTAAATGATGCATCAAGTGTGAACTGTGTATCTTTCTTTGCATTTTAAAGCGAATAAGTAGTAAGGGAGGTGATCCATTTTAGATTAAATATGTTCAATACAAATGCCACTGAAAGCCTACTTTCTCTCATCAATAATTCCACGAAGTCTAAAATAACCAAAAATTGCTACACAATGAATTTGGAGGAGGTTAATCACACCAATATTTCCCGATTAGCAGAAAAACATTACCATTGAAAAAAAGCAGAAAAATTCGCTTTTACGCTTCATATGCTTCCAATACCAAGCTCTTGCGAGCTCAAATTCTAACAATCCCGAGTGAGGATAGGATTAGCAAAATTCATGACGTCAGCCTTGAACTTGAAACTGGTTTGAGGAAAAAGCATTGAGGCAATCCCATGTCAGTTTTCGGTGAATGTCTGCACCGAAAGCCTGTCAGCACTCTTCCCGGACCTGCGTTTTCAGGTCACTTTAACATTAGAGAGTTACCTCCTCTCATACCTCTTCCATGTAACACCAGTAGAACGCCGGCTGATGAGAGGTAGAAAAAAAGGTCGGCCTAATGACAACCAATGCCTAGTGAAGATTTCGATAAACCGGTAGGGGAGTAGCCTTTCCATTTGTTCCCAAAGATCAAAAATCACCTCCGCACTTCTACTCTTGAGCATCACGACAATAAGTAATCTGCTGACCCACTGACGCACATTGTGGAGACCTGGTGCCCTGCATTTATTCTCAAACAACTGAGCGAAGGGACCCAAACACTTCTGACTTCTCAACTAGGTAAAGAGGCGACTCAAATTGTCCTCGTTACTTTTTTTAAGTGTTTTTTTCATCATCTCAAATAAAACAACTCTTAATTCGATCTTCCTTGGGACTCTCGTTTAGACGTAAATTATGAGAGCTGCGCGTTCAGCTTCTTAACTGGCGATTTTCATTCTTGAGAATTTTAAGAAAGTTGCTTTCTAAATTCAGGAGTATGATACATTTTTAGGTATTTTCCGTTAATTAAAAGAAGATCTGTTTTACGAAAAGAATTAATTTTAATTTTCATATATATTTGCAAAGAGTTAGAAAAAATGCATCGAGTGGATCGACCCGCCATGTTTACGACATGGACATACAAACAAGCTGGACATGCGATTATCGATCGAGGCAATCGTATTCGTCCTGAGAGACACAGCAGAAAGAATATTCAGAAAATGACATGGAGAAATACAGATTGGGTGAAAGGATATGGCGATGATGTCGACAGTCGTGTCGGCAGCATGACGATTGCAGACGTAAGTCCTGGTGTAGCCATAAGAAGAGTTCTTATTCTTTATGAAAATCAGCATTATAGAGAAGCTGCTAACTTCATCAATAGGCTAAATTACAGCACTTTCAAAGCAATTCTAGGTGAACTGCCAGTGGAGTTAATCGTTGATAATATACCACACACCCTTCCAATACTAGAAGCATTGTATGCCAGAGTTTTTCTTGCCGACGAAATATCATTACAATTACTTCGTCCTGACAGCGTTGTCATGCAGATGGTAAAAGTGTTTGCCCTCCAGCATGAAGAATCTCCAATTACTTCTTTCAGTTTTGATAAAAAGCATCCATTTATTGCTTCATGCAAAAAGTTGCTTAAGGTAAGCATTATTTAAAATATATATCTAAAAATTTATTTATGTTTGAATTAAAGTTTAAAAACTTAGAATAATATCGAATTATCTAAAATAAAAATTTTATAAAAAAACCATTTTTATAAACATTGGATCACTAAAAAATGCTGCATTTATTTGTCAAAACATCCAACAAGATAACTAAAAGTATTGGAAAATGTTTTTATCTTCACGATATTTTTACTAAGTAAAAGCAATCTCATTTTATAACTACATATAAAATTGTGGGAAAATAGAAAACACAAAAATTTTTACATCGAGATTTATTAAAATATATTTTCGTAATTTTGGAAACTACATAAGCTCGAGGAATATAAAAAAACAGAAAAAAGCTTCTAATTATTTCAAATACATAATCAAATAATAAATACATCAAATACATAAAAAAATAAAAATTGATGCATTAGTTAATTAACAGCATTGTATTGGGGCTAATAATAAATTATTCATCTCATCCATTATAATAGAATAGTATTGATTTTCTTTCAAAATATAAATTCATGTGTAGTAGATCAAATTAAAAATTGTGTGTTTTTAGTTATAACTCGATATTTTTTTAACTCATCCATAAAAATACTTTTTTAATAAAGGCTTTAAATAAATGTATTAAACTGTAATCAAGTAGCATTCCTGTATGTATTTCAGTTCCATGTCATTTCAAAATATTAACGAGTGCTTTGAAATTTCATTAAAAATTTGCAAACGCATTGAATATTTTTCATGATTGCGTTATTTTTATTTACAAATAGCAATTAGTAATGAACATAAAAATGTATTTTTTAATTAAAAATACATACAAATACAAGAAAAATTTTAAAAAGAGACTGTCATTTTTATTTTCAATATACCACTTTCAGGAAAATGCATTATTTATAAATATAAAATAAAACTCCTAAAGCAGTATTATTTTTTCTGTTTATTAATAAATTTAATAATATAAAGTAAAATAATGAAATATCTGTATGGAAAGAAGATATATTTTTCTATAATAATTTAATTTCGGCACATTACCTTCAAGTACTAGTTTGTATAGAAATTTTGTTAAAAAATTATATTAAATTATTAATAAATTTCTCTTATTAATTTAAAGCGTTGGAAGATACGTGTGATGTCTGAATGTAATTCAACAATGCATACTATGAACTACAAAAAAATATTAGGGAATAATAATTTCCCTTTGACTTCATTTACAATCGAATTTCAAATCAATTGTTAAGGGTAAAACTTTCATTTTAATAAGAAGTGCATAATGCAAATATTTTAAGTTTTCTACTATAAAAACTTAAAGCAAATTTATATAAAAAATGATTTTGTGCAGATATTTACAAATAAGTAATTTTTTGTAAAAAAAAAATGGCTCTGTTAATTTTTGTGAGAGTTACGATTAGCATAAATATTACTATTTATAATTTATAAAATGTATCGCATGATTTTAGTTTTTATGTTAAAATTAATAAATTTTCATGAGTTTAAGTTCTGATTTTATAATTAAATATAATTTTATGTGTTCATGAGTAAAAAGTGCAAATTCACTTCGAAAGCATTTAAATTATAAAATTTATTGAGTAAATTCGGTCATTAAATTGAATATCTTGGCTAGGAATAAATGTTTTCTAATGCATTAAAATGTATATGCAAATGATACAAATAAAATTTTGAATCCAAAATATTTTAAAATAATATAATGTTGGGATAAAATAAACGTCTATGAAACAAAATTACTATATTCAAATTTTAGGAAATATTAGGTGTATATTTTTACAGAATAATTGGGTAAATTTTAATCAAATAAATTTTTATTTATCATTAAATGGGATCTATTAGTAAGATTAAAACTGCTTTTTTCTGTGATAAACACACCTTATGAAAAATGCAACAGTTTTTTTTAAGTTTATACATACAATTTAACTTAATATAATATTTAACTCTGTATTTCCCTACCGAATAAAAAAAATCAAATTAATTTCGTGGTTTCCATTTGTTAACTTTATTTTAAAGAATTGTAATATGTTGAAATATTAATAAATAATAGTATTTCTTTTAACAGCATTATTTTGGAAGAATAACTAATATTTAATCTAAGCAAAACCAAGAGAATTTATAAAAAAATATTTTCTGTGAACTTCAAAAGAGTTTAACAAAATAGTGCAAATGTATATTATTCCTTAAAATTTCAGATTAATGTTACAAATGCGTTTTAATACTCTTGTAAAAACTCAGTTTATGCAATAGAACTAAATTTAAAAAGAATTGGAATACAAATAATTTACGGATATTTTTTATCCCCTGTTTTCTTTAAGATCAATTCAGTTAAGATTTTAACTGTCTAATTTATTAAAATTTCAAATAATTGCTGTGTTCTTTCTTCACTTTATATTTAAAAATCTTATTATTTATATTTGTATTTTTCTATATTGTATATATTTTTAAGCATAAATTTAAAGGATTATTGCTTAAAATTTGTATTGAATATTATCTTTATTTGGTCAAAGGAAATATTTGAACCAAATTAAAAAAAATTTTTTATAAGAATATCATTAACTTTAGCATGGTTAAAAAAACAAAAACAAAAAGTTTTTAACAGTAACAAAAAGTTTAGTAATAGATATTTAAGTGCTTTAATGCGTTATTCAACTAATGTTCAATGTTCTAAAAGTTGTTAACAATATACTTGTGAAAGGAAATTAAAAATAAATTAGAAAAAATCTACTACATACAATTTAAAATTTCTCATAATTTTTATTACTATATATAAATAATTTAACCTCTAAAATATCTAAAACATTCAAATAGTGTAAAATGAAAACCTTATTTAATAAAATTGTTCTTTTTTAATCAATAGGAACTTATTCAGTACTTAATAAAGCCTAAAATATGTTTTAGTGATACTTAAAGAAAACTAAAGAAATCAATACCTAATATTGATTTTTTTCATCAAATTAAGATGTATGTTTATTATGTAAAGAAGACATTCTAAAAATTTCGATATTTCATTTTTTGAGTAAAAATATTGCCTAATAAATTGGATGGTTGATAGAAAGTGGCAAAATAATTGAAAGTTAAAGTCACATACACTTTTTAAGGCAAATATTTTTCGTGTTAATTACAGGAAAGTAATTTTGGAGACAAAGGCGATTCACTACTTACATAATATTGATTGATGGCCATTATAAAATTAATATTTGGTCAGCATAAATCAAAAATAGGATCTAACTTTAAAAAATGGCATTTTAGAGAACAGAAACTTTAAGGAAACTGCTTGAACTATTTATTTACATAAATAAATAGTTTTTTTGTTGTAAAAGTAACACTATATTCGTCCACTGAAAATTAATACTGTGAATTAAATAACAGTGCATAAGCAAACAGGATTGAAGGGAAATAGAAAAAATAAGATTCCAGATTAAATTACAATATGAGGAACAAAGAAATATTATATAGATGAGGAAATTAGAAATAAAATAAAAAATACTCTAAATTTGATAAATATTTAAATTTGAGAAATATTTATTAAGAAATATAATATGAAATTCAAAAGTATCTATTAATCAATAATTTAAATTAGGAAATTTCTTGAAAATAAATAAGTATTTATTTCTGTATAGTTATTATTAATTTACTTATTTGCCAGTAAATAACATGCGCAATTTACGTCAAATTATTTAAGTCTCGAGAAAAATTCCATTAAGTAAGACTGATACTATTAATGAAGAAAAAATTGAAAAAAAATTCCTTTTACAATATTATTGGAATTTGTTTTCTTCGACGATTTAGTAACTAATCTTTTTCTCCTTAAAACAAAGAAGACAAGTTTGTGAAACTAAAGCAAGTAATGTAGAAAGGTTTACGTGTGAGCAAATGAGGCAAAAATGCGCATTTCTTGGATCTGCACTTTTAGTTGCTTTACATTATTTATTATACTTCTTTAATGATAAAAAAATACTACAATAAGTATACAATATACGTCTTTGTTTTTCCTAGGTTATAGTTTTATCAGAACCCAGAATGAAGAAACTTATCAGCACAAGAAAAAGAGCCTTGGAAAAGTCCATTAAAGGATTAGGGCAACATGGCATGGTTGGCACTTCAGGCAACACTCTCATGAATTTGCACGAAGCTTTGAAATTAGAATTTGAAAGAGTGATCCACCGGTACAAAAGCGCTGTTCAAAAACTGGATGAGCTAAGTCTAGCTTCAAAGCAACCCATAACAACATCGCTTTCCCATGGGCCGGCTCCAATAAAAGCCAGCCATCAACGTCAACTCAGTTTAAGGCAGGAAGAAATTCAAGAGAGACTTATAAAAAATAAGACTCTTCTCAATGTGATCGAACCCACTCTGAATAATCAATCCATGAACACTCTGTTGGCCATCCTTCAGAAGCGAATCGAAATGGATAAAGATGCATTATTTCAGTTCACGCAACTCCGAAAAGAAGTGAAAGATATGAGCCCTAATGCCGTCGTAGCATCTGCCCTCATGAGGTTTTCTCAAGGATGTCAGCAGATACTGGAATTAATGAAAGAGTTTGCTGATGAGGATAATGATGACAGCAGTACAGATATATCTGGTTATCACAGTGATTCTGATTCCGCAATTACTCTCAGAGTCGCATCGCCAACTAGCAATCGAGCCTACCACTATAATCTGCTCTATAGATCAGGTACTATTTAGAACAAATTAAATAGCTATTCATTTCTTCACCTTAATATGTTTATAAATTTCTCCATAATCGCTATATTTTCCATTAAATAATTCGAATATAAATCATTGGTCGAAATTGCCCTTAGAGTTTTGAGATTATGCTAGTATAAGCATTAAATCGGAAAATATATATGGGAGTTGTAATTAGGCTGCATTTATTATAATTACTACTCGCACATATTTCTCCTACTATAGAAACTGCAATTAAATTTAACGAATAACCATACTGTGTGTTGCAGTAGCCTATTAAAACATAATTATTACAAAGTAGCATTTTTTATAGTTAGAAGAGAAAATAATGCCTACAAAAAATTATATTGATATATTTTTACTAGTAAAACAGATAAAATTCTTAAAAAGTCATATTCTTCTAAAAGCAAATAAGAATGTAACATTCACTTCTTTCTAAAGTTTACTGAAAACATAATATGTAGCTATCTTTTATTCCTATAAAATGTAGAAGAAATGTGATATATTACTCTTAATAAAATTTAAAGGATAAACACAAACAAACAAATTGTCATAGCTTAACTATTAAAGTTAAAAGTTTTAATAGCATTTAATTAAAAACTTTATACATTCAAATATATATATATATATATATATATATATATATATATATATATATATATATATTATTTAGAAGTACTTCCGTTTTGTAATTTAACATTTGGATAAGTCTCTCGGATTCTTATCGATTGAATGTGGGGAATAGATAAATCTATTAAAGAAAATCTATTTCGTCTCCGCTTCCCAAGTAAAATGCTTATATAAAATACCTTTTTTATAGATTTATAGTTCAACTTATCTTTTAATTTTAAAAATCCTCTTTTGAAATTAAAGGAAACATTTTCTATTAAAATTTAAAAACACGTTTCTTAATACTTATTTTACATTAAACCAAAAGAAAGTAAAATTAGAATCACTATTCGAAAACAACTGCTCAATGTTTAAGGTACAATTTCAATTTTTCCCAAGATTATTTTGAATTCAAAGAAACCTTTAAAATCCTTAAAAACTCATTTGAATAAAATGAATGACATGATCAATTTATTCTTTCAAAGTTAGAAACTCATTGAATCTGTTGTCATCAAATACATTTCATTTACATAATTTCTTTAAAAAAAATATAATAAATAAAAAAATAAAAAAAGTCTCAGCAAAATTTTTTGAAGATTTTTTTTAAGTTTAAAAGTAAACAGAGAAATCCAAGTGAAGCACTTCAGAGTGTAGAGAATGTTCGCTTGAATGACGCGCAACCTGGCGTAATATTTTCCTCCCATGTTAACAATCATGTCCATGATGAGCTAAGAAACTCAGGATCAATCTGATCCATTCTCCGCGTGCGATTTCAAAAAGTACACCTCCTTCAAAGCTTGCGTCTTTTTGCAACGTTTTTTTTTTTTTTTTTTTTTTTTTCTTCTTCTTCTTCTGCTTTTTCTTCCGAGCGTTACACTGTCTTCTTTCTGGTTGTTTCCTGTCTTTCAAAGCAGGAATTTCAAAGTTCGGAGATAGTCGCATGGTGTTTTAACAACTCACAAAGACGCTCGTTTCTTCAGCAGCGCACTTAATTCTGCTTCTTTGTCTTTTGTATTCAGGAGTCAGCGACGATTCAATTCGGATAAGCAGTCGATAAATGTTGCCCTGACAACAAACTGGTTGAATCTCTTTGTTTTCACGTCAGCTAAAGATTTTCTGTCGAGGGAAGAAACATTAATGTCCTTAAAGTTAATGCAAAATTACACGAAATGAAGTTTTTTATATTTATTGTGTGTTTCACTTGTTTTTTGATTGATGTTTAAAGGATAAACTTTTTTTAATTTGGATGAAATAAGTAAGTAAATAAAAGTACAGTTCATTTTAAAAATTAAATAAATTATCATTATAATTTATTTTTTCAATACATACAATGAAATAAAAAGTTAGACAATGCATTTTTTGTTTATTGACAGATATTCTTTTAATCGAGTTTAATTGCCTTATTTTATTTAAAATTGGTAAATTATTAAAAAATCACAGAAACACACAAGTTCCAATATTTTCTGACTTTATAATGTATTGTAAAAAAAATAACTTTTTAAACACAAATTATTTTTTGCTCTTTTTCATATCTTTGCAAATTTATGAATCACGTATCTATCCTTAAATAATTTGGTAAAAATCTTAAATAAATTCGTTAAAATTAAATTAAACATAGAATCTTGAAAATGCATATGAAGTAGTCAAATTGTTCTTTAAAAGCCATTTTTATCATACTTAACTGAACTGATATTATGAAAGTTAAGGAAGGAATGATAAAAAAACATTTTCAGCTAAATAATTAAAATAGACATAAATTAGCAATTAAAATATCCATAAAATCTACGTAAAAGAACATTGTTAATATAAAAGTCCTAAATTCAGTTCCTAGTCAATACACTTAAATAAGTATTTCAGTACGAATTTTTTATCAATACAATTAAAATAAATTATTATTTATTCTCGACATTAATATCCAATTTTTATTTAAAAAATTTTACTCGTATACATATTTCTTTTTTATCTAAATAGTATTCAATATTTTAAAATTATATCAAAATGTGCAACAGGTTATAAGAAAAACTTATCAAATATTTAAAAATATTTTTAACGGCATTTTTTAAGTTTAACTTAAAACAAAGCAGACTAAAAATAAGTTTCATTTAAATAAGAAAATCACCTTTTATGTTTGAATGTGTATACATCTAACTTAGTAAATTTAATTCATTTGAGGGAATAAGAGTTGACACATACCCATCGAAGTTGACTCTAAACAAAATCCTAAAATGTAGCAAAATGACTATGGGACATGGTTACAAAATTGATTCGGAACCGGTTACTTAGATTTATTAAAACGGCTACATTTTCATCGTTACACGTCGTAACTTACAGGTGAAGGCTCCTTTTCTAAGCTTAGACTTCTAGATTCATATGTCACTTGAGCTCCCATGACTAGATTTTCGGAATCCTGATTGCCATGGTCTCTTTCCAGAGGGCAATCCATTCGAATATTAATCTGGATACTTCTTTAGAGTTATACAGTTCCACGCGCAGAAGCACCAGAAACCCCAAGTAAAAATAAAATTCTGAAGCAATAAAAAACGGCAAAGGAATAAAAATGTCAAGTCTCTAGTAGTGAGGCTAATGTATGGCGGTATCGCTCTCACAGATTACAAAAAAGCATTTTTATTTTGAGGAAGGCAATGAGCAAGGATTCGTAAGCAAACACTTCAACAAAATAGGAATAAGTGTATTTTTTATGAAGTTAGAAGACTTGTGTCAACTCTCTTGGGAGTCAATAAACTAAATATGTAAAGTTTTGTATACATTGAGCGTCTAAGTCATAAAATTGGTGGATTCCATTTGATGATTTCTCTACTGAGGACAAAAAATTAGGATTACCAAATCCAACATTTCATGACTAATGGATTTTAAATAGCATAATTCAAAAAAGTAGTTTATATTTTAGTTTATAGATACTAATCTTATAAATTTAAATGTATTATCATTATTACATAATAAATTATTTATTATCGACGATTAATTTTCATTCTAATGGTTTTTGAAAAACTAATTTCGATATATTCAGCACAATTCTGATAAAAAAAAAAATAAATCTTGTAAAAACCAAAGAGATTTTAAGGAAAAATTCACCTCATGTCATTAGTTAATTAATTGTTATATTTGATTGTGTGTGTGTGTGATTGTTAAAAGTTATTAATGAGTAACAGATTTTTATAAATTCTAAATATTTATTCAAGTTTGGCTTTAATCTTTATTTTTTGGGTAAACAGTATAAAATAAATGAATATTTGCAGATTCTTCATTTCATTTTTAATTAAATATTATTTATTGAGATATTAGTATTTGTGAATATGTTTTACTCAGTCTTTTCTTTATCTATTTAGTGTTTTTAGCTATTTAAAAAAAATATGATCAATACATTTTCTAAAAGAAAAGCAAATTTGAAAAAAGATTTATTTAAATTTTGGAATACTATTTTCAGTTTATATATATCTATATATACACACACATATATATTATATATATATATATATATATATATATATATATATATATATATATATATATATATATATATATATAGATAGATAGATTATTTTTAAAATCAAAGTTTTTGGACGTCATTTTAGAAATTAAAATCTGCAGAACATTAACTCAATAACTGTTTAAAAATTAAGTTAATTCATTTAATAAATATCAGGTTTATTTAAAAAAATTATTCAGATTTAACTAGAATATGAAACTCAAAATTAAGCTTTCAGTTTTCTTATCAAGATTTCTGGCACAATTTTAATTCGACAATGAGCGCGAGAAACTTTTTCCCTTTTATAGTTTTTTTATCTATTTCATGAATGAAGTACAAATTATTTCATTTGTAAAATAGCTAGATAAGATCATATCAAAATTTGCTATGATGAACTGTACTTTCTTGGCAAAAATTTTTCAAAATCAATTCTTCGACTTTAGAAAAAATAATTTCAAATTTATCTGTGCAAAGAAAAAAAGGAATTGTTCGATTTATTCAATCACCTACAAATTCTTGGGAAGCTTTCGCTCCTCAACTATCCCAGGAAAAGATTTCAAAGAGTTCAAATATGGAAGGAAACAAAAATCTCTTCACCCGTGGACTTTCGAAAGCAAGCATTAAGCTTTGTCACGTGGACATAAATGATTTCCAGCTCCTTTTTTATTCTTCCCAACTCACTTACAGACTTAAGATCAAACTTTGGCAGCCTTAAGTATTCTGCAACGCTTCATAAAGACGAAAGTTGTTTGCTTAAACTCCGAATGTTGTAAATTGTATTTTGATTTCTCAACATCTTTCGCCTGTAATTCGATTGTTTCTTCTGTGACGTTATTGGATTGGATGTTTGTTAAAAATTTTAGTTCCGTACTGATGAAGGTTGAAAGATTTCTATCTGAATTCCTTTTTTTAATAGAGAAATATTTGCTAAAGGAATTTGTTAAATTTGCAAATTTTTACCAAGCTATATGTTAAATTAGAATTCAACTTTCTCCTTTAAAAATTTTTTTATTATAAATTTGATGTGATTTTTCATATAATGTTTATTCATCAACTTTGAATTCGAATTTTATTTGAAAAGAACATAAATTTTCATTGAATATTTTAGCATGTTTTCTAGAAGACTGAGTATAATCAGATAAATATTTAAAACATTATATTTGTTCATGAAAGAAAACGATATTTTTAAATGTAAGAAGTGTTATTTTGAATATTATTTCTTTTATTTAGCAAAAGTTAATATAATTGAGCATAAGTTCCAGATAATTTTATGTTTTTAAACTTTGAAAATTATTTATCTAAAAGTTAAGTTTGAAATTACTATAGAAAGAATTCCTCTTTCTAAAATTTACGAACATCCCATTGAAAACAATTAATGAAACTGAGGATTTTTAATTAGTATCTGTTCAAATAAATATGAAAAAGAATTAATCAAAGAACAGACATTACTGAAAGCTATAAAATATTTATAAAGCACTTAATGGTTTCACACAGGTACAGTAAAGCTCCTTACTTATTAATTCTAATTAAATAGAATTATAGTGTGAATTGCATTGTTCTTTAGAACGCAAAATTAAATATAATAATTGTAAGAAAAAGTTCATTTCCATACTTTTCAAATAAGAAAGCAAAAAATGCAACAAATTATCAGGACATATGATAATTTTATCTATGTCTAACACAGATAAATAATGAATCATATCGTTAAAACTTTACAATGATCCTCTGTTGATAACATTCAAAATGTTTAGTTCATGTCTTGACAATCATTCAAACAATCAACTATGATTAGTCACATAAGAAAGAATAAGGTTTTTCCTTCTTTTTTGGATTTTTCATGAAATTTAAAAAAATATTATTATGGCAAATAAAAAAAAACAAGTGTAAATAATAAAAACAAGTGTAATTTGTTGTGATTTTTACATATAATTAAATAACTTAAATTTAATAATAATATAAATTAACATTTTAAATCGATTTCAATGAGTGATATGTAAATAATAAAACAAGAACAATCTTGTATAGTTAAATTATTTTCAAATGTCAACATGAGTAATAGTTTTATTTTCTAATTTGTATGCTGTTGGAATTAATTTCAAATGACCGAACTGTTTTACATTATTTTACAAGTTTACATTATTTTACAAGTTTACATTATTTCAAAAAATATTTTTACATTATTTCAGAAACTTCCACATATTTTCCAAGTTCTTATTATTTTAATAAAATAAGCAAAATAAGGGAATAAAATTTTAATAAATTAGTAAAGAATTTTGACTATCATTTAAATAAATAATTCTATTGCAGCATGTGTCCTCCATTTTATAAACATTTCAATAAAAAATTCATTTATTCTACATTAAACAAATACTAAAAGAAGCGTTCTAAATCGCTACCAATCCCTTCTGAACGAAATGATAAAAATAAGTTTCTAACATCAAGTAAACGCGTCACCTTGAAAGGAATCAAAATAAAATCAGCTAAGCAATTCCCCCCCCCCCCATGGAATTGGAATAAGTTTAACTTCTAAATATTGATTAATAAAAAAAATTGAAGAAATATATGTGTTAAAAGAGGGAAAACGCTTAAAAGCAAACTATTGACACACACATCTTAAATATTTCAAAAAGGTTTTGCAAAGGAAGAATTCGAATTCATTACCTGTCTCACTTATTAATTTTCCAAAAGCTTGCATAAAATTAAGAACGTTTGAAAAAGAACAACTGTAAGGAAATGAGATTCATTTGCAAAGCATCAAGTGTTATCAATTACTCAAACTAATTTTTAAATGAGAGGGAGGAGAAATTTTCTGATTTCTTCTTTTTCTTGTATTCTCACTTGGTTCGACATTTAAGCAGATGTTTTCTAAAAATTGCCATTAACCCTAACACATCTATCTAGGATCTTATATATATAAATGTATATGCAGTGGTTTTTTCAAACATAATCTAATATATATTTCAAATCTAAATCCAATAATGTTTGATACTAAATGGGCTTTAAATACTGACACTAAAATTTTTTTTATAAAATGGGAATAATTTACGATCAATTTGCTTACAGAAGAAAAATTTCAGATCTTTATTTTAAAATCCTCTAAGGCGTTATACGAAATTAAAAATTATGGTTGGGTAAGTTTACAGTAATTATATAAGTATTGAGCAAAAGAAAATTATTGTTAATAAATAAAAATACATGTGTTAAAAAATGTTCTTGTATTAAATTATTTTTGAGATGAATGTAGTTATAGCTTAACTTAATTAATTTTTAATTTCATTTTTAAGAAATTAGAAAAGTTAAGACGTTTCTGCCCTTAATTTTTATTTATCTTCATAACACATCATCCAATGCGTCAATCAAAACTGTCTATTGAGGACGTTTATTTAAACAAAGTGACAAAATAATCACGAAATTCCATAATATATCACTATGTCGTCCGAAACGATGGATAGTTTGAGATTAGAAACTGATAAATATATCATCTCCTTTTGGCATTTACAATGTGTCAAGCGTTGATGTATTGAAGTATCAGTTAAAAGTGTACCTTGAATCTAAAGAAGCCAGCTTCACGATGCACATAGCTTCAGATATCTATAAAAATTTTTGAATCTATTCCATTATATATATTTCTAGCAGTAGTTAACTTCTGCGAAATTGCTTAGTTATAATAGATTTTAATAAAAAAATCACTGCTTACAATTACATGTTTGAAATATATCTACGTTTTTTAATAATTTAGTACTATATAAATAAATAACCTAAGTGCGTCTGTATGTATATACTATAGGCTATTTATTTACTAAATATACTTAGGTTTTTCTAATAAATATAATACAATTATTAATAGTTTAGTTATATATAATCTGGATACATGGATGTTTAAGATATTTAGATACCATTAAATGTTAAGAATAAATGGAAGCCCAAATATAATGTTTGCAGTAAAAATTAAAATAAGGTTTAATGATTTTATATAAATACTGAATTTCTAATTTTTAAGAAAAATATATTAGTAAAAAGCATTTTATCTCTACCTTAAGCCTTACATTTATGAATTTTGACTAGAACTTATAATAGCTTGAAAGTGCTATAACCTGAAGTTTATTTTAGTGTAATGTATTTAAGGTAAAATATATGAAATGTTTTTATATTTTTGTTAATTTTCATGAATCATAAATATATATTATTATCATAAATATATCATAATATACAATACCTGTATTTATATATATATATATATATATATATATATATATATATATATATATATATATATAGATATATTCTTTTAATAATTCTTACAGCTCTTAAATTATTTTTATATTTTTACTCTTATTAAATATTAATAAGAGTAAAAATATAAAAAATTGTATTCTTTCTTTATTGAAAAGTAAACTCTTACTTACTGTAGTTTGAAAAAATAACTTCTTATAGAAAGCATGTTCTTCCTTTTTGCATATTTTCTTTGCATTTTATCCTATAAATAATATATTAACTGTTTGAAACAAGTTTAAAGCTTAATTTGATGTATTCTTGTAAAGAAAAAGGAATAATTACGTTAAAAGAATTAGATTTCTGTGTTAAATAGTCAAAAATCTGTTTTACAAGCAAAATAATCCAACTTAACCATAAACAAAAAAATTCGTTATTTAATTTGAATTTGATTTGAAGCGTTGACAAATATAAGTTGAGTAGAAAGTAGGAAGAGTTGCTCATGGAACGGAAGAATGCCACACAACGAAGCTAAATCGGTAGCAATGTGTCATTTATGCCCCAAAGCCAAAATGTGTCGAAAACATTTCCTATGTTGTAAGACAAAAACAGCATTCTTCTCACGTACTTGAAGATTCGGTCAGCGCCTCTTTTCGGAACATGCGGGTCAGTGAAACAAGAAGAGGGCGCTTACGCTGCTAACATCACTCAAGCTTATTTTCGTACATCACATTCATGTTTTAATGCAAATGCAGTGCGTTTGTAAAGCATGTAAAACATGCACTGACTTTATTCTAATTCAATTTACAGAACATAAATATCAAATACTTATTAAAACTTTAAAGAAAAAAATGCGATTTTGAGAAAAAATTGTGTTTTTAATCATAATTTTTCTTATTGTTTTTGTCTTACAAGCCCCACGTTTAGAAATATTAATTTGTATTCCATTATTATTTGCAAGTGAAAATTAATCATTTCCGTTTTTACCAAGAAAATTTTTTACAAATTTTGCTAAAAGATAAATGTGTTTTCAATATTAAATAATAAATTATTCAAATAATTCATTATTATTATTATTATTATTATTATTACTGTTTTTTTAGAACTTATTATAAATATTTAAATAGTAATTTACATTTTAACTATTTAAATCTGAGGAAGGACTTTTATCCAAATTCTTTTCGTAAAAAAATTTAGATTCAAGGAAAAAAGTTTTAAGAAAATTCGTATTTTTTTAACCCTTCACCTGGCTCATGTTTTTATTCTATAAAAGAATAATCTACATTTTCACAAATCATAAGCAATTTATTGCACAGTAATTGTTTTGTTATAAAAATAATTTAGTCCGTATAAACATAAAATCGAATAAATTATTGTAAAAAATTTATTTCACATTCTTGGTAATTAAGAAAGTTGGATCGGAAAAATAATCTTACATCCTGCACTTTGTTATTTAAATCATATCTTTTCTTGAGTTATTTATTGCGATGTGCTTCTCACACTGAAAATATGAAAGTTCTGAAGTTTAAATAGTTATTCCTCTTTTCCATTTGTTCTGGTCTTCCTTAGCTTTTAGAGCCACTAGCCTTGCATACAGGTATGGAATTCATTTTTAGTGATTGTTTTGATCATCAATTGACTGAATTCGCTTGGCGTGACTAAGTTGACCATGTACGCACTGAATTCATTTAAAGTGACAGTCATGGTCATCAATACTGTTTCGATGGAGCAGAAAAAGCAGCAAATGAGAAAAAGCTTATGTGCTACCAATCTTCTTCATTTGAAAACGCTAATAATAATTTACTTTTACAAATTCTCTCTTTTAAGTGTTTAAAGTGATTTCAATAAATCACAAGTGTTTCTCTAAATTTCGTTCTATGTGCAAACTGCATCGATTTTTGAATGTATAAAACTATTTCCAAAAGAAAGGTCATTGTATACGAACATATTCGGTAAACTCCTAAAGCACAGGTGGCGCACTGTAAAAATTAGTTGCAAATCTCTATGACTAAAAATTCAATGACACTTAACAACACAAGAAATATCATTGGGGATCAGAATCGAAACCATTACAAGAATAAAAAAGAATTAAAAAGAAAGGTTCAATATAATTATTATTAAATAAGTTAAATCTATTTTAAAATTATGCACTTTGGTTTAAAACCAGAATTACATGTATAATTATATTTAATTTATATCAGCGGTCAAATAAATAAAGAAATTGTGCATCTGTTGATCGTCATGTCTGTTTTTTACACTAAATCCATAATAATTCTCGGTAACTAAAATATTTGCATTATTGACTAGGATTTCTTATACATGCGTGGCTTAATTTTTCTGTACATTTTCGATATATTCAGATGTGCAAACAAATATTTTTTGGGGAATGCATGTAAATATTCCGTAAATTGTTGTTATAAAATTAGTACAATAAAAATGTTATAAATGTGAAATAAAATTATTTCATTGAAAATTTATATTCTTTTAGTCAAAGAATGATACTTTGAGAGTTCTTGGTATAGTTAAAGAAATTTTTCATCGTTTTCGCATTCTTTTCATTTGAAATTTGTTTAACACATGTTTTTAAAAATAAAATATTAAAAGAAGTGATCGTATTTATCGTTTCTCCGGAATTCTTCGAATATATTGAATGGCATCTTTCGAAAGTAGTTGGGTGAAGAAAAAATGCATTCTGTAATTATTATTTTTAATAAACTCACTCATTTTCATATGAACATAAAAAAATCAAATTAATTATTTTACATTATCTAAAACTTTATAAATAAGTCTTATGGAACTTAAGTCGTATATTCTGAATTTGAGTGTTTCCTTATATTATTCAATGATTTTGACAATATTTTTTAAGCTACTATAATTATATTAAAGATATTTTTCTTGAGAATGAGAGGCTACATAAAAAAATGAAAACTGAATGACTTAATCTTTTTCAACCCTATATTATTAGGAAGCAAACATTTAATGTATTCTGGCTAAAGAAAATAAGTAGGCAAAGAATATGACCTATGTGATAACACCAAAACCATGCTGATTAATGCTTCACTTTGATTGTATTGTTGACAAACATTTTAAACGACTATTGTATTCATCATTTACAAAATTAGTACACAAAAGCTTCATGTGCTTTTTCATAGTTCTCACGACACCCTTTTCTAAGTCCTAACACCTACAATAAGCGATGAATAACCGGTTGGCAGTGGTTCCTTTTTGGATAAAGACTCTTAAATTACATTCCGTTCCTTCCCCTCTGCCATTGACCGTGAATTTACTACAGCACGCGATTCATCACGTGTTTACAGAGAGCTTGTCTTAACTGGGACATATTTTTTGTTGTGAGCTCTCCTTCCGAGAAACCATCCCTCATTTGAGGATGAAATGATTGATAATGGTCAGTACAAGTATTTCTTGCGGCATAAAATCCCCATCTTTTGCTCTGCCAGCAATTCTCGTTTCGAGGTCAAGTTCAACCAGATTATCGAAACGGGAAAGCGAAGTGATCCTGTGCTATATTTCTTAAGAAGGGTACAAATGCTCCGAAATAATTAGTCTCGATTATTCATTTTGAAAATTATACCGGTATCTGATTCTTCACGACTGACCTACTTGCAGGTACTCTTTATTTATTTATAAGAGGAAATCAATTCTAGAGTTGCCAGGAATGATCAAAGAGAATAGTTGCCATGAAAAAATGAGTCAAAATGAGGTTAATAGAGCGGACAGCAGTTTTACGGTAGGTTTTTGTCAGACTATTGAAATACATATCAAAATATTTTTCATATAGTAGTTATAGATTTAGAGAAGCCTCAAATAGTATAATTATTTTTCGTCTACAAATAATTAAGATACCAAGAATGTAATTTTGCTCAAACATTAATGACGTAGTTAGCATATGAAATAATGTTTTTGAAAGATGAGAAATTTTTCATTTTAAAGCAGCCTTATTTTTATTCATCTCATTGAAACGCATTCCTGTTTTCATTGTTTGTGATAAATTAATAATATTCCTTACTACATCGTCTTTTTAAAGGATTTCATTGTAAGAAAATACAAGTCCTTAAATTTAAAGATGTGATTAACAGATAAAAATCATTTCAAGCTCAATTAATAAAATTTTTGATTTTGCAGTACTTTCATGCGTTGATAGTTAATAAAGAAAAAATAAAAGTTGTAAAGGATATTTAACAAAATCTTTAAAATTCAAAGCATCAAACAAAAACTCCCTTTTTTTTATTCATACAATTTTCAATTAATATTTAATAATTCTTTTATTGCTTAGGATTTTAATGTTTATTTAATTTCAATATTCTGCTTTTATGCATCTTCAGTGTTGAAGGAAATTATTATTATTGTTAGTTTTTATGTTTAAGTTTCAAAATAAAAATGTCTATATTTAAGAGAAGAATTAGCTGTTAATCCTACGGAGCACAATGAACTGCTATTTCTATTAGTTTTGTAATTAACTGCTAACTTCATTTTTAATGTTCGGCTATCGTTATTTTGATTACTATATAAAACAATTCTTCAATAGAATGTGCTTACATTTTTCAAAGAATTATTTTGTACAGTAATCAAATAGAACTTTAATTCGCATTTCTTAAAAAAAAATAAACTATGATTTTTCGTCAAACAAACAAACAACGAAATTATATTTTTATTGAATAAAATAGGAATAATTACTCTGTTAAATAAAAAGAAATTGTAACTGAAAGATTATTAAGGTGGCTGTGATATGCTAGGATGCTCAATTGTATTATGCAACGCATTTTAAGACTTCTCAATCACATCAACAAAATTTAATAATAATTCAGCGAATATAAACACAGAGAGACTATGCTAGAACACCATATTAAAGAATGAAAAAATAAATTAAAGGAATCAATGAAGTTCGAAATAAAAATGTGAAAAATATTGAAATAAAAATTTAAATGGGTCCCCAAATAAAAAAAATTATTTTTGAATCATCAGTACTGGTATCAAAAGTCAATATGCTACTATATCTCATTTTAGAAATAGTTTTGTCCCTACTAAAACATCTCCAAGTTCAAATGATCAAGTCCAAGTTGGGTAAAACTATTTACTTAAGATTTGAAGCCATCACATATTAAGAGAGATCGTTAACAAAATTTATTTGAAAAATATAAAAGACTTATGAAATTATAACAGAATAAAGTGTGAAAATATAATTTAAGAATAATAAAAAAGTAAAAAATCATATAATGAAAGTCGATTATGAATCGATGATTATTCAATTAAGATAATTAACTAAATGTTTTTATTTATTGAAAATAAAATGCTGAGTTTTATGGAAAAAAGAAATAAAATTAATTTTGAAATTGGCAACACAAGGAAAAGAAAGTGGAAGACAGAAACATTGATAATACTTGTCCCATTTTACGAGATACATTCTGAAATTAAAGAGAAACTATTTAATACCATTAAAGAAAGAACAAACAAAATTTATTCTCATAGAAAATCAGAGCAATAAATATGAAATTAATTACTATTTTTCGAATTTTAAGTTCATTAAATTTAACTTTGTACAATTTTAAAAGAAATTACCATGAAACAATGAACTATGGAGGACATAAATCTCCATATAAAGCTCTAGTATTTCTGAAAAGTAGGAAGATTCTTGACAAATTATGGAAAAGGGAACTAATGAAATCAATGACGGTCTTATTTACAAAATATATATATAAATCAATAATAGTTTTACTATATTGATTATATCTTCCTTATATAGAATATTACATTGATATTTTTAAGTATAGTTCTAACCTTAAGGGAAATTATTGTTACCCAAATTAAAATTTGTGTACTTTTACAACTCAATATGAGTTGCATTCATTATATGAGCATTTTTTTTTTTACTCAGTAACTACTCTAAGTTCCTTTTTAGTGAGACTTTTTATTTGAGACAGTGTAAGAACATTTCTAATGTGTTATTTGTTTAGATAACAAATTTCCTTCCTGAATATTGTAAAAATACATCCATAATTAATGTAATTTTTCATTTCATTGCGACAGCTCTTTTTATACTTTAAGGAAAGCGGGGAAGGACAATTGGTTAGTAGAAGTAGTTATATATTTTCTTAGATTCCCTTCCCATATTGTTGTTGTTCCTTATGACACTTGGACAAGCCAAGCTCGCTGTGCCTTGGCGATGCGAGTTTAAGTCAATAAGGAAGCGTCTTTCGTTTTAATCAGAGCACCACGAAGGTGAAAGTACGTGTTTGCTCTTTAAATCCTCCGATAGATGGCAAGCTTTTTATCCTCCAATGGATGATAACCACCAGAGAACCCATTCCCTCAATTTTGACATTGATATACTTTAAATTGATAGCTTTTGTGATTTATAAAATAAGTATGCATTCCTTGTTTGAATTCCCTATTTTTGGTTCATACTATTCATAGTTTTTGTTCATTACATTTCTCGAATTTATCTCGAATTGTACATTTGAAGACTTATTTTGATGAATGTTTTTGAAACCGAAAATAATATTTAGCATTTACTTCATTGTTTAAATGTCTTCAATACTTTAATGAAAGCTTCAATAGAAATATAAAACACGTTTTCTTAGGACAATAGAATTTAATTACATTTATGTATTTTTTTTTCGTGTTTTTGCTAGATTAATTTTAATAATTAATTTTGAGTATTTTAAACATTTTGAATGTCAACAATTATTTTTCCAAATCATAGAAGAGATAATTAAAATAATGGGTGATATGAAATATTTAGGAAAGAAATTGTTAACTCTCACGTATCTCTGGGCGAGATTTTGCTCTGACTTGGCGATCTGTGTCACGCTTTGGCGATAAGTAACAATTTACTGCTATTCATCTCTGCTAACCGTTTCTCTTTTAAATGCCCAGTAAATTACCTCACACTCACTTTCTTTGCTTGCGTGAGTAGTAAATATTAATGAGGGTTTTAAATAAGTTGTCAAATAAATAAAGATTGCATAGATAATTCCAAGATAATTGTTAAATAAATGGCAATGAAACATATGTGAATGTTACAGCAGTATTATTTAAATATGCATTTATTTACAAAAAGAATATTCATTTACAAAAAGGGTATTAAAAGATTACAAAAAGGATGTTCTTTCCTAGTTTTTTAAATGAATATTTCTAAAGATACTAAAAAGTAAAAATATAAAGTCCATGATGAAATTTAACGAATCCAAATAGAAATAAGATTAAAAATGCTTTATGCATGCTACAAGACACATAATTTTCATTTTTGTAAATATTTATAATAACAGTAAGAATAAATAACTTTGAAATTTTTATAGTTTTTAATTAAACAAAATTTCACAAGTAGCTAATTTTATGATGTGTTTAAAAAGTCTGTTAAAAATACAATATTTTTAATTAAAAACACATAATTACTAATAAAACGTTAATTAATAAATCAAATAAATTATTAATTTATTAATTTCATGGGATTTCTTTCAATCGTTGACAAAAATAATACTGCAAATAAAAAACAATGTATTGTTTTTAATTATTCAATTATTAATTTCATAAAATTTAATTACATATAATTAATATAATCACAGAAATTTAAAGCAAAAAATTGCTTAAGCTTTCAATAAAAGAAATTAAAGTCTTACTTTCGTAATTTAAAAATGATATGCTTTAAAACAAATATAGCAAAACAAAACTCCTCCAATTTTTTTGTATTCTAAGGTTCTTATAATATCTCAAATAAAATCAATGTTTTTTCATTGCTAACTTATGATTTTAAGTGGTCTTAAAATATGATTTTGGCTTAAGAAGTTCCTGTGAAATTTCCTTTCATTTTTCGAATTCACTGTATTTGCGAAAGAATATCCTTTGAAATATTTATATCCATGGCCTTTAATAAAGGGAATTATCTCTATGAGGTGTGAGAGTCTGTCATGTTTTTATAATAAAACATTGGGTGTCACACAAAATTATAAATCTATAAATTTTGATGGCAAGTAAAGTAAGAATTCTAAATAATTTTTTTTCTCGTGAAAGTTTATTTTTTTATTTAATAAGATGTATTTTAGAAGTCCTTCATCTGTAATTTTAGACAAAGATATTTATAATTAAATAATAGGACACAGTATAAATTTAACAAACTTTTGTTATTAATTTTTATAATCATGAAACCAGTTTGATAACTACAAATAAAATTTTAAATTTATTTCAGTAATAAATTTATGACATCAGACATATGATATCAACTAATATTTATATGTAAATTGATAGATATGTCTCTGTCCAAGTTTATACTAAATTTTATTACACGATAGAATTTTGCTTAAATTTTAATGCTGTCCAAAGACAACTGTCAACAGAAAATGTAATTATTAAGGAAGGTATTTCCAAAATTAAACTTAAACTAATCTAATTAACACTATTAAACAAAAAGGTTTAAAATAGCGGTAATATTTCTTAAAGAGAAATCCATTATACAAATAGAAATTATGTGCTACAGCAATGCTATTATGTATATAAGCAGCTATTATATTTTAAATCAAATTTTTACTTCTAATAAATTCAAAATTAAATAAAGTTGAAATAGAAATTTGATTAAAGAAAATTTATGAATAGTGTACTACGTTTCTCATTCAGTACTGCATAAACTTTTACACGATTTATTTTTTATTTTTGTTTAGTTGCCTATTTTAACTTTAATATTTGATATTAAAAAAATAATTTATACACAAGCAAAAAGAATGAAGAAGGAAGTTTTTTCATTTTATTTTTCTTAATTTAATGGAAAATTTAGCATAAAATAGTAAACAATAAATCATCTCTATATTTTTAATCATTTCGTTCATTAAACTGAGATTCATGTGTATTTTTCTGAATACACATGAATTTGCAAAACAGTTGAAGAAAATATTTCCTTTTGTTACTGATGCGATTTCATATAAAAGATGCGGAACATTTCTATTGGTTGTTAAAAATATACATTGAGCAGTTTAAATGCGTTCTCAGCCGAAAACATCTTTTTTTCTAAATAGACTAAAGTTATTTTTGGGTTTATTAATAAAACGGATTTGATAGTAAACATAATAAAGTGAATTATCCATTACGTATGTATAGAAATATTGAGAGCTAATTTAATAGACTTCCATGATTTCATAAAATATAAATGAAAACTAATAAGCAGTGCCATCTGTATTTAAAGGTTTAAAAAAAAAAAAAAAAACATGCGATTACATAAAGCGTAGAAATATTTTCAGCACGGGAGGGAAATTTTACGCATGCAGATGTCACCAATTTTGCATTTAACTATGAAGGGTCATTAAACTTGATCTAAAGCCTAAAAAATCCTCAAAAGAGGTATATTTAAATGAAGAACATCACTTGACCAAACGAAGTGGATTTAAAAATATGCTTATAATGAGTAGTTTAAAGGACTACCTGAACAGCCTGAAACAGTCTTTCTTCTTATAAGCCTTATATTAATAGCCATAAATGCTTGTTCTCTGCTAAATGGGATAACCGACTCACTGTTAATCCTCAAGAAATGGCGGCATTTGTTTTCTATAAACATAGTTTTAACTAACTCATAAATATAATATTGAGTAGTAATTATCTTTGGCTGTGCGAATAAACATAATGAAAAACATTTTTACTCAAACTTTACATGAAATTCGATTGTCATTGCATAGTATATGGATTGTTAGGCTTGATATCTGACTTAATTTGATGAAATTAAAATAAAGTTTTAATTTTTAATTAAGTAATGAATTATTTTTATTAATATTCACTATTGGTTAAAGCCATTAATTTTTAATAAATATAAAGATTAAAATTAATATACTTAAAGAATATTTTGCAGCTTTTAGAAGAAATGAAATATGTTCCTTTTAACATACTGTTGACCCGTTTCAGGAGCAATTTTTAAACATTTTTCGACATTCTCTTAAATAGTATTTTAAAGATTAAAGGGGAAAAGTCTTGTTTCATACATGTTTCATGTTTTGTAAAACATGTTGTAATATGTTTTGTAAAGAAAATGAGGAAGCGAAGTAGTTTTAAAATGTATTCACAGAGAGACAGTTATTACTACTCCTTGAAACTCCGTATAATTAAATGCTGTAGAAAGTGTCATTCTTTCTTTGTAAGAAATACCTTGAAATTTCATCCTGTGACTGTGAGTTCAATCAAATACTTCGACTATGGTTTTCTCAAAATTTTATATGTAAGGAATTACATATTAGAAATAAAATATCTTCAAATAAATCACTTGATGCAGTTTTAGGTGTTTTTTTTTTTAATTTTTATATCACCTATGAAATTCTAATAATTATATTAATTTTTGTACTTGAAATATATAGAACTTCTAATATTTCTTTCTTCTAAACTTTATTCTAAACTTCTAATATTAATTTATTGAGTAATCTGTTTGCAATCATAAGAAGTAATGAGGATATTTGACAGCTGTTTTTGAGAAAATCTAAGAAAAAGAAAACTATAGTAACTAAGAAAACATTGAGAAATTCTGAAAAGTTGCTCTGAAATAGGCCTGGAATTATGAAATATCTTTCTGAAAAAGGAACGCAATTTACATTAGGAGCAACTTTTAATCTTTACATTCATAAAAAAATTAATTAGCTATAAAATAATTCATTTTTTCTCCTTACGATATAAGAGTATTTAGAGATTCATATAATATATCTTAGCAAAATGAACATTTCCTAAGCTCGTACGTAAATACAAAATTAAATTAAATTAATTGTTTAGTTTTTCCATCACTTTTAAGCTTTTAGTGATAACTCAATTCATAAATAATTGTAAATAATTTATTTAGATGAAATTAAGCTGATAGTTTTCTTAAAATACATATTCTTTATCTGAAATGTATTTCTTAAGCTTAGAAGATAGTAGTTTTAATCACAACTACTCAAAAGGGCTTGTAGTCGTCCTCGAAAACTGAAATTTGAATAAAAAATACCAAAATATCAATATAAAATTTGGGCATTTGACAACAAATTAAAGATGTTCAAATCCTTACTATTTAAAAATAAAATGGCACTCGTTAACATATATATATATATATATATATATATATATATATATATATATATATATATATATATATATATATATATATATATATATATATATATATATATGTACACACACACATATATATATAATGTATACACACACACACACACACATATATATATATGTGTGTGTGTGTGTATGTGTGCGCGCGTGTGTGTGTGTGTGTTATAGTTCAATATTTTAAAAAAGTTTTTAATTTTTTTAGACATAAAATTTTTTTATATTTTTAAATTTCATTTATTTTAAGATACGCAGAATAAAAGGAAAATAAAACGAAGTACCAACAGGGCCAACTTCTTCAGAGGCTATTGACTACATTGGCTAAAAGTATGACTTTTCTGCACTGGATCCGGACTGAAAGTCTTAATGAAGCCACCACATTGGCACAAAGGATGGCTTTACTGCAGTCTGATGCCACTGAAGAAAAACCATACTTCTGTCAATGTGGTCAACACCCTCTGAAAAAGCTGGCCATGTTGGTACTTTGTTTGATTTTCTTTTTATTCTGTGTGTCTTTTAAGTTTTGAACTATGAATTGAATATATATGTTAAATCTGTTTACTATATTTCACATATTTTTACTTTATTATTCTTCATTTGGAATTTGATTAATTTAAAAAAAATTACAATTAATTATATTTTATAAATTTTATGAAAGCAGCTTTCAAGCTATATGTATTATTAAGTGTATAATTTTTGTGTTTATTCTTGTATTTATTTAAATTTACGCTTATGTTATTTCAAATCATGCTTTATTTATGTATATATTAATATGAGTTATATATATGTATGCATAATTGTACATAATTTGTTTTGAAAATATACCGTTTATTATTACTTTTTAAATTAAATTTACGAGAACAAATATGGAATCACACATTCCAGAATACTACTAATGTTCTGACAAATACAAAGCTATTAATCAAAATATGATATTTTATTTCATTACAAATCGTTTTTTATAAGGATCATTTGTAGCAAAAGCAGATTTTATTATAAGCTGCAACGCCTTTTGATAAATGGTTAATATCCTTTAAAAAAACTTTTTACAGAATTCAATCAGGTAGATTTTTTATTCCTAACAGGTGCTTGGTTTTATGTTTTTTTTAAAAAAAAACTTCCACTAACATGTGTGGCTTCTTTTCACTGTTACAGATTGAAATTTATTTTGAGTTAAAGGTAATATTTCACAGCCTAACATTTGAAGCTGTTTCTATAAGAATAAAACATAACACATATGCAATTATTTTAAAACATATTACTAACTGCCTTGTAATATTTAAACTGAAATTTTTTTTACAAAAGAAGATTTTAATTTATTAAATCGAATATGTTTTCATCATTTTATGAAAATAATTAAAATTTAGACCACAATATTCCTTTTTTTAATATTTGAAAATTATTAGAAATAGCATAATTTAACACTTTAATTTTAATTTAGTTCTCATTTTTTTAAGTTAATATGAAACAACTGAAAACTCAAACTATATATATATATATATATATATATATATATATATATATATATATATATATAATGAGAGAGTATAGAGATTAAGTAGAAATCAAAACAGAATGATTTAATATATTTAGCTTACTGAATTTAATTAATAGTGACAAATAGAAAAATTATTTACAAATTAAAGTTAAATGTGAAATTAACAAAATTGAGAAAATAACAATTAGACATCTTTAATAATAATTGTCTTCTATCAACGTGTTCGTCTTCTCTCTCCAATCTCCTTCTCGCTTAAACGGCGAGGTCCGCTTGGCCAAAGCTTAGCGCGCTGTTACGTCATGTTCCATTCGACTTCTTATTGGTGGAATAGTTAGAAGAAAACAACAGCACTGGATATAGCTCTCCTCTACATAATTTCCGATCACACTGGGGCATCCTGATGGCTTTGGACTTCCAAAGCTTGCACAAAGAAAGCAAAAAAAAAAAAAAAAAAAAAAAAAATCTAGAAAAATTAAGAAATGAATAAAATTATTCATAAGCGCCGTCTTTAATAGCCTATTTCTTGTTGCCATTCGTTTTCTTTGTTAGCAAGTTTCATCTTTCTTTTGCGTCATCTTGATTATGAAAATCTTCTAAAACAAGAAAAGAAACAATTAA
This sequence comes from Latrodectus elegans, assembly GCA_030067965.1. Classification (NCBI taxonomy): domain Eukaryota; kingdom Metazoa; phylum Arthropoda; class Arachnida; order Araneae; family Theridiidae; genus Latrodectus; species Latrodectus elegans. The sequence continues at coordinate 115,712,758 of CM057809.1, forward strand.
AATATTTTTTAAAAAAATGGTAAGAGCATCTATTTATCTTAAGTCCGTTTTCCAGGAAATGGGTGTTAAACTGAGACTAAAATCGTCGTTGTCCATTTAGTTCCAAGGCTTCAAATTTTCAGCGGAAGTTTATGTGTTATTCATGATTTCCGACTTTCACAACTCCATAACGATTTCCTTCTTTAACTGAAGTTATTTTGTACTGGCCGAAAAATTTTGGACGTAGTTTTAATCCTGTACCGAACTGAACTCTTTGTATTGCAACTAAATCTCTGACTTTATCTGTTTGAGGTGACTTGCATTTCCGATTGAATTGGCGTTGGTTATGTTGTTGTAATTTCAGGATATTCTTTTTAGCTTCTTCTCGAAGTTCCTCTTTATTTTTTATCGTGCTTTGCTTGGTACTCTTCCTCGAGTAGTTTCTTTATTCGATAATCCTCTTTATTTTTTCATTTTCACTCCAATCATAAGTTCGAAGGGGAATATTTTGTACTGGTAGTTGTAACACTGTTCAGAATTCGTTGGGCATCTGGGACATATTTAAACCATTTTGTGGGATCATCTGCAGAAAGCTTGGCAAGGATAGGAATAATGATTCCATGGATGCTTTCTACTTGTCCATTACCTCGTGCAAGACCAGTAGTTATAGTTACATGCTCAATTACTTGTGCTCGGAACAATAATCGGCAAAATCTTTAAAAGTAAATGCTGAGCCTTTGTCAGAAATTATTCTAGATGGATTCCCAAAAGTTGTTTGAAGAATTTTCAATTTTTCTATTGCATCATTTGCTGTTGTTGATTTTACGGGATAAAACCATGTAAACTTTGTAAATGTATCAACTACAGAAAATATGTATTGATACTTTTTATTTGAAGAGGGAAGTGTACCAAGAAAGTCTATGTCAAAAGTGTCTAAAGGAGCGTTACCTTTAGGTATTGGGTGAAGATAACCTTCAGCTTTTCCTCGTTTCTTATTATATGAAATACAATGTACACAATTAGTTATTATATTTTCAATTTTAGGTCGCAGATTAGAAGTATAAAAATCACGTTGTAAAATTGACTGCGTTTGTGCAGGAGAAAAGTGTCCATTGTTATGAGCGTGTTTAATAATATTTTCCATAGCTTGGGGAACAACTAAAAGCTCGTTGCCTTTTTCATATTTGTATAGGATGTTATTTTTGATAATGTAGCCATTCGTATTATTTGTTTGGCATAAAGTTTTAAATGTTTGAATGTTATCATCTGTAGATTGGGCTCGTTCAATTTTTAATGTCGTTTCTGCTTGAGGTGTAATAAAATATACTGTGTTACGACTGAGGGCATCAACATGAGGCATTTGCTTACCAGATCTATGAGTTATTTCGTAATCAAAATCTTCAAGGATCATTGCCCGTCTGGAAATTTTTGGAGTTAAATCTTTCTTTTCTATAGTCTGTTTAAACGCAGACTATAGAAACATATCTGAAACAATTTTAAATTTATTACCGAGTAAGAAAACACGGAATTTTTTCACAGCTTCTATAATCGCAAGGACTTCTAGTTCGTAGCTGGAATATTTGGATTGTTGAGAAGTCTTTCGGCTCATATAATAAATAGGGTGAAATTTTTCATCACTTCCTTTTTGAAGTAGCACAGCTCCGAAACCTTGTGAGCTGGCGTCAGTATGCAATTCTAACTGTGAACCGGGTCGATAGATGTGTAAGACTGGTTTTTGAGACAAAATGTTTTTCAATTCTTGGTATGCATTTATTTGTTCGGTATCAAATTTAAACTCTTGGTTGTTGCGAAGGAGGTCACTTAAAGGTTTAGCAATGCGTGAATAATTAGGATTGAATTTTCAAAAATATCCAGTTAATCCTAGGAAACGCTGAATCTGTTTTAAATTAGTAGGTTTAGGGAAATTTTGAACGGCAAGGGATTTCAATGGAGAAGGTTGAATAGTTCCATTCTGAATAACGTAGCCAAGAAATTCATTTTTGCGTTGAAGGAAACTGCTTTTATAAAAATTAAGCTCTAAACCATACTCTGAAGCAACTTTAAGAACTCGATCTAAATTTTAAATACCTTCGGGTTCCTCTCGAGATGGTATTATAACATCATCTAGGTATATTATTATTGTGCCATCTTTCAATAATTCACGAAATACATTATTAATAAATCTTTGGAAAACAGAAGGACTGTCATACAATCCAAAAGGCATTTTGAGAAATTCAAAATGTCCGTCATGTGTAACAAACGCAGTGTATTTGCAACTAACAGGATCTATGGGAACATGAAAATAGCCGATTTTTAAATCTAATGTTGTAAAAACTTGAGATTGTTGTAAGCGATCAAGTACATCTTCAATAAGGGGTAGGGGGAATCTATCCCGAGTTAATTTTTTGTTTAATTGTCTATATTCGATACATAATCTATATTTACCGTTTATTTATTTATTTTATTTTATTATTTATTTTATTTAATTTATTTATTTATTTATTTATTTATTTATTTTTTTTTTTTGCACAGAACCTTTGGAGCTGCATAATCGGAAGTATTTTCTTTAATAATACGATCTTTTAACCACACATTGTTCTGTTTGTTCGTGGATGACTTTTTGTTCTGCATACGGTAATCGGCGTGGACGCTGATTTACCGGTATTGAATCACAAAGAATTAGATTCATTGAAAAATCTGTAGTCTTAGTTTTGTTTGGCTTATAGTTGTTAATTATTTTCTTAATTTGATCTCGATAAGTTGGGTTTTTAATATGTGAAAGTTTGATTGTGTCCGTCTCATCGAAAACGTTAATTATATTTACAAGAAAGTTTTGATTATTGTTAACCAAATGAATACCATTTTTACCTATGTGAAATTCACCTTGTTTGATGCAATCTGTTCCAATAATTGCATTTACAGAAATACAATCATCTGGAATTACTTGAATCTTTATAGAGAACGAGAAATCCTCTATTTGAATTAAATCTGTAAAATATCATATAGTGCATTTATTTTGATATTGCATAAAGTAATTGGAACGTGCATGGGTTTTATTTGAGGTGATACATCATAATATGTTTGAATATGCTGAACATATAATTTTTGGGTACTTTTGTGGTAGTTAACTGAGTATTAGGACAGTCCATGGCTTTATGAACAAAAATATTACACAGGAAACATTTAAATCCTTTCTCTTTATGTAAACACTGTGAAGACTTATGACCTTTTTTGCCACAATTAAAACAAATTATTGGTGACACATCCGACATGTCTTGATAATTATGAGTAACTTTAATATTGCCTTTATTTAAATCACGATTGCTTTGATTGTAATTTTTTCGATCATAAAATTTAGTGGAAATATAAAAAAAATATCTGTTTTTTAGAAATGTAAATTTTTTCATAAATTTTTAATTTTTCTTTAAAATCAGAAATATTTTTAGTACCATGTAACAAAATTTTGTTACTTGAGTTATCAGGTATACCATTTATTATGTATTCAATTAAAGATGCTTCATCTATTGTACCTCCAGAAGCAATTTCGCGCATGCATACAAAATATTCAAAAAGAGATTCACCTTTTCGTAAAGTACGCTCTTGAAGCATAGTGTAAATTGTTTACTGTTAACTTTCCATTTAAATTCTAAGAATCGAGTTTCTTTTAAAATTTTCCATGTAAACAAACCATGTATACTCTGAACAAGAGTTTTTGCAGTACCAATTAAAGATTTTTTTGCAAAAATTATTTTTTGTTGATCACTTGTAATATTAAATAAACAAAAATTATCTTATAAATCTTGCATATAATGTTCGACTGAATAATTGGCTGTACCATTAAAGGAGCGAAAAGTGTCAGTTAGATCTTTCATGGAAAAAGATTCACCAATTAGCATTAGATATAAATTCAATATGAAGCACATTACACATAGAAATTATATAAAATCTTTATCACTGAATAAAGTTATGACTTTTCCTTTGGCTTAATAGGATAATCAGAATCAAAACCAGTAAAATTTCGTAAATTATTTCTATTTCTTCGCTCATCATCTGTACCAAATATTAATTTATGTAGAAATTTAATGTTCTTAGTACTACTGTTTGATATTAAGATAGTAATTTTTTTAAAACCATGTAAGGAAGCCATATTCCTTATAGTCTATAAATAAGTTTAAAACTGACTCGCCGTTTTGAAGGAGTCAATCATCGGCATTTGTAGTCTTGGTTGCTTAGGAAGGCATAAGAGTTGCTAGGCTGTCTAGGGTATAATGTTTCAGGTAAAAGAAATTCTCGCAATCACCAGGGTTCCCATGTAATGAGGGAGTATAGAGATTAAGTAGAAATCAAAACAGAATAATTTAATATATTTAGCTTACTGAATTTAATTAATAGTGACAAATAGAAAAAATTATCTACAAACTTAAGTTAAATGTGAAATTAACAAAATTGAGAAAATAACAATTAGACATCTTTAATAATCGTCTTTTATCAATGTGTTCGTCTTTTGTCTTCATTCTGCTTCTCGCTCTTTGTCTTCATTCTGCTTCTAGCGTGCTGTTACGTCATGTTCCATCCGACTTCTTATTGGTGGAAGTGTTAGGAGAAAACACCGGCGCTGGATATAGATCTCCTCTACACCGTTTCCGCGATCGCACACACACACACACATATATATTTATATGTATATATATATATATATATATATATATATATGTATGTATATATATACACACACACACACATATATATATGTGTGTGTGTGTATATATGTATGTATATGTACATATTATGTAGGCAAATATGTATGTGCTTGTTTGTGTGAAGTAATGAATTTGTAAATGATAATATTACAATAATTTAATTATTATTGGTTTCAATTAATTAATTTACAAATAACACACATTTCAACTTCTAATTTCTTGAAATATTTAAATTTCCTTTATAATTAATTAAAGACTAAGGAAACATAAATTAAGAGGTAAAGAATAATTCTTGTTAAATCTAAAATTTAACATATTTACTGTCTTATAATTTTTTAGTCAATAAGTGACTTTTCATATTTAGTTCCTAAGTAAAATATAATTTTGAAAGACATTTTAATCCTTACTTATGAACTTATTACTTTTGGTTCTTTTTATTTTTCATTGATTTATATATCACTAAAAACGTTATTTTGCTTAAAACTTGCATATTTTTCCTGTTATAATGCTACGATTTTCTGAGAAAATTTTAATATTTGTGTTCATTATTTTGTCTGAAATTTACGAAAAAAATGAAAATTGAGGATTACTTTGCATTAATGTTTCCCTTTAAGAGATGATTTCTTCAAAAAACCAATATTTTATAAATTTTTATAATACCTGGTAGAAAATAAATATTTTGCTTGACCCAGGAAATAGTTTTCTGTTCTTAGAAAAAGTTTTGAAGGCTTTTCTATCACAACCGAAAACATTTACGGACCCCTTGTGTCAGAAAATTAAATTAAAAAATATAAGCCATGTGTTCCTTGAAAACTAAATTATAAATTGTCTTCTTTTTGTAATTCCAATAAATTCTGGGAATATAAAGAAAATAGCTGGGGGGGGAATAAATACCTTCACATGATATGTGTTTACACGCAAGCACACACACACACGCATGCACACACACACACGCATACACACACACACACACACACACATATATATATATATATATATATACATTTAATTTTCTAAAAATTAATCATACTCGGTGAATTAAATTTTAAAATTTTACAAGATGGAAAATATTTTTATGTTGTCACTTTATTAAATAATTGAAAAATTAGGAATTCCCAGAATCTACTATAAATTTAATAGTAATATGAATTATTAATTTGTAATTATTCAATCGGAATTCCAATTTATGCAGTTTTTTTATAAAGAAGCAAGCATTAAGTTATGAATGTAAAAAACTATTACAGTCTTATTGTTTAATGAAAATACATTTAATATAGTACTAGTAATTGTAGGAAAACATGTTTTAGAGACAAATCCTGGGTAATGGTATTTTATCTCTATAATTGCAATAATATGAGCCTATAACTGCAATTTTGAACATCATCAAAAATTGTAATTAGGTATATAAAATTGTTTTTTTTTTTTTTTTTTTTTTTTAAATTAATTAATTTATTTTTTTTATCAATCTACTGAAATTGCATTTTTAGATTTTAAATAAAGAATCGATAAATTACCTGCTATTAGAAGTACCTCAAAGTTTCATACGAATTGCAATATATTGCTCGACAAGTTACTTTTAAAAAGATGTTTGTTAAAAAAGAATATGCAAACTACTACAATTGAATTGATTTTTCAATTGACATTAACTGAAAAATTTGGAAATATTTTTAAAGTAGTACAAGCCATTTTTATATATATATAAAATAATAATAAATATACTTTCTTCAATAAAAGTACTTATATTAAACTGCTTGTATTGCCGATAAAACAGTTAAAATTATTCCGCATAGTTTAGTTTTTCCTTTTTTATTAGGTTATACACTACAGTATGATCTGATGTTGAATGATACTTTTACTTCGCAAATGTTAAAATGCTGGAAAAAAATACTGATATCTTTTTCATATCGCATTATTGCTTTTATGTCGGAATTTCATTTTGTTCTTAACTGATACCCATTACTTTTAATATTATACTCTATTATCCCTGCTGAAAAACATGATTAATTTTCCAAGAAAAATTGCTTTAAATTAGTCTTCAAAATAAATTCCTACAATGCATGACAAATATATTTTCCCCTATCATATAATAAGAAATGGCAAATATGTCAAAAATATTTCTTTGGTTACTTTTTGAAAAAGGAGTGTTTTTATTGGAAAAGATTTTTGATTATGAGGAAAAAAATAAATAGCCCTTTAGAAAACTGCAATATAAATTTTTAAGTACTTGGTTTTAACCTTCAGCGAAAATTATTGCCCTAGAACTTACAAAAATAAATAAATAAATAAATAATAAAAGCCATTTCAAACAAATGAATTTTGATGTCTACCTATTTTGCTTTTATTTTCAAAAGCAATGATCTTTTATGTATATCAATGTCTCATTTATTGATTTTCTATTTTTGAGTGTGTGTTTCTTTTTTTAACTTATTCTTAAGTGTTTCCTAAATCATGGTTGTTTTTAGTTTTTTCATTACTTTTTGTGATTATCCTTTTGTTTTTTATAACTTCAATATATTTTATACACAGAATAATTCTTTCAATAATCTCGCACACATTTTTATCTTACAAGAAGTATAATTTAAGATATAAATAAATTTAAATAAAAATTAAACTTAGTTTAGTAGAGAAAAAATTTCACATGAATATAATTATAAAAATTATAAAATAAATTGATAAAAATTTAATTTTAAAATATTTAAAGTGAAGAAAAATATCGAAAATAGATGATAAATAGAATGTTAAAATGGAGGCTATCAAAAGCTTGTTCTTTGTCATCAAGGGGAGAGAAGTTCCAAAATTATTTTTATACAGATTCAACACAGAACAAATAATCAACACAACAGGAAACACAAATAGTTTGTTCCCAATATTTTCAATAAAAAAAGAAGAAAGAGTGGGAGGCAAATAGTGTAAAATTTATGGAGTAAAATTATGGAAATAAAATGTAAACAGTGAATATAATGAACAACATGGTTAGAATCGGAAGGTTAAAATGCACACAATAAACTAGAAAACATATAAACATGTTTTGAATTTTCAATAAAATAAAAAAATTAAAAATGGATTAAAAAAGCTTGACGGTAAAAGATGCTTTAACTAAATACATTGTAAATCTCCAAAAATCTAAATGAAAAAATTAAAGATGCTGTAAAAAATGGAATACATATTTATCTATTCATTTCAAACGAAGAAAAAAAAAGCTTTTTTTAAAAAATTATGTAAAGCAAACAACAAATCTATATAATGATGATGAAATACTCTTGGAAATCTATTATTCTGGCATAGGAATATTTTCAAAATAATCTCAGAATAAAAAAGTAGAAAATTAAATGAATGTCCTTGAAAAATGCAAAGTGCAAGAAATAGGTACTTTTTCAACTTGAATAAAAAAATTTTAGAAATAATATTTAAAAATGTATTAAATTGCAAATTAAATATTTTAGTTTTCTTAAAAATCCGTTTTTTAATTAGAATGAAGCATTTTTTTTTTTCAGATTTTAAAAGCATTAATCTATTTATTTCAATTTTTTAAAGGATTTTAATTAATTGAAATTATCTTAAAGTTGGTTTAAATTAATCCCTAATAAACTAAAAAAAAATTATTATTTCATTATGTGAAAATAAAATTGCTTTCTACCTAAAATCAAAAGAAATTATATATATCATTTTATAAATGAACATTTTGTTCAGATAAAATCTAAATTATTTTCTTTTTAAATGTATTTACAATAAAATGTTAAATATAATGTATAATAAAATATTAAAAGATTAAATGAACAGAAAAGTTACTTATTAAAAGTTATTTACTCAATTTTTAGTACACACAAATTCATTAGTGGTCATGAAAAGTTCTTCATCAATACATTTTAAATCTAGTAGATGTTCCTAAAAAAGTATAACTTTGAATAAGACAGTTCAATAAGCAAAATTTTAATTTTGTTTCCTTTGAGAATACTTTCTTTATTTTAATTACATAGACAAAATCTAATATTCACATCGTTAAAATTTAGATGACCCATCTTACAGTCTGTTCCAAACAAACTTATGTGGATTAGAATATGTAAAATCATGTAACCTATTAATTATCATAAACTAAAACATCAAAATAATTTCATATAAAAAAATTTTCGTACTAATGTCACAAAAAAATTAACTTTATTATTTGAAATTTCATGTGATTACACTTCAACTGAAATAAAGCTACAAAAGAGGTTTTCATAATATTTAATATTTCACCAATATTACTTTAAATATTTTCTGTAGGATTTTATATATATAAATAAATTATCCTACAGAAAATACACACACATGCACACACACACACACACACACACACACGCACACACACACACGCACATACACACACACGCACATACACACACACGCACATACACACACACAAACACACACATATATATATAGAATGTTTTTGAACTCATTTTTAAATTTATGTTTCTTTTTTCAGTTCGATTCGGTAACCGAAACCGAGGTAGCCTTAGTAGCGGAAGTAGCAGTGATAACCATTCTTTAATTGAAGGAAGCTCTTTGGGCTCCACAAAAAGTAGTGCGACGAAGAGACATTTTCCTAATTCACCTGAAGGTAATTTTAATCATACTCATCCTTCAAGAATATTTACTCCTGTTATAACAAGAAAGTCAAGCTAATATATATATATATATATATATATATATATATATATATATATATATATATATATATATATATATATATAACGGAATTAATAATTATTTGCATAAATGGTAGGCAAAACAAACTTACTAAATATTAAAATGTTTTTCAAATAATATTCATTCGCTTATTGAAATAAGACATAAGAAGTATAAAAGTCGTGCTGGAACAGATAACAATCGAATTCAACTCTAAACAACCTAAACTACTTGGTAACGAATTGTTTATAAACTAATTTTGCTTAATACTTTTAATAAATTAATTTGAAATATTTTACCGGATACATGTTAGATACAAATTAGATAGGTTAGAATTAAATATAGACTTTGTCTAAAATTCTATGGATTTTAAATCAATGCGTTATGTTATAGTACAGATAGACTAAAAATTTCTATTATCTAAATTGTATTTTGAAGAAATGAGATATGTAATACACTTAATAAAATAAATAGTTTACATTCATTATGCCTGTGTAAAGAGAGTAAAATTTCTCACATTTTGTATTTGTGTAAGATATTTTTGAAATGTTTAGAATAATTCCGTTTTTGTACAAATTGTAAAAATGAAATCACATCTACCAATCCGCTTTGCCAAAGTGAAGATGCTAGGAGAGAGAACAAATACAAATTTCAGTTATTTAACCTTATTTTCTAATTGATGTCTTCTTTCATTTCATTGATATTTACATAACTTATTCTTCATATAGATGTATATACTTCCTTATGAGCTTCATTGTTACTTAAGCAAGATATATTTGACACTTAAGTGATTTTAGAGTGTATTTACTTATTTAGATTAAATTAATTTATAAATTTATATTAAATAAATTACAAAATTTAAATTTATTTTGAAATGACTTCGATTAGTCAATTGCCAAATCCCACTTAAGAGTTTATATGTATGTTAAGCATTTCAACTAAACTAGGCCAAAGCAGTATTCTGAAATAACCCAGAAGTGATTTTGTTGTCCTTTTTTTTTATTATGCAAGAAGAAGTATCTACCAATATATTTATATAATAACGGAATAAAAATATTTTAGCTATAGGAATTAATCCAACAAAGAATCAAATTTTGAGGCTCGTTAAATATTTAATGAATTATCTAATAAAAATCAATTAGAAGTCTCAAAAAATATTGCCTAGATTTTCCAGATTTTTCTAAACTCGAAATATAAAACCAGTGTCAATAAATTCCAATCTGGTGGCAAAATATGAAAATTAGTTATTCACCAGAATTGTTCTATTTTTAACGATAGAAAACATTGGCCTGAAACAATGAGTGAGACAATAATCATTCAAAATATCTTAATTCATGTTGTTGGTAAAATTTTTATATATATCAGTTGAGAAGATATCTGATACAGAAAATATTACCAGTACAAATAAGCATTACACTTCTAATTAAAAGTAAGGGTAACTGATATTTTAAGAGTCTTGTTGTAAGATAAGCAATGTTTCAGAGTTAGTGATGCAGAGTTTATCCATTGGATTACAAGTAGAATTCGAATTCTCCCATAATACGAGATTCATTTGAAATTAATTAACAAATATAAGGATATTTAATATTCATCTCAATGAGTTAGAATCCTTTAAATATATTGGGAAAAGAATTTCTTTCTTTAGAAAAACTGCATTTTGTTGAAACTATGAATCGTATTAAAAACACACCATATAGAAGAATTATTTTAAAAGCTTTATCATTTAAAAAAACACCCCTTCTTAAATATTTGTAAAGTAATTTATTGTTTTATATGGGAATTAAATATTTTGTTATTACGAAAAGTTATATTTTACATTAAAATAAGAGAAAATCGTAATTTTTGTTCAAAAATTTTAACGCCTATCATATTAAATTGATAATAACAGAGAAAATGCTTAGAACAATTTGTGGACTGGAATCTTTAGCAAAGTAATTCTTAAAAATGTCAAAACGTTGCATCTTTTTAAAAGAATTTTTTTTATGGAAATGAAAATTAATTTGAAGTAAAGGGATTTTTTAAATCAAGTATGTTATTGAATAAATAACCAAATTTATTCACTTTGAAAATTTCCTTCATGGAGTACAATTATAACGAAATAAGAGTTATAAGCTATATTATCCTTCAGATCACTTCTTGGTAAGCTTACAGATTATACATTTTTTACTATTTCCAGTCGTTATATGCTTCTGTGCAAATCATTTTCTTTTCACTCAGACACTTATTTATTTTATATTGATTCCTGTACTCCCTGAAGGCTTTCTTACCCAAATATAATGAATAAGATATTTATCCTAAATATCCGTTAAAGATGCATTTTAGCTTATAAGCCTTTGCGCATAAAATATAATAAAGTATTCACTTTATGATATCTAAATATGTATAAGTACATGAATTAGTAATCTTGAGTGAAATCAATACTCATAATATTAATTTCCTTTAATTTTGTGAATAGTTTTGCCACACCAAAAAATTAATTTTGCTAATACAGCCAAATGAATGAATGTATAACCAAATACTTAATAAAAATACTTGATAATGATTCCAAATCAATTACAATCTCAAAAATCAATGCTTATTTTAAAATATTTTGAACATATAATGCTTGAATAATATTGAATTTTTTTACACCAAGTTTAATATATTTCTAGTAAGAGAAAACTAAAATTAGATTAATTCGACAATTTGAAAAAAAATTCTCATGTAGCAGAAATATGTAAGAACAGGAGTAAAATTCTGTTAAAAAGTTACTGTAAAATAATTTTATCCACACAAACTCTAGTGTCAAGCAAAAAGTCCATGCCACAAATCTTGTAATAAGAATTCCGTGAAAATGCATTTTTTTCAGCTTTCCAGTGTTCGCATATTTGTAAAAATAATTATTCAATCATTCGTTTTTCTTTCCAACTAATTGTAATTATTGACAGAATTGCAGTTTGCACACGAGCAATAAAATATGCTTAACTAGCAAAAAAAGAAAAAAATTAAGAAAGAGATGACGGCAATTTTTATCTTAGGCATTGGAGAAAATAATTGCTATTTTTGTAGTCGTAATAGAGGAAATTTATACAAATTAACTCATTCTGTGTGTTTACTAAACGTTTCTCCGAGGTTTCATAAAAACGGCGAGTATAGAATCAGGATGTTAGACTTCGGCTAATTTAAAACATAAACTTTGCTTCACTTCGAAATTTCGATTATGCTGTTTGCAACTAATTTAAACCGTAATTAATACTTGATTATAACTCAGTGTAATGTTTCTTATGCAGTTATATATAAATCGTTTCTGAGCTTTGTTCACTTTTAAGAATGAAAGAAAGAGATTTTTTGCTCTTTACCCACACGCGTTTAACTGCTGTGGACAGGAAAATACGTAAGGCAAGAGGGTCTTTATTCCTTGCCATATTCACTCACTGTAATTTTTCTTTTAAGAAAATATCTTCCGCAGACATGTCTGTCGGAGTGGTATGGAGAGTTTTATGGACGATCAAGCAGCCTAATCGTTACCTCTGTTTCCTTTGGTTTAAATGTTCGAATCTCATCTTCGGTATGGATGTTTTGCAGTAGTTCAGAATGAACTTTAAAACTGTAGGTGACACGCCCTCCGTGATGCATGCATACAGTCTACTATCAATAAAATATAATCAATTTTCGCAAGAGGTAAGTGACTGTTAAAATGCCTTACAACAAACAAGGACGTTATGCTGCTCATCAAGCGTTTTCAAAAAAAAAAAAATCAACTTGAGATAAGAATCGAATTCACGATGTGAAAACAAAAGCACTAATATTTACAATACTCAAAAGTAACGAATGTAATAAATTTTTATCAAAAGGTATGTAAATTTTAAAAAAGTAAAATTTCTGAGCAATGTTCAATACGTTATGCACAATTTATCTGGAAATATAACTTAAAAAACTTACTTTAAATAGAAATTAAGAAATTTATGTTTTTTACATTACATTAGTAGATTGGTTCTATCAGAGGAAAGCTAGTAACTTTTAGGGAAAAACTTCAATTCGGAAATTTAACATTATCTACTAAGATTCCATTTATCTCTTACCGTACAATAGTGGCTAGGATCGAACCCAAGACCGCACGTTATGTAGAGTGCTGCCCCATAACTAAGTCATGGTGACCACAAAACAGGGATGATTGCAGTAATTTAAATCTGTAGTTCGTAGTCAAATGAGCTCTCTTATGCGAAGTGTCAAGTCATAATTCAGTAAGATCACCTTCACATAAGTTATTTGAAATATACTTTACATATAATGGCTTTTGCGTTTTAAAATTTAAATTTAAACACTTAACTAGAACTTTTTACGAATATTTTAATTTTTCAAATAATAAAATATTGAACAAATATTAATTATTCATTCAGTGTAATGTAATATTCGAAAAAACTAATATTATAAATTAATATTCCTATTTAAAATAGTGTTTTGGGCAAGTCAACATTATTTCCTTAAATGCTCTGAACAGGTGCTCAGCAGTTCAGAGACTGATTACACTGCGATTCCATGACACCTATTGTAACAAAATGCTCGTTCAAGATATTTGTATTCGGAATTGATGGAATTCCTTTCTACTTGAAGGATCCCGGCGTTTTTCCCCCAGTGAAATTGGTTCCGACGATTCTCGCCATATGCTCTCCAGTTCTCCAAGATGCCCGAGCAGCCGCCGGTCCAGCGAGTCCTGGAAAGTGGCCGCTTTGAGAAGAGAAGTCGAGGTCTTAAAATCGGAGCTGGAGCAATCTCGCTTGGATATCGCATGTCACCAGCAACGGGAAAGGAAAATGAAAGAAAGGTAAGATCTCTTATCCAGCCTGCAATTAGATCCGGCTCGTGACAGAATGTTCACACGTTGATAAAAAAAAAATTAAAAAATAATAAAAAATAAAAAAGAATTTAAGAAAGAATCAACGGATACTCTCTTTAAAATAGAAAACTTTCTGGGGATTTCATTCCACTCTGCTGTGTTAATTTTAAAGTCATAAAATGAAAACTATAATAAAATAGGTACCACACCTATTATTAGCTAAGGTTAAGTACCCAAAAATGTTTCAAAGTAATTTCTTAATCAAAATAAATTTTACGGTGGTAACAGTTTTCTTTATTTTTAAAAAATACCTCAATTTATGAAACATTTTATTCATAATTATAATTACTGTAACTGGTATGTAACAATATTTTAGCAAAAAGAAATAAAAAAAATTGCAAGTTGGAAATTTATTAAATGTAAATTCTTAAGAGAGTAATTCGAGCTCTGTACGCTCATGTTCAACGTTAATAATCATGTACGAAATTTTAAAATTTCTACGAATATGAATTCTTAAAATTTAATTATTTAAGAATATCGGAATATAATTTATTAAGAGATTTCCTTTTTCAGCAAGAAAATTTTCTTGCATCGTAAAAAACTTAGCTTTTAAAAAATTATAGGGCTAATAAGAATTATTTAACTAATTGACTCACATAACCATTGTTAAATAGAAAATTTTAACAAATAGAAAATTTTACGATAGAAGAGATTTCTAAAAACTTCATTTTTAAATGATATTTAAACTTTACAAAATACACTAAGTTTTGCAAATCATAAATCACCCAGTTTAAATTATCTACTAAGATTCCATTCTTTACTTTATTCACTTAAAGATTTTCGTAGAAATTTTGTATAAAGAAAAGCTAGGAAATTTAAAATATAAAGATACATAAATGACAAAAAAAAAAAAAAAAAGAATTCATTTAGTTGGATTATACATCTTTGCTTCTAAAACTATTTTTGAATTATATTTTTCTTTGGCAAAATCAAAATTATTCCAATTTTGACTATTTTGGAAAGATTTGAGGATTTTTTATATTGTTGCCATATTTGAACTTTGATTTTTTAAGATTAAGAATATAAATTCAATAATATTGATTTCTTGTGGTTTTTTAGCCTAAATAAAGAACTTTCTTCTCACGCAACAATATAAAATTTTTTAATTTGGAAAACTTTTAAATATACTTCATTACTATCGATATAGAAAATTGGAAATATATATATATATATATATATGCTATTAATTTTATGTATATATATATATATATGTATACATAAAATTAATAGCACATTTTTATAAAATTAATCAAAAACAAAATTGAGAATAATAAACAAATACTAGATGGAGAAGACGGAGAATAATACATTGAAAATACTAAATGGAGAATATTAATATATTTATAAAATTAGTCAAAAACTAAATTCAGAATAATAATCAAATACTAGATTGAAAATAATACGGTGAAAATACGAAATATAGTAAACAGATGGAAAGATATTCAATATATAGGCTCAAATTTCAAAGAAAATGGAATAAAGGAAAATGGAACTAAAATGGAGCGAAGTACCAACATGGCCAGCTTCCTCAGGGGGTGTTGACCACATTGGTACAAAGTATGTCTTTTCTACATTTTGAAATTTTAAACTATATATAGAACATTTTCCCATCTGTTTACTATATTTCGTAATTTAAATGTATTATTCTCCATCTAGTATTTGTTTATTATTCACAATTTGGTTACTGATTAATTTTATAAAAATGTACTATTAATTATATTTTAGTAATTCTTATTTTAGCTGCTTTTACGCAGCACATGTATTGCTAAATATTAGTGTTATATCTATTCTTGTACTTTTCAATTTTATATCTATTCTTGTATCTTTCAATTTTCGCTTATGATACTTCTATAATCTTGTTTTATATATATATATATATATATATATATATATATATATATATATATATATATATATATATATATATATATATATATATATATATGCAACATGTAATAGTAAGAGAGCCATGGAAATTGGATAAAATTGCTCAACATCTTCGAAATCTAATATATAGTATAAGGTAGTTTTAATCAAAAATGATAACGTTTTCACCCTAATGTATAAAGTATTCCTCACAGACTGAAAATAAAAGTATTCATAAGATCAAATGTCATAATTCTATTAGTTTGTGATCTATAAAATTAATTATTACATTTACATTTTAAATTTTGCCGGCCAACTTGTCTAGTGGTCAGCGTGCCTGACTACGGATAGGAAGGTCCTGGGTTCAAATCCCGGTTCAGGCATGGATGTACTTTCTCTCTCTCTATCCTGTCTTTGTCCTTTCCTTGTGTGTGTGAATGATGCCTACCCTATAAAAAGGGTCCCTATGGCATGTGTGAGGGTGCGATGCCCCGGGTGCACCACAGGGCCCACCCCATGTGGTGCATCCGGGGCAATGCCTCGGCGGCTAAGAGGTCGCTATTTCTGGCCGGTTCCTTGGGTATCAGGGAACAGTAGATTAATAGACTATGTTGCAGTTGTAACTGTCTACAATCTGCCATCGGAAAAAAAAAAACATTTTAAATTTATTGTAAGTATTTGCTATCAAATATTTTACCTTATGTAATTTGATATTAAATTTTTCCTCAACACATCCAAGGAATCCTTAAAATTTAAATAACTCCTATCTAAATTACTTTAAATGCTCGAATATATTTAATATGTCATTAGTAATGTAAAACAATGTACTTTTTGTTGTTCGAATGAAACAGAAAATCCTTAATATATTACGAAAGATATTACAAATATAGCATGCATTTCAATGCATTTCAAAACTTTATTTCAGGTTTCTTACAAATAACTAATCATTAGAAACAAAGGAAACCACCTTTAAATTTCAGAAATAAAGGAGTACTAGAAATTTTTATATTTAAAATTATCTGAAATGATTAATACTTTATCATCACTTAAGGAAAATATGTTTTATCTTTAGAGCATAATATTATTTGTTCTACAGTATATAAGAATTTTCCTTGACAATCTATTTAACCTTTTCCCAGTTTTTTAAGTTAAATATTTTGCAATTAATTCTATTCTGAAAATCAAACAATGTGAAACGTAATTCAATTTTAAAAAATTAGAGCTTGAGAGTTAAGGAAGTATAAATGAAATGAAATGCAATTTAATTGTTAAAACTAATAGTTAATTTAAAATAAGAACAACAAATTTACTTTCCTTTAGATTTGAAGCATTTTTTAAGGTTGGTTTTACTTCCTTCGCTAAGCAAATCTCAAAATTTCCTCATTGAATCAAGCTGGCCGCTTAATAATTTAAACTAGGCTTTCAGTTCAGCAGTTGTAGGTTCGATTTCTTCGATCGAAGGTGGATGTTGTTGTACTTTACATGCAGATCCTCAGTGAATAAAGACTTCCTATTCAAAAGCTCAGCAACAAACAAATCAGTTCGACAGGGAATTCCGTTCTAGGATATATTATGTAGAGTCAATTTCGGAAGGTTTTCAATTTTTTTTTTTTTTTTAAAAATTCTCACCTACAATAAACAAACGTTTCTAAGGAATGTCGGTCAATTACCTGTAAAATTCATTCGACTAGCTCATTGACTCTGTACTTTCAGATTTTTTCTTTTTTTAAATCGTCAAAATGATGCAGTTCAATCGTACCTAATCAATCTTTTTGTTAAACTGTCATCTATAAAAGCATATAAAAAAATAACTGGTCTTCTAGGACTATTTTTTCCTGGCTGAAAGAATGTGTGACAGGGAGCTTTTCAATTATTGAATAGCAATTGTCTTCAAGATTTTTTTCCAAAACTTACTATTTTTGAAAGTAGCCAAGTGAAGCTCTTTAAAATGGAGGAGATACCTGGTTTTGGTGAAAAAATGTGTCTACAATGCTTAGAAAAACATTTTGAAAAATCTTGAAACATAAATTTTTAAAAGTGTTCTGTGCATATATTAAAAGAAATTTCGTTTTCGTTTTTTGATGTTAAACTGATTTATTTCTAATATATTTATTTTATTTTTTATTTGGAAGTGTGATTTTCATTAAAACACTTGTGATTTTTTTTTTTTTATTTAAAATTGGATTTAGCTTCTAATAGGCATTTCTTAAGTCTAAGGGAAAATTAAGGCTGTTTTGCGACTTTATTTTCAAAATGATATTTTATAAAGCTTGATTAAAATTTTCTGTTTTGGAAGGAAAAACAATCAAAATCAATTACCATGCAACCAAAAAGACAAGTTGCTATTTTTGCTCTCGGTTCGTCCAGAAACACTTTAAATACCTTAATAACAGGGACCAGAGAAAATAATAAAATAATATGGGAGTTTTGGGTACAAACAGCGCTAATGAAAAAAAAAAGTTTTTTCACTATTTGTAGCTAAGAGGAACAAATTTCATGAGCATAATAAAGCCTGAGTATATCACTCGAACATCTTTATGGAGGCAATATTGAGAGACAGTTGTCAGAAGGCCTATTCAAACAATAACAGTATTTAACGCAACATTTCCGTTAAGCGAAACTAACCCATTTAATACAATCTCACTTTGCTCATAAACTTAGCTATTATACTGGGAATGTTTTTTATTATAAAGAACTTATAAAAAATAATACAAACAGTTTGAGAGACTAAATAAAGAAGGTCAAACTAAAATAGCACTTTTCAGATCAAGTTTATACCTAACTAAATCACCGCAATTAGACAAAAAATTTAAATTTTAAAATAAGTTTATTCATGATTTTTCACACTGTGTAGCTGTTATAAAACATTTGAACATTTTCTACTCAAGTTCTTCTAGAATTTCAGGATCAGAAGAGAGATAATGTATTTGTCAAAAGAGTGAAAACTTTGAAAAAATCTCAATCATCCACCCATTCGTGTATGCAAAAATCAGATGTGTCTAAGAGTTGCTTAACAACTCTCTCATTGCTTTACAACGTAACTGGGTGCTCAGAAGAATGTGTTCCATCCACTGGTCCAGGGGGCTTCCTCAACACATATTCTTGGAAACCACGTAGCGACGGTCTAAGACTGTTTTTAAGCATTTTTATATCTACCATGTAAATTGATTTCCGGGTGAACTTTTCATAAATAGGTAGCTATATTCGAGTGTCTCAAAGTAGAAAAGTACGAAAACTTCCTAGCATGCTCCCTATAGGGGATAATGCAGAAGTCCGTTTCTCATCATTGGCTGAGACGGAACTCCCGGATCTCCGCTCTGAAGAGATCTGTCCTATCATTTGGCTATGACAAGCCCAACTGGTGCTAAAAACTCAGCAGAATAGCAGCAACTGCTACTAATAACAAGAACTTCAATTACCATATCTCATGAATGACAAGCTTTGCTCCTGTATCAAGGATACCTATCGCATGTCTTACAAAAATTATTACTTTTATTTAGCGCAATGTTATTTATCTGATTATACATACATACATACATATATATATACACACACACACACATATATATATATATATATGTATGTATGTATGTATGTATATACTTACATACATACACCGACATAATTAAACATTACAGGATTCATTTTAGGAAGTATGCTCCAAAATATATATATTTACATATTTTATGCTAAAATTTGTGACTCTATCAATAATAATTTCCTTTATAATTCAGAAATGTAACATATGTGTCAATTTTCAATATCTTACGCATTCATTATATGTTAATTCCTGTTATAAGATATTTTATACGAATTATTCAAATGCATTTGAATGCCTTACCATTGGACTACCCATTTATATACTTCTTACACAATTTTCTGCTGTTATCAACTTATTTTTTTTATATTGTTATATATATATATATATAGTAGGACATGACACTTTTGTTAAAACTTAACAATTAATAAATCGCTTAAGAAATTAATATTTCGAATTATATATACATATAAAGATTCTGATATTTTATTTGACTGAAAAAATCTTTGAACGTCATGAAGCATCATATTATAATAACATTGACTAACCTCTATTATTTTACTGATGGATGGGAATTATTTTGACAGTCTGCCAATATTGAAAGCTTTTAAGGGAATAACTGTGTTATTTAAAGGCTTAAAAATGCGTCTTATAAAATATTGAAGAATACTGCGGAAAGAAACACTTCTAAAGCTGAAAAAATATTTCTTTTGAAAGTCATACATATTGAAAAAATAAATAAATAAGGCACTTGGAAATTATTTAAAAAACCCAATAAATTTTAATAATATTTATAAATTTAGATACTTCTATTTATCCGTCATGTGACCCAAGTTAAACAAGTCATAATTCATTGAGAATAAAGTTTTTCTAATGAATAAGCACTCTATTTTCTTCTGACATATTAAAAAATTAACTTACCAAACTAATTTATGATAATGTATAAACCTGATTCATAAATTTATCATTAATTTTGATAATTTTTATAATAATCACAAACATGCATTTTACTAAAATTAATTCATTTCATAAATTCATGATTAACAAAGATATGGCGTATAATCATCATTAATGTGCATTGTGATAGACTTAACTATGATTCATGATTTCACATCATATGTGCACAACAGGATCAATTTCAGAATGACACTATAAAAATATTCAGAAATCACTTTATCTGCAATATTTTAAATTTTGGCACAAAAAAATATAAGTTAGAATAAATCTGCGTCAAATATTGAGTAGTTTCTTCTAAGCACATTGAAGGAAATATAATGGAATGAATTTTGTGAAAGAATTTTTTACATGGATAAAGCTAATTTTAGAATAGTTTTGAAGGCCAGCGAGGAAACATTTGTTTGAAAAATTTAGTTTTCAAAACTCAGTTTTGCAGTATCATTTTCCTTTATGGCAAAGTAAATGTCATTTTTACAGAAGCATTGAAAAAACATTTTTTCCTTCAAAAAGACTGAGACGAGAAATTCACGAATAAAACTGTTTTCTTTCCTTTTTTTTACATTGCGGGAATAATTCTTTAAAATCAAATTTAGCTCCATAAAATTTTACTTTGTTATAAAATATTAATCACACACAATGTAAATTAATTTCTATTCGTTTAACCACTCACAAATCATTTATAATATACAATATATATACAGTAAGAATAATAATAAAAAAACTCTCATATTATATATATATATATATATATATATATATATATATATATATATATACATACACAAGTTTTAAATTTTTCAGAAACAGATTGATTCAAATTTTCAAATTTAAAAGTTATGAAATTGGGGTGAGCAATTTATAATGACTCTCACCAACTCTCGAAACTTGTTATTAAATTATTTATTAGCATTTTTCATACTTTAGAACGAATAATTAATTGTCTAAAGATATTCTCGTGAAAGATGATTTGGCAAAATATAAGAATATTTGCATTAATTTTTGAATTTGTTTACTGAAATTCAATATGTTGAAATTAGTCAAAAATTAAGTGTTTTCATTTAGAGAGTTAAATATTTGCATCTTTAATGTTAGAACAAAAGTAAAATATGATAATGCTGTTTGATAGAATAGCAATAATAAAAAAAAAATAGCAACAGTGAAAATATATTTTCTTTTAATTCTTTTTCCTTTTTGATGAGATAATTTTCTCCACTCATAATGTGTTGAACTGTTGCTGATTTATCAATGATCTCAACTTCACATTAGCAGTTTGTAGTTCACAATGCCAAAATGAAAATAAGTTGCATTACCTTTAAAAAGTATCCACTCTGTGTTTGGAATTTACAAATTTACTGAACAAGTATTTTTAAGGAGAAAAAACTCATAGAATCATTATGTTGGCACCTGCGAGCGCCGCGCCCCAATTGAGTCATAAAAAAGAAACCGGCAGTAGCGATGTGAGAGTCGGAGAAATAAAGTGTGTGTTTTATACAGTCCTTGGGTGAGTATTAATTGAGTTAAAAACTGAGCTATTTTACATTGGTCATAGTCTCGCAGGAGAAAACCAGCAACCTATGGATCTACATAATTGCTATGAATGATAATTTACGCCTCTGCTGAGTATCGTCAACGTAATTGAGGTATGTGACTGAATAATTTACATGTTCTGAGAATATATATAGATCTTTATATATATATATATATTGAAGTATTAATAAATATCCGCAATGTTTAAAGGCGTAAAAAAAGAGGATTTGATATTAATTACTATTGAGTTAGGAGAAGATGTCAATGAGAAAATAACTGTTTCAAAATTAAGCAGTATTATAAACCAGAAGTACGTGACAGAGAAAGATTCCGTTGTAGAATTAGCAAATACGATAATTGAAGAGTGAAAGTCCGATGAGTTGCGGCAACTAAAGTTACAGAAAATTAAGCTCGAACAGAGAAAATCTGAAGAGCTTCAACAATTAGAATTAGAAAATATTAAACTAGAAAGAATGAAAATGGAATTAGAAATTGCTCGCGTGAAAGCGGAATCTAAGTCAAATTCAGAAGGTGAAAATGTTGAAAATAATAAGACTGAATCTTCAGACTCTCTCATAAAAAGTGTGTCCGTACTTTAACTATTAAAACACCTAGGAGTTAACTACTACTGAGGGTTGGAGTTATTTTTTTGCATCTTTAGAAAGGGCCTTTATTTCAGAAAACGTCCCTGATAAATACAAAGCGGAGGTTTTGTTAAATTTGCTAGGGGAAAGGGCGACTAATGTTATAACTTACATAAAGGATGACGAGTTAAATGAGTATTCTAAAGTAAAAACAATAGTACTTCGAGAATTTGAGCCTACCCCTCAATCATGTTTAGAACATTTTAGGAAATCCCACCGCTAACCAAATGAAACATACGTACAATTTGCATCACGATTAACGACGAGCTGGGAATATTATTTACAATTGAGGAAGGTAACAGATTTCGAAACTTTCAAAGATTTAACTGTGTCGGATAAAATATGCCAGACCTTAGATAGAGAAACTACGTGTCATACTAATATAAGACAGGCTGACATATGGTTTAAACCCTCTGAATTAGGAAAAGAAATTGATTTATATTTTACTTCCCGAGATTGATTCCTGTAATTGATCAGAGTGAGGCAATTCTTAATTCCCGCCCATTGCATCCCCTATCATCTGATTTAAATGATTATGATCTCTTCACACCTGGTCATTTTTTGATAGGCAGACCTATCACAGCAATTGCAGAATCCAACATCCTAAATTTACATGACAATAAATTTAAATAATGGCAAAAATTAACTAAGATAGTGCAGACATTTTGGAAGCATTGGTCTAATAATTATTTAAGTGCAATACAAGAAAGATCAAAGTGGAGGTTCACCAAAGAGAATGTGAAAGTTGACACTATGGTTTGTGACTGGCCATTGGGCAGAATAATGCAAACATTCCCAATAAAGGATAAGAAAGTGAGAGTAGTTTTAGTTAAAACGAAGAATGGAGTACTTAAAAGGAGCATTAATAAAACTTGCATTTTGCCATTGCCTAATTAAGGAGTGAGAACTCCATCAAATATATCTGTGTACCATAATGTATTTATTGTAGTTCATTATTAATAGTGTGTATCATTGTACTCATATATTATATAGTGTGTTAATATTTTTCTTGAGATTTCAAATTGTTGAATGTACCATGTCAACGCCGGGCGGAATGTTGGCGCGTGCGAGCTAAGCGGCGCCTTTCAGTCAAAAAAGAAACCGGCAGTAGCGATGTGAGAGTCGGATAAATAAAGTGTGAGTTTTATACAGTCCTTGAGTGAGTATATATATATATATATATATATATATATATTAATTGAGTTAAAAACTGAGCTATTTTGAACATTATAAAGTATTCTTTCTGAGCTATAAATTTGGCTTAAGAATATTTTTAAGGAGAAACAAGTCAAGGTTTAAAATAAAATGCACTCCCTTCATACGCATGATCTGTTTTCTTTGGTTCTGTCAAAACAAGGGAATTGAAAGGGAAATATTTGCTTTTCAGGCTGGCTGAGCAGGGACGCTTCATGATGGACCGAGGCATACGCTACGACAACGTCACGCTGGGGGAAGGACGGCCCACAGCTCTTCTTCGTAGGTACGGAAGTTTGTACGCTCAGTCTCGAGTCGATACTCTTGATGCCTTGGACAGTATACCAGAATTGGAACAGGCTCAGGATTTAAAATCGAAAATACTGTTCTCATCAGTAGTGGTAAGTAAATAATATAGAAACTATTTTATGTAAAAACTATATTTTTAATCTCGGTTATAAATTTCTGCAGAAAGTTCAAAGATTTATATTTTTATGCATTTTAATGCAAAGAGCCACATTATAAGCATTGTAAAAATTTTTAAATACACTACTGGTCATTAAAATTGCTACACCAGGAAGAAATGCAGATAACAAAATGATATTTATTGGACAAATAAATTATACTAGAAATAGCGAGTGATTAAATTTTCAAAAATTTTGGCTGGATATAGATCCTGAGAAATCAGTACCCAGAACAACCACCTCTGGCAGTAATAGCAGCTATACGCCTGGGCATTGAGTCAAGCAGAGAATGGATTGCATGTACAGGTACAGATGCCCATGCAGCTTCAACACGAAGCCACAGTTCATCAACAGTAGTGACTGGCGTTTGGTGACGAGCCAGTCGCTCGGCAACCATTGACCAGACGTTTTCTATTTGTGAAAGATCTGGAGAACGTGCTGGCCAGGGCAACAGCCGAACATGTTCCGTATCAAGGAAGGTCCGTACAATACTGGCCACATGCGGTCGGGCATTATCCTGCTGAAACGTAGGGTTTCGCAGGGCTCGAATAAAGGGTAGAACCACGGGTCGTAACACACCAGAAATGTAACGTGCACTGTTCAAAGCACCGTCAATGCGAACAAGAGCTGACCGAGACGTGTATCCAATGGCACCCCATACTATCACGCCAGGTGATGAGCCAGTATGACGATGACGAATGCACGCTGCCAGTGTGCGTTCACCACGATGCCGCCAAACACGGATGCAACCATCATGATGCTGTACACAGAACCTGGATTCATCTGAAAAGATGACGTCTCGCCATTCGTGCGACCAGATTCGTCGTTGATCACACCATTGAAGGCGCTCTTGTCTATGACACAGCGTCAAGGGAAGCCGCAGCCATGGTCTCTGAGCTGAGAGTCCATGCTGCTGCAAACGTCGTCGAACTGTTCGTGCATACACTTGTGTCTTCCAAACGACCCCGTTTCTTGACTCACGGCTCGTGACGTGGTTGTACGATCCATTACGGCCATGCGGATAATATGCCTGTCTTCTCGGCTGCTAGTGATAGGTGGCCGTTGAGATCCCGAATGGCGTTCCGTATTACCGTCCTGAACCCATCGATTCCATATTCTGCTAACAGTCATTGGATCTCGACAGACGCGAGCAGCAATACCGTGATAAGATAAACCGCAATCCCGGTACGCTACAATTCGACATTTATCAAAGTCAGAAACGTGCTGGTACGCATTTCTTCTTCTCACACGAGGCATCACAACAACTTTTCACCAGGCAACAACGTTCAAATGCAATTTGTTTATGAGGAACCGGCTGAGCAATTTCCTCATTTAAACACAATATAGGTGTCGCTACTGGCGCCTACTTTGTCTGAATGTGCTGAAAAGCTAATCATTTGCATATCACAGCACTTTCTTCCTTTCGTATAAATTTCACGTCTGTAGCATGTCGCCTTCTTGGTATACCAATTTTAATGGCCAGTAGTGTATTATTATAACGTGACAACTTAGACATGTTGTACATATAGTCACTTTTACACAAAAGCCATTATATCTCCACCACTCAGAACTCAAGTAAATTACGAGATATCTTTTCAGTTAAAAAATGCAACTTGCTAAAATACTTTAATTGAATTATTTTAATGTCAAATTTCTTTCAAGAAGATACCTTTTAATTGTTTAAAGAAGCTTGGGGGAAAAATTAAAAGTTAAGGAAGAAAGGTAAAATTAGCTTGGAATGTTAGCGTGAAAATGGAATGAAATGAAAATGAAAAAAATTCATTTAATCTTTTAATGTTGAAGTACATTCACTTCATTTCAGTTCAACAATGAGAGTCTGAAATGACGTTTTATTCTTTTAAAAGGTAAATGCATGCATTTTAATGAAGCTCTTTAGATACTAAGTATTCAAGATTTTTTGAATAAAATTTTTCTTGAGAACGAGAATATATATATCAAATGTTATAATGAATGAATACTCAGTTAAGGGCATATGAATTCTTTGAAAGAAAACTGAATTGCTCTTTACCCGCCTACCAATCTAATATTTTAAACAACTGTATCGCATGTTTCACGGACAATTTATCTATTAGTATAATGTTATTAGCAGATGTTTAAGAACACCAAAGTCCTCATATTGCTTTTGAGTGTATTAATTAATACTTCCTTCACAATTATCATTTGGTAAGAATGAGAGAAAATATCTTGACTCGATATTATTTATTAGAAGTGTCTTAACAGAGAATATTTTTGCCATAAAGGTTTGGAAATGATCGTTTATTATCTTTTTTGATAAGAAAAAATTGATTATAGATAATAGCCAAAAGAACGACACAATCACATATAATTTAAAAAGTTATATAAAAATGACAGAGAAATTTTTGAATTATTGCAAATCATCAGCACTGAGAAATTTGGATCAGTATTAATAGAAAAGGTTTGATAAATAGCAGAGATGTGTACTGCATCTTCTTCTAACAAGACTGCATTTTATAAGAAATACACTGAGTTAACTATGAACTCATTTAATGGAGTATATAAAGTGGTTATTGCAACAATAACTTCTCCTTCAGTATTTGGTTCCTTATAAATAAGCACTAAGATTCAGGGTCCTTCACTGGAATACTTTCGATTCATTAGTCTCAAATGGATATTTTTTACACATAATCCTGTTTAATAATAATAAAAGAAAGTAGTTTTCAGGTGATGAGCTTAAGTATTCTGAAATAAATATTTATATACCTATCAACATGATCAGATTTCTATCATTTAAATATTTCATGGGAGGAATTAAAATTCGAAATAAATGCTTTTAAGTTTCTTAAACTTCTCATTTATTTTTATAACCATATTAATATTACAGTACCTACAAGAAATTAATTGTGGTAACAAAATTATCAGGTATACCCAACTCCAATGAGTTTTATTTCTTTACTACAACCTTTTATAGCTCCAGGATTACTTTCCTGTTTACATTATATACAGTTGCTTTTAATATAACATAATTATTGCAAATGCAGTACTTTACATACGAATCCACATAATCCGTAACTAGTAAAAGATTTTTTGTGAATATTTCTTGGATAGATTTTCTTGGATGTGATTTACAGAACTCGTAATGTAAACATTGAAGCAAGAGGGAATAATAAGCTTTTGTATTGACGATGGGCAACATTTTGAAAAATCATCTATAGGCAATTGGTTATAACGGCAAGATAAATTGTTTTCCTCAGACAATATATCAAAGAGCATTCTTATCAATTTCTCTACCGAAAATAGTTGTACTACAAAGGGATCAAATTTCAGACAATTGTTTGTATATTCTGTCTTAATTAGTTCCTTTGTCAAATTTGTCGCGTTTTTTCTTGAAGTGCTATTTAATAAAAAGTTTTGAAGCAATGTTTTTTCTAAAATAATTCGTTGCGCGTATCTTTTGTATAATACATAAATTAAATTTGGCGACAGTTCCTTCACCTTTTATAGCTGCAGGATTTTGTGTTAATGGAGTAAATAAATTAGATATGATTACCATGTAGCTCTGTTATTCTAAATAACTTGCAATAGTTAAACATGCCGATTAAATTTCATTTAAATGCATCATCCTTTGTGTATAAAAGCCCTTAAACAAATAAGTAAAAAAAACTAATTTCATCCAAATTTGTGAAATTATTCAATGAAATTGTACTCTACTTTTCTCCATCAATGGACTAAACTAAGTTTTTGAAAACATTATATTTAAGTTTTAGTAAATTTTAAACATGTAAATTGTATATGTAGTTCTTAAAATTAAAAATATTGTTTAAGATATAAAACTAAAATTGCAGAATAAGTCTATTAAGATATTAGATTTTTTTTTAAATAATAAATATTTTTAAGTTCCATTTACATATTAAGGATTAAAGAGGATTTAACATAAGCATTTTGGAGGTTTAATTCACATCTAATTCCTTTTTTCCTGTTTTTCCAAACATAATCGCTTTTATAAGATTCTGGTTTCTAGATTGCAGTTCGCAGAGACTGCGTTCCACTAAATACACATATTATTTTATTCGTCTTGTAGAGTGATGAGAAATTTCTTCAATGAAAATTTTATTAATGATTACAAATATTTTGCTTATATTATGTTAAATAATTTAACTCGAATTAAATGTGTTTCATTACAATTTAATTCTAATTATTAATTTCCTTAAATATTTAAGTAAATTAAATAATTTTATATTAAAAGTAAATATAAACCTTAGTTGTCAATCTTTCAGCTATACTTTTTACAATATTAAATATAATATCTTCTCATTGCTTACGATAATGAAAAAATATTTTTTATCCAAACAGTCAAAACTAGTAACTAAATTTATTATTCTGTATCGAATTACGTTTTAAAGAACACAAAACAATTCTATTTATTTTGGCTAGGTTGATTTGGAACAAAATATAACTCTATGTAATAATTATTGATAAAAATAATGTGACAAAAGTTACGACACAGAACATGTAAAATTATGTAAATATTTTTATATTTGGTTATTTTACAGTTATACTTTCTGCATTAATATACTAATCAGTTCGTTAAAAATTGAGATTATAATTTTTCCTTATAAAAAGTCTACAAAAGGACTAATTACTTGTTACCATGATTCACGAATATTTCTTCAAAACTTTTTGGGTACTGATTTTTTTACTCAAGGAATAATTTCAGCCTTATATAAAATATATTAAGTAAAGAGAAATGAAAATAATATGTTCAATAAAGGAAAGTTTCTTACACAAATAAGAAAAACGATGCTTATTAAAAAGCGTTATTATAAAATTCCATTCAGTGCAGTGGCATAAAATTGAATAACAAAGTAGATGATTTATAAAATATTTATTTCACTTTTCAAAAAATCTGATCATATTTAAGTTTCATTTTTTCTTTCCTTTAAAATATTCCACATAATTTTTAAGCAATTTAGTTGGTTTTCCAAATTTGTGAAAACAAGTATTTTGCTCTGAAAAATTTATTTATTTTTATCTGTACTATAATACAAATATGGGATAATATATAAAACATTAATGCTTCAATTATTATTATTCAAAAGTATTATATCTGGTAATTTCTTATAACTAAAGGAAGTATAAGTACATTATGATTTTAAGCATTGGATATAAATGAATATATATATATATATATATATATATATATATATATATATATATATATATATATATATATATATATATATATATACATATATACATACATATATATATATCACAATAATATAAATAAAATCTATTCCTGTTTTACCATCTTTTCAAATTATAATTTGATAACCCTTATATTTCATTCGAAATATTTTTTGTTTTATTTTTGAATATATTTATACACAACTTAGATAATAATTTCACAATCCGGGATCATTAGGTATTTATATAATAGTTTGGAATGCACGTAGTTGTTGGAGTTATATCGCCACGTAACCGAGGAGCAGGACAGCGTTCTTCGCAGTATCAGTTCGTCGATTTCAGTACACCTACTGTTGAACTAGGAGAGATGATTGTCAATTGTCTGGTTCCAGCATTTACATGGGTTGAAGTTTTAGGATTTCTCTTTTGGGACACTGAAATATGACCAATTTTCTATAAAAAGAGCCTTACTAAGTGAAAATGCTTATGAATGCTAGAAATCATGCCACTAAAAATCTAAATTTTAGAATCTTTTTTTTTTTTTTTTTTTTTTTCACGTTTCCATTTGTCCTTCCTACTTAAGCCTTTTTATCGAGTAAATTGTCTGTTCCAAAGTTTGCGATCGGATTTCAACCATAAAAAACCATAAAACATTTTCAACCATAAAAATTCATACTTTGATGATTTTTCATTGTTTTTTTAATTTTTATTTAAAAGCTATAAAAAAATTAGCAGTGGGAGTTCTACGAGCAAATGAGCAGAAGAAAAATTTACAAAGATATCTCTTCGATACTTGTAGACATTATTTCTAAGCATTGCATTTTTTCTTTTTGATTAAGAATTTTATTCATCGAAATTTCTATTAGTTGTGATCCTCTGGCAAGATTTTAAGAAGGAGGGAATTTCCTTGGTTTTAAAAATATATTTAAAACCAAAAATATTTTTTAAAATTGTGTATATGTCGCTGTCAATCTAACTTAAATTTTGCTATAAAGAAATTCTCTTTTCCATTCACGAGGAAACTCTAAAAAGAATTTTAAATTTATTTTTTAAACATGATTATTTACATCTTAAACTCTCATTAATATTTATACCATTATAAATATATTTTTTTATATTTATAATAATCTTTTTCTTTTTCTAAATCCATTAACTAATTTGATACTAACTTACCCACTGGAATGGTAAAACTTGTTCAGTTGACAAATTTAGTTAGTTTAAATATGTATACCCAATACAAGTATTCAAAAATATTAACCCACGGTAGATCCCATAATGGAAAGCAACTAAGAGTACAAATATGTAACAATAGTTTAATGTACAAACACACACACACACACATATATATATATATATATACATATACATACATACATATATATATATATATATATATATATATATATATATATATATATATCTATATATATATATATATATATATATTTTATATATATATATATATATATATATATATATATATATATATATATATATATATATATATATATATATATATATATATATATATATATATATATTAAGAATGAGGTTTTCAGTTATTCTGTAAACTATTGGAATAGAGGCACTGAACTCTACTAGAAAATCTGTAAAGATAAGGGATCAAAGAACTATCAGTTGAGGAATACAATAACCATACACAAAATTCATTAAAAAGTTTAACGAATAGAGTGGTTTTCAAAAGTGTTATTTTGAAATGCTTTAAGTAAAAGAAAGATTAAAACTCGCAGAACGCTAATTAGAAACTTCTAAAAAGTAAAGAAACTACTTTTATCGTCTTTCGGCCATTACTGTTTCTCTCTGAAATTTATAATTAGAAAATAAGAACAAGTTTCTGACTAAGAATCCTCAGTCAAGAGAATCAACAAATTTTTCGGATTACAACTTACTATTTTTAGAACCTAGTAAACTTTAAGAATTTCAACTAAAATTTCTAAGGAATTGTTAATCTTGTTCTATAAATATTTTTATATATAACCCATACTTTTTAAGAGAAACTTCAATTACTTCCCAAAACTTTAAAATGAGTTATAATGGACACTTTTCCTAATATAAGAATGTTATCAATTTATTGGAAAATTACGATAGAATATTTTCTTATTATAAAAAATTGATATATCTCATAATTACTAAATACTATTTCAATAAGTTCACTAAATAGTGTTCGAATAAGTATTGTTAATGAGAATATTTTCCGGTGTTTTTGTGTTTGAAAAATTTAGTTTTAATCTCTTTTAGGAGTAAAAATATGTCTTTTGAGTCATAATTCTTCCTACACCATTTTTAGTTGCTATCAATAATTCTTATTTCATTCATTTACATTTAGAACGTATACATTTTTAATCTGTAACTTTAAAAAAATGTTACTATATTGAAGTATTTCCTTTAAAAAAAAGTAATTGTTACGTCTCTTGTTACTAATGAATCTTAACAATAAAATTTTCGTTTGAAAACAAATAGAATAGTATAACTCAGAAGCTTTGGAATGGATGCAATTTTGTATAATATAAATTTAAAGATTAAATTATCATTTTAATAACATATATTATTTAAGTTAACTTCTTTTATAAATTTTGTATTGAATATTTTACAACACAAAAGAAATACTTGCAGTATATTTTTTTTATTAAAACAGTTACTTTTCTTTCAATTTTTATCTCCCTTTCGCGTATAGGTAAATTTAATAACATACATATTATTAAATGTATCTTTAAAAAAGCTAATAATATAACATTAATGTGCGCTTTCCTACATTTTATTACAATCAATAACTTGTTTGGTTTGTTTGTCACTCAACGGTCATTTTTTGCACACGAGAGCTAATTAGACCGGGACCCAGTTTAAATTGGATTCCGAACCACTACAAACATTCATTCCCAAGGTCGGATTCGAACTCACAAACCGTTGAACCGAAGGCAGAAGCACTAACCATTCGGCTGCCAGCTCGGCAATTAATAACTGATCATAGTCATTTGCAGCATGCATTCAACCATAATCAGCAAAATTTATTATTACATTCACAAAATTATTCCTTATTTTTCAAGCTATTAATTTTTTAAAAATTGTTCTATCAACTTCTCGCTCAAATATGAGTTGTGGTTCACTTTATTTAATCAAAACATACTTGATATAAATAAATTGATACATTTTTATTTGATGAAAAAAACGTAATTTAATGAAATCAAATTCATTAATATTTATTATAATTATTCAAGTTCTTAAGGTGATTTTTTGCTCATCTAAACTGTGGATTATCTGAAATCCTTCTAAATATATTAAATATTAGCTGTTGCTTAAATATAGTGCAATAAAAAGCTTTTTCATTCAAGTAAGGAAAAATAGAAAACAAGATCTCACTTCTGCAAAGTTCTACTAATTACTTTTACTATTTTTAGCAGAAAAATATTTATCTTTTTTCGCTTTTGTTATTCCAATTCTATTTAGACATTCCTACTTGTTTTTGCATGGATTCTTTATTGATTGAAAACAAGACTTCTATTGCTTCACGTTGATTTGTTCTTTCTTTCATTTTTTTTCATTTTAATTATATAAATGTTAAATTAATTGATAACATAGAAAGAATAATGTGAAAATCATTTTTTTTTATTTTCCTATTTTAAATAATGTTTTTAAATAAATATTATTAATAATTTTTTGCATATTATAATTAAAGTATTAACTACAAATATTAATTATAATAATTATTTTGTAAAAAGGATACTTGTACATCTTTTTATCCATGATGATTCGTCTATATCTATGATTATTGTAGAGGAATGTTAATAAATGTTTTTGCAAGCAAAAATTGTCGGAAAATGTTTTAAGAATATGCAATTCATTCTTCTGAATTTTTCCGTCTAATGAGAATAATGCTTATTCATGAATTATTATCTTTTATTCTAATTTATATACCACTTAAAATCATTAAAAGGGGAAAATAAGAATAAAAAAATTTTAATATGGAATATTCGAAATTCTCAATATATATATATATTAGATTTCTGTACTTGTAAGAGATTTTCAAACTATAATGCCTAAGTAAAAATAAAACTTTGATTCATAAAACATTTGAATGTCTTATAAAACTAGCAAAATTGTCTATTGTCACTTTTATCAAAACTTCCGCATTCAGCATGAGAAATTATCATTTTAAAGATAAGAATTTTTAATCGAACCTTTTGTACTTAATTCAAGCATTTTACTTTTTAGAATAAAATACTAAACACAGCAAATACACAACACAATAAAGCGAGCATCATTTTTCTGAATTTACATTCTTTTTTCAATCTTATTTTCAGTAATCAATCTTCATTCGAATCCAGCTGGCGTCTGTATCTGCCACAGATATGAAGGCAAAACAAATTACAGTAAAATGTAATTCTGTTTCTTTCGAAAGATTTATGAGAAAATAGTGCATTTATTTGACTGAAAGATAAATAGATAAAAGTTATAGAGATAAAATATCTGATATATTAAAAAAACAGGCTACTCATATTAACTTCAAATTCTTCTTCACACTAAAAGTTTAAAAGTATTTTCACACACAGGTGAGAGAGAGATGAAATATTTTACATATTTCCTTTTTCAGTCTTTTCCCTCAAAACTTTTGATGAATTGCATTTTAATGAAATTTATACAGATAAGCAGATGTGGGTTGGAGTTGAATCTGTATACAACTGAATAAAATTACAAATATTCTCTATGAATTCTCAAAACACAAATGTAAGAAAAGCTTATTTGATAATAAAATTGCTACACCATTTCTAGACATTTATTTTCTGATGTCGAAATAAAGTATTTGCTTGTAATTTTTGCATGTAAATGAATTTATAATTTCTTATAATAAGCTTTATTATTAAAAAGGAACAGAAAACCATGCAAGTCTTTTGTTTTTAACTGCTATTAATTTAATTTTTATACATATTAATTATTCTAAATTAAAATTATAATTTTCCATATTCTATAGGAATTTTATATTAACATTTTGTTTATTTTGATACCTTATGATTTTATTTTCGGAGCAATCAATTCTAAAGGAATCTATCTATAATAAATTTCTTTTTAATGAATATGAGTTTGTAATGTAATGCATTAAGAATTAACAGTAAAAAGTAACTGCTCAAATGCATATAAGCAATTTTTTCTGCAACTTATTCATGTAATCATTAAACATGTTCTTCTAAAGTAATTTTAACACTATGTACTAATTTCTCTTTTATTAACCCTATACACTAATATCGAAATTTTCATATAAATTGGATCGTTCCTGAATATCATAATTTATCTTGAATAATGAAATTTATTTTTGGAAATGTGTTTATAATCTTATATGCTAGACATTGACATTTACAAAGATATTATCTACGGGCATGTAAACCATTCATTTTATAAGGTTCATTTTCTAATATATTTATAAAAGTTTGCATGATATCCTCAATACGTTACATTTTAAATTTGATATTTTGAGTTAACGAAATTTCTCGATATAAGTACATTACAGAGAATAAAATTAATAGAAGTTTTTTAATTATTGACACTAGTTTTATTAATTTATTGAACTTCATTGCTAAAAATTCAGCATCATGTAAATATTTGTATATTCTAAGCTTATATATATACTTTTTTTATCTTGAAAAATCTCTAATTTACTCTTATTTATATAATTGAGGACTTTTTCATTAATATTGTAACTTTAATTAAATGTTTTCTCATAGCAAAACTGACAGCTAGAGTTACACATATTTTTTTTTCAATTATTGATCAAGAAAATTGATATTTAAAACAGCTTCAGTAACTA
This sequence comes from Latrodectus elegans, assembly GCA_030067965.1. Classification (NCBI taxonomy): domain Eukaryota; kingdom Metazoa; phylum Arthropoda; class Arachnida; order Araneae; family Theridiidae; genus Latrodectus; species Latrodectus elegans. The sequence goes on from CM057809.1 coordinate 115,748,155, forward strand.
ATTAACTGATATAGATAATAGTTAATATATACTTAGATTTTTAGTTTTATTGAAATTTAATTTTCAAAACTTACATATTTTTTAATAAAAAATTAAATTAACTATAACACTCTATAAATTTTACAATTATTTGAATAGATTAATTTTTTTACATAAATGAAAGCTTATTGTCACTTAAAATATTATTAATGTTGAATAAAAAAGCTTTTAATTATAAACTCGCATATTATGATTAGTTATTCTTAACTAATAAAATAAATAAAAGTAGGATTTCGTCTACAAAACAAATTTACATAATTGAGAAATTATAGCCTTGGAAGTGAGAGTACTTAAGATTTAAGCTATGTTATATAGTATAATAATAGATTTAAGGCATGCTATAGTATAATAGTGAAAATTATTAACTAGAATTCTTATGAGTAATAATTTTTTTGTCAGCAATAAGTCAACCGTTATATAAAAATTTGACAAGGTAAGCAAAACAAATATTTATTATAACAATGCATCAAAATACTTGAATCAGGAAACAAATTAAAGAAAGTAAGTTAATTTCGGAGAATCTCACATTTTTTTCTTTTATAAAAAGCTATAAAAATTATCTTATAAATTCTTATACGAACTTCTTTATAAAATACTACCAAGATGTATGCAGGAAGGAATGAACACTGAAACTATCCGATTTCTTCCTATGCAGTACCTATAAGTGAATTGCAATCAAATCAGTTATCAACAAATAAAGTAAAAGTATTTAGTTTTTTTTGTGCCAGCTAGGCTGACAGTATGAGGTGCGCTGCTCCACTTTTTCATACTGAACCATATTTGGTGTGGAGTCCGACTAATTCAGTACACATATTCCATGGGTACCCGTTTATAGTGTAGCCAACCATTCACAGCTCATTCATACATAGAAAGGACAAAGGCAGGATAGACTGAGAGAGAGAAAGTACATCCATACCCGACCTGGGATTCGAACCCTGGACCTCACTAATCGCAGGCAGGCACTCTGACCACTAGACAGGGCGGTCGGTATTTAATTTACTTGTGCGTTAAAATTAATTTTCTGTTATCGGTTGAAATTGTATGTGTATTTTACACACACACACACACACACATATATATATATAGAGAGAGAGAGAGAAAGAGAGAGAGACCAAAAAAATTTTGCATATTTTGAAACTCCTGTGAGAAATAAATGGTGTTTAATTTAAACAAATGCTTAACTAATTTAAATGAAAAAATATCCACTTCGGTTTTCAACTATTTAAAATAATATAATAATTTACTGATTAATTTGTGTAATTCATAAAAATATTACGAAACCATTGACAATTTTGTATCACATAAAATTTAAGGACTTTTTATCTTCTTTAAATATATCGAAATTTTTTTGAAAGTGTCTCCAATACATTCACACATACGCACATATAAACATGTACTGTTTGTTTTAAATACATAGTCACTCCTCTTATAAAGAGAAGCAAAAAATTATGTCACCCTTGTTTGAAATATGGTGAAGAAAATATAAATCTCGGACATATTCAACGCTCACCATTAGTACATGGTGAATATCGGCATTTTTCTGTTGTAAATCAGAAACAAGGGGATTTAGCAAATATTTCGAACCTACACCAAGCTTCTATGTAAATGTTGTGTTGACATTCATTGTGAAAGTCGACATTCGCCAGATTTCGGTCTTCCCTGTGACACACACACACATATATATACCTATATATATATATATATATATATATATATATATATATATATATATATATATATATATATATATATATATATGATGAAGATATTATATGCTTTCTTTGATATAATACCTGAAAGAATACTTATATGACTGAGTATAATTAACTTATAAATTTAAAATATAATAAAATTGTTGATTATTGTAGTATTGGTAAAATTTCATATACTGTTCCATTAATTTTATATTATTAGTACTTGAATATTATACTCAGTAACCATTTATGTATATTATGTTATTTTTAACGGTTTATAAATAATACATTATATTAATAAACCATTTTTAAACTGCTATATACAAAAATCAGTTAAATGTCCAATAAATAGTTTTTATTTTTTTAGCAATTAATTATTAATTAACTGGGGATTCTCCATATGAAAATATTCTTCCTAATTCCAATCATCACTAGCAACACAATTATACAATTTATTTATATCTTGTCTAAAATTTTAATGAAACTTATCGGTAAAATACTAGTTTTAACTTTACATTTTAGCAGTTTATCATAATTGTGTACATCAAATTGAAGTATCAGTTGTTTCTTTTAAAGCTGTCTTTTCGTTCTGTATTCCACACGATCTGCAACATCCGGTCAAGGGTGAGGAGCATTCTGCAGATCAATGAAGACCGAGAAAGATCCAAAGAGTCTGCTCTGAGAGATCTGGAGTGTTGCATTAATTCATATTTGAAAAATTCCGTCGAAAGATATGATCTTCGGAAGAATGTAGAAGTAAGAATCTATTTTTTATTCTATATAATTTAACAATTTTTTTTTAACTATAGTAATAAGAATGTACTCCACTATTTTCTAAAGAGTATTTCTTTTCTTTCTTATTTTTGTAAGACTAATGTTAGAACAAAAAGAAATTTAAACTTAAATTATACGATCAACAAAGTACTTGCTTAACTACTTACTCAAACGAGCTTTGTCCGGTCGAGGACAAAGCTCGTTGTATTTCTCTAAGACTATACAATATTCGTGCCACATATAACCCTTCATTATCATTTGTTTTTTCATCAGTAGATCAATTTTCGAATTTTGAGGAAAATAAATTACATAAAACGATATAGTTTTTCTTCCGATCATTGCGAAAAAATCTACGTTTGTTTTATTCCCCCTCTTTCAATTTTGTAGCGATATAAATGAGTAAACTAAGAAACACAATCTCAAATCTTAACCTAGTGTAGCATATACGTATAAATTAAAAATTCGAGAAAAGTATGAATCGTGATTTTTGCGCAAAAAAGAAATAATAACTATTTTTTTCATGTGAAACAATAACAATTATTGCGTGCATGAATATAGGAAATATGTGTAACAGAAATAAAATTTCTGAAATTAAGTTTCTTAGTACATTATTGTTACGTAAGCTATAATTGACTTTCTAACTTCAAAATGCATAATGTTATTAATATTAGAAGTTTTAAACCCTTGAGTTCATTTATTCCAGTGTAAGGATTATCAAGGAAAAAGATAAATTACACAAATATTTCAGTTCTTGAAACTAAACTCCGTGGAACGACAGCCCATGTGGGCCAAGGCCTACAGTGCCCATAACTGTTTTCATGGCAAGGGCCCTGGGGTGCGAAGCATATGTACCAATTAGGTGTCCTTAACGTAAAACCCCCAGTGTTTAGTTCCCAAGCATGCTTGTTATTCAGTTTATTGACCCACTGAAGGGATGAAAGGGGATATTTCAGTGGCAGGGAACCTAAAAAAATTGAATTCTCTATTCATACATTGCTGAACATTTTACTCGCTTCACTGGAGGAAAGGCGAATAATAGAATGTCATTTATTATACATATGCAAGAAAGGAAAGAAAAATGTAATCAAATTCGCTGGTAGTTTGTCTTCATGCAAGAATATTTTTGTGGTTTGTAGCTGACTTTGAATTATGGATACAAGTAAAATGTTCTAAAAAAACTAATCTATTGTCATGCAACTTTCATTCAAATTTTACTTTTATTGCAACTTGAGGAGTAACAAATATAATAAATTTGTCCCTCCTGAACAGGTTGATGAAACGCCTGACAACAGTCACTCAAACGCTATTCTAGACTATTTTAAAAATCTATCCTTTAGTGACAATGGGAAAGTATAAGTTGGTCATATGTTTTACTATAGATACTGAAAATCTAGGAAACTTCACCTTCCTTTATAATATAATTAATATTTTATTTTTAGACGTTCAGGAATTTCTGGCTTGTATATTTCTTCCAACTAAGTCGCAATCAGTACTAACTGCATCATATTAATGTACATTAAATAACTAACAGATTGGCATCTGAACTTGTAAACTTGCATCTCCACTTGTAAACTTGCGCCACAGTAATGGGAGTCATTTGACCACTAATACTAACAAAAATGCGATGCTTCTCTCTCTCTTTCAGATGATCGCTGTCTCAGACATGATGAATACTAATAGATATGGCCCTTTTAATATCATGTCTGGTAAGATTATCATATAGCTTTAATGAGATACATAAAATTTAAAAATTGAAGAATTAAAGTCACAGTGTATCATTTAATTGCGTTATTTGTTTTAAAAAATAAATGAGACACATTGACAAATGCATTTCGTCTTCTATGAAATATTATAAAAGTATTCAACTTAAAATGTGTAACACCTATGCTGTCTTTGCCACTCTTTTACTAATATACTTCGTTTTAATTACGAATATCAAAGGACTTTTTTTTCGAACTATTTGCCCATTGTGTGTTTTCTCACAAGTGACTTTAATGTGATAAGTTATAACGCAAATCTTTGAAAAGCCCATTTTCGTCATGACTGGTTATAGAAAAAATGAAAATACTACTCTTTCACGTAACATATTACACTCGTCATCATTTTCTCTCGTAACATAATTACAATACAGAAAGGTGACATGTTTCCATTCTTCTAAGTTTTCCTTTTAATTTCACAAGTGTATATATTCGATTCTACTTAAGGTAAGGGAATTTTAAAATTCATAACAACACTAGAAATAATGTTTTTATAGAAATAAATAAAACCACCCTTGTGCTTTTGTTTACTATTTATTTAATAGTGATTACTACAATAATTGTTATTATTGATGTGTCTTAAATATGAAAAGAAATTTTTAATGAAGTACAATTTTAATTTTGACTGAAAATTTGCCTTTATCAAAGAGTTCGTTTATAAATTTCAATGGGGAAATTTTCAGATTTCTTTATGAAAGTATCTAGAGATATTAAAATATATAATTATAATAAAAAATCATAGTTTTAAACAATTACCTGGAATAATTTTTGAAATGCAGTAATGCTTTCAACAATTTTTAACATTAATATGAAACCTAACTTTTAATATTTTGTATAAGCCACGGGGGTGATACTCTGATCCGGAAAACGGATCTTATTCAGTACTTCTGGCCTGGTGCCGATTACCAAGGAATAGAACTAAATCAGTAATAGGAATATCAATTTTTAAGGGGTTTATTTTTAATAAATCTATAAATGAAGCCTATATTACAAAAAACTATATTTCAATTATAGCTTCTCAATGTATAGCATAGATATTCATTCAAATATTTCAAAATTTAATTGGATTAATAATCATAACAAATGCAAAAACAAACAGTTTATAAATTATAGTCTCAGAGTACTTGTTTAAATATCTTTATACATCTTATAAATTTAGTAATAGTTAAAAACCATTTATGTATTTTAAAATGTTTGCCAAAAAGTCTTACTTGTTAGGAATTTTATTTCGTGACAACATGTGACCAAGAAGTTCATCATAAGTCAAGCCCAATGTTTCTTCATTCGGTGTGGCATGAAAGTTAAATGAGAAGCTTTTTAACTGAAGGATCGTTTTTGATGGAAAGCGATTGTTGAAGTGACTTTCAAACTGTTAACACAGGATTAGTAGGGTATTAAATAATAACGCATCGCATCAAAAGTAATATAATAAATATTTAAGACAAAATTTAAATAAAAATCCAAAGATTTTGTTATTGTTATATTTTTAGATGCAAATTATTAAATTCCCGTTAAAATGTGCTCTATTTTATGACAGGCATTAAATAAAATTAAGACGAAAAAAATCAACATATAACAAAGAAATGTTACATAATTTAAACATACTTTTTATAATAATTTTAGTAAATATTTTTGTTAATTTATAAATGTAATAACAAAACAGAAAACGTTATGTTAATCAAGGATTCCACAAAACCAAAACTCCTTAAACTCTATCCGCTTCTTTGCCTGGTATGAATATACTTATGCCACATTAGACAAGCAAATATACAATTGGTCACAATATAATATTAGCAACTTTTTGATTCACAATTACATAGGCAGAGATGGACTGGTTGATTAGGGGGTTGTTCTCATTAACGGTAAGTTGTGAGTTCCAATTTTATCTTAGCCAAAAATCCGTCATATTCAACAAAAAATTATGGGATTCCTTAAATAGGTCATGGTTGCAATGTTTTCCAAGTAAAATGATACCTCTGAGGTAGTATGTCAAATAATAGGGGTCTTCTACTTGATCTTTGTATCTAAATTATAAAGAAACAAATGTCCACTTGATGGATAGATCGCGACTTAGGGCTAAGTATGGGAATTGTGCTAGTGCAACAACAGATTTAAACCCGAAAACAATTTATTTTTTTAAGTTGCAAACAAGCTATAGGATTGACATTTAAATATGCATCCTTTTCAAATTGCCATAGTATATACCGACAGAAGGACATCTGGTGGGAAGTAGTTTGCGTATATAAGCCTTATCACTGTGAAGGTCTTTTGCTTATTCTTGTCTAACAAGCTATATTTATGTAAAGAATGGATTACGGCCGTGACTTCTTCAAAGTGTACCTAATACCACAAAGTGTGCAAAATACAAATATAAAACTTATAAATTTACAAGAAAGAAATCTCTAGCCTTAAAATGTCTTATAACCCTTGGACCTAAAATTACTTCTGTTCTTGCTAATAAACTGATTACTTAAATACACTGCTTCTTATTTATATAAATTATATATATATATATATATATATATATATATATATATATATATATATATATATATATATATATATATATATATATATATATATATATATCAATTAGTTAAGTCGACTAATTCTTACAGATTAAAGGAGATTCCGAATTACTGCAAACATCCACATTTGAGGTAGAACTTGAACTCACGAACCGTTGAATAGCAGCCCCTTCAATAGTCAGCTTGATAATTCAATATTTAAATCACACTGATTATTACAGTATTAACCAATAAAAATAAGTAATCTTAAATTAATTCCTTCAGTTAATAATTTGTGTCTTTATTTGTTTGACAGTGTTTTGAGATTTTCTTAATACATTTAAGAAATAATTTTTAGATTGTAATATGAATGTTTTTATTTCTTCTTTTAAAACTGTTAAAACCTAATTGTATTATAAAATTTGAAGCTAAATTAATATGCCTTTTTACATTATATTCTTATTACCCATAAATAAAATGTTCAAAAGCTTCAAGAAATTTGTAAAATTCGAGACATTAAAAGTTTGAGATACGTTTCAGAGTCAAGAGAAATTAGTATTTGTCTTGCTACTACTGCTTATTAAATAAATTCTTTACTCTCTTAAAACTGACGTTGATTTTCAAACACACATAAAAACAAATTTTATAAATAAATATTTTGTGCAACAATCCTTACTTTTTCAAATAATCTTTTATATATAATTCCCTCTCTTTCTCTCAATTCCATGTTAAATTATTACAAAATAGAAGAAAATAACCTTATGTTTGAATTATTTTTATTGAAATTTCCTTATTGAACAATAATTTTAAAAAACACAGTTATTTTAAAATAAACAAAAAGATTTTAATCTAGCAATTGTATTGAAAAAAATGGATTTATCTCGTTTTAAGATTTTATAATGTTTACACATGTGATTTTCTAAGCTAAATTATTTTTAGAGTTTTATTAAATAATCAAAGATTTGTCAAAACAACAGAAATTTTGGAGTAAATTTATTATGATAATTTTACTTTCATATAAATATCATTTTGTTGCATTCAAATGTTAATAAATGTCTAAGATCTTCCTTTAGTTAGAATATTGAAATTAGAGTAATAGTATATATTTATTTAATATCTGATTTATATCTATAAATTGTATCGTATTTTAAAATTTCATGATTCTTTATAATTTTAAAGAGAATCTTTTCTTTATTCTGATTGAATAAATATTACATCTTTCATAGACTGTTCTTGAATAAATATGAAATAAAAAATATACGCAAGCAGCCATTTTTAGTTCTTTTACAATGTACCTCATCGTGACTTTCAAAATTTTATTTACGATGAATAATCTACAATAACGAGTCAGTATTCTATATTGCTGATTTTTCTTTCGAAATAGTATGTGATGTTTACATGAGACATTCCAGTGTGTGGGTTGCCCAATATTTTGTTGTCGGACTAAATAACTCCTACTCATTTTAGCTAGAATAACTGGTTTAAAGTGGCTCATATTTTGTATTTAAGCAAATTGATTTAAGTTTTATGTACAATATAAAATTTTATTTCTTTTTGTTTCCCATAGACTAAAAAATTTTTATGGCATTTACGATCAAAATAAGTTTACTTTATAAAATTCAGTACATTTAAGTATTTTATGGAATTATTTATTGGTATCAAAAAGCTTTGAAGCACGAACTTTGAAAGTTTATTTCGCTTCCCAAATATTTGCTGACTGTTTTATTTTCCTAAAAGAGAAAATTCATTTATTTTTATGGAAATTCAAAGACGAGCGTTATAAAAAATAATTAAGTGGTTTTAAAAAGCTAATACTACAACTGATTGAAAGAGCTAAATATCATTTTTTTATTTAAATATAGTTAAATTTTCGATTTAAATAAATTCTGCGGGTGAATGTGTTGTAAGAGAAAACTACTTAACATTTTTTGATGGCTTTAAGAAATAATTTATTTTTATTACATGTAAAAAATTTATTTTGACAGTTTCAAGTGAAAAATTTTTTAACAATCATAGGTAAAGCTAACAAACATTTTACTTGGGTTCATCATGGCATTGTAGTAAGATCCTGTTCTTCGGAATGGAAGGTAAAATGATCGTTACCAGCCATTATTAAGCAATGAGAGGTTGATGTTGCTTTTTGCAAGCACCACTTGGTAGTTTGAGTTATTAGGAGCTACTTTTCTTATTGCACCATCCATTATCTACAAAATGTACTCCCATAAGACAAATAAGCGTTGGATATTCAAATGCTTCACCACAGCCCTTAGCTGTTATATTACATTCTGCCTTATATTCACCATGGATTACTGACAGAACATAATTTTTCAGTATGGAAAAGCCTAAGTTCAATCCCAGTCTCTGTTGAACAAGGTAACTCTTGAGTTTCAGCATGCACATCTAGCAGAATAGGACATTTTCTGGATTTCTTCGCGCGCGAAATCACAATGCCTTCCAGATTGCAATAGATATTAAAATGCTTTACAACATCCTTAAACCGCTTTACCATGATACTCTTTAAAGTTCTTGGGCTTATTCTCAGCCATTCATATTGCGTTTTTTCATCCAGTTCTGACACAGTGGATTTCCCAGATTTCCATCCTTGCGATATAGGAATACGACCCAGTGTCCATGAAATCCTCTCAGGAGGTAATTTATACAGTGGACAGCTTTTGAACTTAATGTTATTGTAAATCTTACTTACAATAACCTTAAGTCCAAAAGCTGTTCACAAGGTAGTTGCCGTTGCACCAGCAAAATTCCCTGTACCTAGCCCAGAATTGGTATCTACCAGCTAGATGGAAGCAGCCGCATGGTAGTATTTAGAAGCAGACACCAAGCAGAAGATCTCCCAATACTTGACCTGCTACCCGCAGAGGTATCATTTCATGTGGAAGACATTGCGGCCACGTTCTTCAGGAGCCTTGATTGATCACGACGGATCTTCAGCAAAATCGAGGTTCAAATGCACTACCTTCCTATAATGAAAACGATGCTCTAACCAACCACCACGGCCTGCCCACTTATGTGACACACAGGAATGACTCCAGTCACTGCTAAACAATAGGAAATGAGTATTGTAATTCTGCTTTCTAGCTGCGCATCTGTTGAGTTGGGTTCTTGAGAGTTTTCTCCCATGCTTCTCAAGAATATGGTACACTATTTATTCAAAGAACTTTCAAAAGTCAACATGTGGTGCCTTATAACAGCATTCAGTTGTTCACAACAGAAGGTTAATAATCTTACAAATTGCATGCAATTCACATTTTTTAGAGATACCTTACATTTGCAAAGTCATATATTTTTTAGTCATACGTAAATAGCTAGTTTTTGAAATTTCATTCGTCTAATTGGTTAATAATAAATTTTTATTTATATATGCTTTGATGTTTTGTTAACTTTGGATTCTAAAATTTAATTTAAATCAGTTATATTATGACGACGATTTTGTTTTGAAACAACAGCATTTATATATAAATGTAAAAACGGTTATAAAACAAAAAATACTTTTAGAGATTTGGGTATTGATAAAAATATTAACTCTCATTTATATAATCATAAATATTCCTATGAAAATTACTAATAGGATACAAGGGGATATATAGATTTATGATATGCTGAAATTTACTCAAAGCACATACCTCAAAATATCGATTTAGAATAAAAAGTCACACAATATGCCTCGAAAAAAAATTAACTCATTATGGTTTCTATTAATATATCATGATATATTATGCTTCATGGAAAAATCTATTAATCATATTTAAAAACTGTTAGAGTTGAATGAAAATTTGAATGGTCCTCTCTTAATTTGGCTCTAGTGTGCAAAATGCTAAAGTTTAATTTAAAATAAATAATCGAATAGAAATGATGAAAGTTAAAAAAAAGGGGTGCCGTTAATTTTCTTAGAAAACTTTGGCTTAAATGTGTGATTATAACTGAAACTAGTCCCAGCTAAAATAATGATTGGATAATAGCAAATTAAAATAAATTCTATTTTCTTATTTATTTAAATAATCATCTAGATTTTTACGCAAAAATATTGCAAAGAGCTAATCATGAACTTAACAGCAAAATAACTGTAAAATGATTGCCCTTTTATGGGTTCTTATAATCGTTAGGAAAGTATACTTTTGTCTAAAATAGAAAACCATTTAATAGATTCTAAATGAAATCTCGGTATTGAGCGTTCAGTGGAAAACACTTTTAGTAAGCAAAAAACTAAAAATGCTATCAAATAAATTTAGATCCCTTTAGAGAGAGAAGTCGAAAAAGGTTGAATAGCATTTCAATAAAAATGTTTTGAAATAGACCACGTCAGCTAAGCAGAATATTAGAGGCAAATACTCCGAACAATGTGAGACTCAGCGTTGTAAGTGAACGTTTAGGAAAGGAAGATATAATACTATAAGAGTAGATCTCTCTCATATAAAAGTGATTTGAATGCATTAATTTCAAATATTGTTAATCAACAAATTTAAAAGAGTTTATCGTTAGGAAAGTATATTTTTATTTTCTTTCAAAAATTAATAATTGTTCGTAAATAGGTGTAGTGCTTATTATTATAATATTCATGAATATATTCATATAATATTCATCAGGGAAATTATGTAATGCCCATAATTAATCTTTAGAATAATTATGTGTAATAATAAATCTTTAGAATTATGCATCATAATAAGTGCTTGTGAAAATTACCTCTAAAAAAGAGTCATATTCTGGATACTCAAAGAGATTTTTCCCTATTTATGAACTATTAGTGCTGAAAATATGTAATTAAACAATTAGGCATTTTTAAAATATAGAACAATGTCATTGAAAACTGCGTACATCCTTTATACTTTGTAAATGTATTTTGGAAACAATTTTTTTCATTATTGCTTAAAGTACTTTTAAAAATATAAGAAAAGAGAGATAAAAATAGTGACTATATATATATATATATATATATATATATATATATATATATATATATATATATATATATATATATATATATATATATATATATATATATATATATATTCCAAAATCATATTTTAAAAAGTAATGTTCTTTCAGATCAAATATTATTTTAATTTTTTTGTAGTTATTTTTTAAAATTGCTTGAAAAAATACATAAACTGTATAACCGAATGATAGTTGGTCGTCTAAATATGTATTTTTCTGTTGCTTTGTTTCAACCGATAAAAGAAATTACTCTTATGAATCAAGATTCACATTTAGCTATTTAATTCATTTTATAATTTTTTCAAGATTTTCCATGAATGTCTCATAAACTGTGTTTAAGTAGAAAAGGAAACTACAAGAATTCAAAGCTCTTTCCAAATTAATTGCACGGAAACATGTTTAAATTCTCATTTAAACGAATTAATTAAACATCTATCGAATTTTTTTATAAAAAGTAATATATAAGAACTTAAAGGTATGAAACTTAAGAATTCAAATAAAAACTTTCTAAAGCATTTAATTATCTTTCTCTGGTTGATTGATTCCTTTATGAATACAAACTCAAAATTAATAATTGATAGTGAAAATTTATGTTAGAAATTATGTACTTTTATTTGAATCAATTAATTAATTAATAAAATTGAAACTTACTCCGCAGAAAAAAGAATTATACATATTGACTTAGTTTTAAAGCATCACTTAAATAGTTAAGTATTTTATAGATTTTAGGATGTAAAATTAATTATTCATGTAAGAGAGATGACTGCAAAATAACCAAGAGTTTTATTAAAGGTATCCATTTTTCTCAATTATTTTGAAACTAGCTGATGGTTACATTTATTTAATGGAAATATAGAGATAAATTGATAGATAAGTTGAAAGATATTCATATATATAGAAATAGAGATATGGATATAAAATAATATAAAGCTGTTAAAATTAAATTACTTAAGGAAATAATTTTTCATAATTTTGCGCACTTTGAAGGAAACAACAATCTTGTTTTAATATACATAATTATTAGTTACATATTTTTCGAAAAAATTTAAAAGTTGTATAAAACTTTCTATCTAATTTGTACAGCTTTTCAATTTCTAAAAAAATTAAAGTTTTACAGTTAAAATCAAAATCTTATTAATTGACCAGACTTCTGATTTTTAGTCTTGAAAATTACATATTTTAACATTTGAGTTTAATAAATTTATCTGAATAAATCTTCAATTTCAGTCACGAATAATGATACAACAAGCATGGGATTGCAAACCTCATGCAAAAATAATTCATGAAGCGATAAACGTTTTCTCAAAATTACTTCATAAAAAGATTATTTAAAAAATTAAAGATTCTAAAAAGATTATAATTTGATAGTGATAATATTAGATTTATCTTTCTACTAAACAACAAGATGATTCAAGCAATTAGCTTCGAATGGGTTGACTAGTAGAGACTCCACACTACATTTGAAGTTTTAATTTCAACTCTGTGGATTCCTTTCATTGCATTTATGAAATCATAGCAAAATAACATCATGCCATGGGTTTCTTTTATTGTATTTATATAACCTTGTAAAATCAAATATTTAAGGAGAGGAATCCAAGAAAATAGTTACAAGCAGTATTTGAAAAGTATTGCACAAACAGTATTAGCAAAATATTTCTTTTCCAAAGGGGTGATAGAGGAAGTTAATTTTTTTGCAGTAATTATGAGGATAAGTGATGTAAGCTCACATATATCACATCGATTAAAATGATAAAATATTTCGAAAAGTGATATTGCCTTGGATTGCGAGCTTGTATCCATTTTTATATAAAAGGTATGCGTGAAATCTGATACCATTTCTGGTGAAAAGATGTTTAAAAGGATAATCAAATCGCTTGTGTTTGTTGCGTAATTTGCCAAAGTTGAATGCTAATGTCATCTCATGCTAATCTTCCTGCATGAATGCTAGATCCTATGCTGCTAATTAAACTTAAAACCTTTTGCAGAAATTCACAATCTAAAATTCCGGGATCTTCTCCAAAACAATCCAGATTTGACACACAATGTTTATTCCTTTTTAGCCGAAACTGACATATCTGGAACAAAATTCTCTTCAGACAATGATGTAAAATGTCGAGAAGTGATGTTAAGAAATTTTTCTACGTTCAATTCCTAAATAAAATCAATTTTTACATTTATTTATCAATTTTCACTTCAATTTTTACATTTTTCTTTCACCAAGATTTTTATGTTTATCTTAAAACGTAAAATAAAAATTTTGTTTTCTCGGTGTTTAAATTTGACTCTTCTTTGGAGTAACAGGGTACTACGAATTCGTGTACAATGACATTATTTATAACAATCTTGGTATTGGGTGCATTTCAGTAAAAGATCATATGTTAATAAAAAAAATTATGGTAAAAATTAATATCAGGTGGCTAGAAAATTTTTGTTGCTCTTTGACATAAAAATTTCGCAACCAGTGTAGATAGAACAAAACAGATTTTATTCATAGAAGTAAGCACCATTATATGGGACAGCCATCTCCAACGTGATGCAAGCTCATATATACCGTTGCGATAATGTGTGTGCCCGGTCTTTAGAAGTAAATAACGGGCGACTTCAATTTTAATTCCTTCAGCATCACGGAACTGTCTCGTTCGCATGAGATTGCACAGCGCAAAGAATAAGATAATTACTTGGTGAAATGTCTGGGGAATAAAGAGGATGGGGAGGAAGTTTGCATTCTAAGGCAAAACTCATACTCAAAGTCATATTAGTGTTGCCAGCAATTGTTGTTGCATGCAAACGGAAGTATTAATGGCCTGTCCAGATGCAAGGAACTCGTGGTGCTCAATGCCAGTCTACCATGCACTCAGAAACATCTTCTAGGAATATACCGGAACCATTGCAGCCCGGTAGTCAGATCTTTCCGTAACAAATGATGATATGAATGCTTGTTGCTGATGTAGTGAATTTATTTTTCAATACACGTCAGCAGATAATCCAGACACGGTTAGTTTTTCTGACGAGAACGAAGTGATGAATAAACCTTTGAAGCTTATCACATTCATTGAGTTAACGAGGAAACCATTTTCTTAGTTTTTACATTTTTCCCAGTTTGTGTAAGTGGGTAAGAATGATTCCATAAGATACGTAGAACTTAATTAAAAGTTCCTGACACGTTTCAGAAGTATCATCTTAGTTAGTGCTTTTTAAATCTTCACCACTTACCATTTCGCAGCCGATAGTGGTGCACCTTCTCATCACCAGAATGGAATTTGTAATGTCACCTTTTCGAGGTATGTTTAATTACTGCATCATCTCCAAATTCTATGCATATTTTTCGACAAGCCTCAACAAAATTTGTGCTCAGTTTGTACTAATGTAACAAACATGCTCCAATAACATCATTTACAGCCATTATTAAACTTTTTCGGATTCACTCAAGTAAACCAAATCTATAAAACTTTCTCTTGAGCAAGTCTTATGTATCACTGTTTGAAAATACCGAAGGCAGCTTTATACTAATTAATGCGAGTGCATAGCTGAATTTGAAGTTTGTTTTAGCTGCAAATGAATGAACTTTTCTGGTTACCTAACAGTTTGTTTTCTGCAAGATAAGTTATAATCCAAATTAAGTTTTTATTCTTATAACAATACGAAACTGAAATGGTAGTGAATTTCGAAGATATGAATTTAGATATCACTTTAGTAATAAATATCTGCGTCACTTGTTATAATAGTGACTTAGATATTTATCATTAAAGTTATATATGTATACGTAATTCATTAATGATAATAGCTATCTCACTGAGTTTGTTTTCATTCCTTGCATATCTGAACAAACATCTCATTTGCATAAAAAAGCAATTATGGCAAGTGCGCACTACTTTTAATTTTTGATTCATATACCAAATACTCTGATCTTTCTAGATTGTTTATCAATTACAGTATAAAAAATAAGTTCCTTTTTGTTTCATAGGAAGTGCTGTCTCAAATTTGGGCCACCCTTTATGACTATCCGTCGTTAAAAAATTGCGAGGGCTTGAAGCAATATGTGAAAGACTGTGTAAGATTGGCGTGGAGCTTATCGAACCAGTGTCCTCCATTCATAATTGAATACGATTCAAGAGTCTTTCGCAAAGATCTTCACGTTCGATTTCATTCATCAAATCAAGACTCGGATCGCATCAAGACATATCTTTGGCCGACTTTACTGGAAGGAAGAAATGGCCCATGTGTTCACAAAGGAGTGGTGATAACTTAAAACCATGAATGGAAGAAAACCTTGAATTGTATTTATTACTTTTCTTTCTATTTAATTGTGTTCATCATGCTTTGAAATAATCTAAAAATCCTATGAAATGCTATATCACCTTATGAAATTTTAAAGCTACATAAAATATATTGTGAATGTGTTTTTAAATAATGTAAGTGCTCGAATTTGCAAGTTATAAAACGTTGCACACATATGTCATTTAAATTAATGAGCTCTGAAAGTGCATAGTTTTCGAATTTTTATATTTTATTTCTTTATATAAATCAAAGAAGGAAATGTCATCTAATAATATAAACGACTACTTTTTATTTGAAATCTTATTTAAATGAAATTTCAAGCATTGTTTGTAACGAATATAAAACATACATTACGTATAATAATTTATAGAAATAGAAACGCTCCTCTAACATGAGCAATGATATTTTAATGTCATCTTAAAAAAATATTAATTTTCTCGTATTCATGTTTTGTCATATCCTCGGTTTTATAATTGTTATAAATCATAAAGTAAATGTATTAATTCTTTTCATTGTAATTTTAGGAAATGAATGCTGGTTCCTCAGTAAAGGTTTCATTTTTGTAAAATAAAATGTTGAAAATTGAAAAATGTTAAGTTACTTATAGCCCTCAATTTACGTTAAACTGTCACCCCTTTTTGATTTCATATACATCTTTTTATGCTGAGAAGTTTACTTTATAAATGTCAAACATTAGCTTTTAAACCATTAGTTCACGGGTTCTACAATACTTCTTGACTCTGTATTCATATTAAGAAAGCACAATACAATAATTTAGATGTTCAAAAATCATTGGTTGGTTAGAGTCACACAAAACCCAATTTGGAGGATCCACCACATTAATTCAATAGAGATGGTCCTGTAAGCAATCATGTCCAGTCAGTCCTCTAAAGAGAACCACGGCATATTTCAAGAAGAAAATGAAAAAAATCAAAAATTGACGGTTTAGAAACTTACTTGACAGCCTTATGTTGCATCATAAGATCTCTCCTTGACATTTTCAAACAATTATCAGATTAACATTTTTAATTTGTTACATGTTGTCGATATTTTGAGCAAATAACATTTGGTTTTAGATGGCTAGGAAATACCACAACTAAGAAGTCATTACTCCACACTTTATAGAGAAAACAGGCCCTAACTTTTTATTTATGGGTCTGTGCAAAATGTTTGATATTAAAAATACTAGAAATCCCTATTTGTGTAAATCTGATTTATACTCCTTCTGATTTGTATTAATCTCTTCTGATTTACATTAATCTCTTTCTTCCATTTAGTTATTCATGTCTTAAAATCATATCTACTTGAAACATCTTTCCAACACAAAATCGTGCTTATTTTTTTCTTCAGTATAATATGTACATAAATTATGGAGTTTTTGTTTTATTTCACTTTCTCATTTTTTTTTCTCGAACAATTAAATAAAAATATTTATGCATCTAAAATAGGAAATGATAAAAAAAAAATGACAGGAGTAAAGGAGATTAATTTATACTGTTTTTCAAGAATAGTTTATAAATTGTGAAATTCTTTATTAAAAATTTCTTTGTCCAAATATTTATTAACTGAACGAAGTATTAATGATTTATTGATGTATCTGAATATTAAAATGTAAAACAGAAAGATCTGCAGTCTTTCGAATCACTAACTTATTTGCAATATTAAACTCACATGTATTTTCTATGCATATTATGTTTGCGAACAATTAAAAGTATTACCTTATCTGGAACTTATTTTAAGTTTTAAATTCTTGGAAAGAAATACATAATTTGATTTTTTATACTGATTTAATTCCCATAATTAAAGTCAGTGAGTAATATTACCGTTTTCACTCACATGCACCGTTGAAAACTTTAATCTCGCTTTCACAAAATTACAGAAATACGAAACACATTTCATGACTTAAGTAGCTTTCTTATTAATTATTGCTTTTCATTAGTATTGCATACTTATTTGAAAGATAAAATGTAATTGAATGCAAAATTATTAAGATCTTTCGTAATAAATTACAATTTCATCATTTTTTTTTTGGTGAGTTAAGAAGATATTAATTACTTCTCTATGATTTCTTATTTATTTATTCAAATAACTATTGCACCTAATAGTGTAATGAAATATAAGAATATCAAATCCCGCATTTATATGCTATAGGTACCATATACTTCTATTATATCTAAAATTATCCTCCAATTGTCAGATTATATTAATCTTTGACTAAAAATATTCCCACCTTCAAATTTATTACTTTTAAAATTTATTTCAAAAACATTTAAAACATACAATATAGAAATAATTTATGGGTTTAAAATACACGCTACTTACAAAAAATGCACATGCAGCCAGAAAACTTTCTATTATAACTGTGAAACTCTACATGCAAATGAATTACGTTAATATTTACAAGTACATCATGAAATTTATACTGATTAGATGCATGATGATGAGACATGCAAAATCAAAATTTCTGATAGAAGTAAAATTTCAATCTGATTGTAGACTTGAATAAATAAGACTGAAAAAGATATGCTTTTAAAGCATTTTTGAAAATTTTAAAAGTATTCGTCCAGCGCTAAGGGGTGTATTCTATAACATACTTATAAGTATAAATATCTCTTAAGAAAACTAATATGGTAATTCTCTTTCAGTAAAAATTATGACTTAGAGAATGTATAATCGAAAATTGCGATCCAAATAATCTTAAGGCACCTAAGCGTAAAAAGATAATGCAGAACATTATCTTTTTAAGCAATTAAGCTTTCTACACAATGAAGAACATCCACGTGAGGAATTAAGCTATTATCTAATCAATTTTATTTGCCCCTTCTTAGAAATCCAGTCATTTTCCAAAATCCTCAGTTCAGCCACATCTGTATCAGTGATTCTCAGCGCCTTTCGCCAAAAGGACTTGATGATATACTGCGATGAGATGACTAACATATATAATTTAATGTCATCAATCTTTATATCTCTGAACCTTTTCCCATTAATATAGGCAATTATGTCTGGAATAGTACAGCTGTCTTTGAATTGGATTATGTTTACGGCTTGCATTTCGGCAGACAGTAGCCTTACCATCCCTTAAAATGCTCAGTCTTGTATTGTTAGTAATCTAAATGAGGAATTGTTACGAAATTTGTATTTGTTCATTTACTCAAACACAGCATAAGTCACAGCAATTTAGTACACGATTTTTATTAAATATCAGGAGAATGAACTTTATAGGAAAATATCAATGCTTTGTTTGACTATGTTGTTTACTCTTGAAATATAAAATTTGCCAGAAATACCAAGAAATGATACATTTTATGTGTCGATTTTTAAGTTATTCAACAAAATTTTAAAAATCTAGAGTAAAAGATTTGAACTTTTAATTTCAGAAAGGTGTGAGTATTAGTAGAACTGTGCAAAAAGTATTTCGCTTGTTTATTCAGATCACGTTTCTACTCTGCAAACTGATTATTAGGAAATTTACTAATCGAAGCTAATAATCATCTGATTATATTTTCAACAGTAATCAAATTTCAGAAAGATCTGACGGTGATTATGATATTATGTGTGCTTTAGTAAGGAAAAGAAATTTATCATAACTATTGAGGAAATTGTGAAGATATTATAACATTTATAATCTACATCATTCAACCAATTAAAAAAGCCTAGACATGCTTCCATGCTAGATACCTGATTATCCATCTCCTGATTATCCATCTGATTATCGGAATAAACTGAATCTAATATGAATAAACATTCCTTCAACATCGCACTAACATATTAACTGATGGTTTTTGTGGGGTAATAGGTGATGAGAAGAGAATTTCATGAAACATGGTTCAGAGTAGAACATAGGAGAAATCAAATGAAAATGATGAATTCATGACAAAGATTGGGGTTCACTCTTTAAAATCGTTATTGAGTGCTTGGAGGAACTTCATAAGAATTATTTGTTTCGAATTACTACAATGGGGTTACCAATCCTATCAGACAATTTCTGAGAACAACTCTCAAGACTCAATGCAACCAATAGAGAGAAATATGTTAGTTGGAAGGATATTGCTCCAACTGCAGTAATCATCTGTTAACTCATCGAATTGTGGTTCAGTTGCTTATATATCTTTTACAATATGATGTAAATAAAATATTAATTGATTTTAAATAACTTATATAATTGTCTACTTCGAAATTATGGTAAATTAATCTGAATTATAAAAACTAATACAATATTTACTTAAGGAAAAATATATTGCTACAGACAAGTATTATAATATGATATTTTTCTAAAAGTAAATATTTGTTTTTCAGAACTCTTTGCTTAGCGGACTATATTGTATAATTACAGTTCTTTTTGTAAGCTGTTAAATACATAAATTTTTCAAAACACCTAATACTAATATTGATGATCATCACTAGAAAAATTGTGAATACATTATGAAAAGATATAGTCAATACTGTTCACTTTTAAGCAATATTCAGTACTGGATCATTTATTCTGAACTATGAAAAATTTTCTATACGTTTGTGTATGTTCTTTATGCATGTCCTTTATTCAATTATAAAAAAATTTAAAACTGTAATAACTAAATGGAGAAAATTTTAATCTACACGCGCCACTTTCATAATTTTGCTGACAAAAGCATGTGATCGCATTTCATGAAATATCATAGAAACCTAAAAACGATTTAAGGATTTATTAAATTAATCCAAAGTGAAAATTTATTTAAGGATAAAATATTGTTATGTTTAGACCAATTGTGTATGCAATCTCTCTCCATCTCTGTCATCTATTTAAAACCCCTTTCCTTTTCATAAAATCTAATCATTAAAATTGCAAACTAGAAATTTTATCATGCCTTTTGAAATTTTCAGTTCCTTTATTATCACGAACAATGATCCTGCAATCCCTCACTCAACTCTCTGGCTTCTTCCTTCAAATTTAATATTAAGTTGCGATTCAATTTTTTGCTATATTTTTCTTGTTTTTTATTAATGAAATCTTTTTGATTTGGATTAATCTTATTCCTTTTAATTAATTAAAATAAATTCATTTTTAGTATAATTATCTCTTTATTCCATCATTATGTTTTGTTAAAGTTTTATTTTAAGTTTGATTAATTTGTTTATTAATTTTTTTAATAAATTCATAATAATTTACTCAGCAAAATAAACTAAATTTATATAATTTCCTTTTTATTTTAAGATTTTTTCCTTTTGTTTCCCTTTTAATTTTTACTTATTTTATCCCATATTTGTATATAAAAGACTTCAAAATATTTTTTATGTAATTGTAAAACATATTAAACTTTTTTTCTTGGTATGTTAAATTTTTTCAAGCATTCACTGAAATTATTAACAATTATTATCATTAGTATTGTAAAATTTCAGTAAGTTTCATTACCATTGGATTTCTATGTTTAAATAATAGTTATTTCATGTACTTGCTTTTTCTTTAAATAAGCGTTAATAAGCGTTTGATTTTTTTTCCTTTGGAAAAATAGGAACACTGTTAATAACAATATTATTTTATAACAATTATTAGTTAATAACAAGAAATAAGAACACAATTTTTACGGTATTAGCAAGTTTTTGTACATTTTTAAACACCGCACACTTAATGATTCTTCTTAACTCAATTAAAATACAAAACACTCTAATATTGTTTTATACCTCAATGTAATATAGTTTTGCTCTGTCTTGTTCTAAACACAAAATGGCAAACCATCTAATGTTATCATTTTAGATATAAACCATTGAAACACTCTATGTTATCTTCCTAGATAAACCATAAAAATAAATAATTTTCTAAAAAAAAATAAAAATAAAGAAATGTCTGTATAGTTTATGATGGGTTAATTTAGAAGCATCATTTTTAGATGAGTTAAAATCTGTTTTTGATTCTTTTTTTCAATAAAATAACGCCCTATTATGCTTTTAAATACATTAATATATACATTTAAGTATCTGCATCATGTTATACTTTTAAGTATAACATTATGCAGGTACTTTTAAATATTCGTTTTGCATATTGTCAACGTTTTTTACTTTAAAAATGTATGTAATCCCCTGTCATACTTCTAAAAATTTTAATTATCCTTGAGCATATTTTGCGTTATTTAATTTATGTTTTCTCATTAGTTTCAAGGCATGTTTTCTCATTATTTAATTTATGAAATTAAGTTGAAGTATTATTGACAAGTTTTTGTTATATATTTGATATCATTATTATTTACTATGGATAAATAATAGTCAAAAAATATAAATATAAGTACTTCGAACAGTATTATATGACACAAAATGTGTCCTTATTTTTGAAAAAGGGACTCATCGATTTAAAAAAGTATCCAAATGTTTAAACATCTAAGGTATTCTACACACATAGTTGACATTTTTCCTATAAAGAAAAAAGAGCAGAAATGAGAAAATAAATGATTGGTAATGTATTTCTACATTAATGAAAAAACAATATTTTACTTCAATCACACACCTAAAAGTTTATCTCAGTAGGAAATCGATTTTTATGTAAATAGAATATTATATCAAAATTTCTTAACCCTATTTGGAATTTCTTAAGCTCCAAGCCTTTTAAAAAAAATAAACAGTAAATTATTTTTTTAATTTGCAATTATTTTATATTAATAAAATAAATGTTTGCATTTTACGAATTTTTAAAAATACAGACTTGTTTTTTAAATCACTAACGAAATAAGAACCAAAGAGTTATATATGAATGAATTTTTTCATAAACCATATCTTTAGAATTTTTTTAGCTATAATGGTTTCACTGCTAGTATAAACTTCATACCCAATATAATAAAATAGCAGCCCAAAACCAGCATTTTATTAGACCACCATTTACAAAAATAACAGCTCCTATTCGCTTGGGCATAAAGTCTGCATACTTCTGGAGTGCATATATAAACATTGAATACTATGGATTGGCTATGCAGCTTTTAATATCTTGTAAATTAGATGGAAAATGAGAGTGATGCTAAGTACGCCTTTTCAACATATTCCACATGTTTTCTATGGACTTAAGCTCAAGGCTACCCAATCGCAAGTCAAGATGTTGAAAGTTAGTCTGATATTCAGTGAACTAATTTTGAACACGATGTATAGTTGCTCTAACGTCTATAATGTTTCCGCCATCAGAGTAAAATTGCAACTTGCTTTTGATCTGCCAGTATCTTGTTGTCTCATGAATGTTTGCTTAGTTTTAAGAAACACCAGGACACCATTTCCATACCAGCAGGACATTCCCATATCATAATACTCCTTCCAGAACCTTATACAGTGTGAGTAAAAGGCAAGATAAATCCATGGCTTCGTGAATCTCTCTCCATATTTAACGTCTTCCAACTGTACAAAATAAGGTGTAGTGTCATTCATCCGAACAGATTACCCATTTCTAATCTTCAGATGTACATATTCTTTCCTGACATAACTTCAAAAGAATTTTTGTATTTTGGACAGAAATAAATAACTTTCTCAGAGACACCTGACTATGCATCCCTATCCACTGCAATTCTGCTCATGGTTCAATCTGAAATCTCTTGGAGAAGAACCTTGGTTGACGATTTTTGTCATTTGAAGAGTCCATACAATTCGACGGAGACGTCTATGAAGCTTGAGCTGCAGTTGCATCTTCTAGACAAGGATTGTAGTTTCAGATTCCAGCAGTTAAAAACCTGTTTTTGAGAGCCCAGTGAATTTTGTTGTCTTCAAAATCGACACCCCTGGCATCAACAATAAACCCTTTTGCAATGGTGAAAGATTTGTCGTGTTTTCCACTTTATTATATTCATCGTGAAATGCACTCTTAAACCTAACAGCGTGTTACTCACGTCATAAGAAATTTGCCTATTTCTTCCCTAGCAATCATTTAAATGAAAGTCTCAAAACTTTTTTATTCATTGGCTAGTCTCTGTATATCATCACAAATAACTGCAAAGAAATGTATATAAATAAAATTATTTTTATGTTTACTTCTGAATTTTTGTCTAGGATTTAAGTGATAACTTTTACGCTCACTGGAATAAAACTTATGTCAGGAAGCTGTTCTGCAACTAACTTAAATTATAGGCTATATATTATTTCAAAATTTTTATTGCAAAATTTAAAATTAATTTAAATTTAATAAATACTAATTTGAACTCACTGTAAAGTTGCTTACTCCATGATGCATACCTGGAATTCTGCTCACTTCAAAAACAAATGCTTGATTCTTTCTAACTTTTTTTACAAAAAGAGCCATTTATGCGTACCAGTGAGGAGGATAAAAATATGCCCCCTTCGTTCTACATTTCCAAAGCCTAATCTTTTTAAATAACATTTCCAAAGCCTAATCTTTTTAAATAACATTTCCAAAGCCTAATTCTTTTTAAATAATAATAATAAGTATTTCTTTTGATTTTATTTAAACTACTGTTTTTTGGCCACTACACAGAACATATTTACATTTTTATAAATACGTCGCTGATGGAAAAAGCAATAAAACACGAATAAAAGTAATACGTAATAACTTCGAAACTTAATAGAATTTTCCAGCATTCAAACCTCATACAATTAGTTTTCAGCTAATTCAATACGTAGGATCTCATTTCTTATACAAACAAAGCAAAGCAAATTGTAAGTGTTTGCCACAAATGAAGCAACTTAGCTAAACATTGTAAATAACAAAGCTAAGCAAATTATGCTTGGAACAAATTTAAACAAATTGTAAGTATCGTTAAAAAATAGTAAATATTGTTATTCTTCCAAGGCGCAATTTTTTCCAAAACTTAGAACCAATTTTCCCTCTAAACTAGGAAAGCAGAACTTAACTCACTAATGAAAAATATATTAGAGAAGTGCTATAAGACTTAAATATATATAATTTTAACAAAAAAAATACTATAATACTTCTAAATCATTTATATTTGAAGTTATACTTTATTTTATTTTTCACAAAGATTTACTTTGTAAGAAATAATTTCATTGGCTAGAAGTCAAATTGAATTTTTAAAAAATATTCACCATAAATCATTGCATAATATATAAAAAACTATAGTTTTATTTCTTGAAATAAACAAATATATTTGTAGGTTTTGACGGTCATAGAAATGAAACTGATGAAAGTTCTCTCTCTTTGTATATCGTAAGTAAAGTGAGATGTAAGCCAATTTTGTTTATGAGTGAACTATCAAAATCTATTGATATGTCTTAACAGTTATTAAAAAAAAAACGAAATTAAAATATTAAATTAATTGAAATATTGTCCATTAATTAAGATTTGCTGTGATATAAAAATTATTGTTTATTCTCTTATCTTTAATCATGCTTTGAATTATTGACATTACATTATTAAACCAAGAAAATAATCAAGATGAAGACATTCAAGCACTAAACTTAGAATACTATAGTTAACTTTAAAAGACAGAAATGTAAAAAAAAATTAATTCACATTCTGTCAACAAAATGAGGATAATAGTAGTTAAAAATGCTTTTCTTTTCTCACACATGAATTTACAAAATTTTAGACTTCATATTCTTTAATGATTTTCAAAAAATATTTTCTACTCTTCTATAAGCTGCAAAATTTATTATATGTATTATTATTTCAAAATTTTCTGTAAATAAATAAAATGAAATAAGATTTAGTGTTCAGATCTAGAAATTCCAAAATAAGGGTAACTTTTTTTTCTTTTATCATGCATATAAAAATGGTTTTCCATTGTGAACTCAACCGCTATTATAATCTATAACACAAATAACATAGTAGAAGTTAAATCAGATAAATTCAATTCTTTAATAAAAATTATCTCTTTATCGTTTATATGGAAAATACCAATGCTTTACCTTATCAAATATTGTAATTAGTTCCATGAAACAATAGCAAATAACAGTATTCTGTATACCAGTATAGTGCAATTACTTCATATAGTGTTGATTAATCTAAAAGCTTGATTCTAAAGCTCATATTTTCACAGTACAAAATTTAGATATTTTCATAACACACAAAAATAATAATACCTACTTGAAAAACTGGATTACTTTATTTTATTTTCACACATGAAATATTAATATATAGATAGATAATAATAGAGAATGAGCATAAAAATGTTTTGATACAATTCAGAACCATTTAATTTATTCAATGTGGAAATTTTAAATTTTGTCAATTCTAAAATTTTATATATGTACAAAGGAATTTTTTGCGATGTCTTTTGTAAATGATTGAACCATTAACATAGATTAGTTCAGTAAGAAAAGTTTAAATTGCATCATGATATTAAGAATTATAGCATGTCTGACTTGTTCGAAATCGTATGATTAAGGTTTAAAATAACATAAAATAATTGATGAATTAAATTTAAGTTAAATTTGAATAAAAATGAAGAAAACTTTCCACAAAGAATAACAACATGCATGCCTTTTTATCATTTATTTTAAAAAAGCTGCTAAAGGAAATACTTTTCTTTACGAAATAAAACTCAAAAATAAAAATGCTTTCAATAATTCATGCTGAGTTTATCCTTTTTCTGTGACTAAGAGCAAATTGGAAGGAAGTTATTGTAGCTTGTTTTACTTTAAGAACATCATTTTTTATTCTCTTCTTTTTAAAATATTTTAAGAATTTCAATGTCATAGCACTTTTTTATTTAAAGAAAGCTCTTTTACTGGTAAAAATTAATACAGAAGGAATTTTTTAAATAATAGTCAAATCCAAGGGTTATCCCTTTCAATATTGCCTTATGAATTGTTTCTGGACTTTATCAGTATTTCGAATTAAAATCTTATTTTCTAATTAATTTTTACAACACAACAACACCCATGAACAAGTTTTAATCTTAATTGATAGTCAATGCTCTCTCTCAAAAATTTTTAAAATCAAAATCGATATTTATTGAAAAAGTTTATCACATAAATGAATATTTTAGCTTTGATTTTTCTCTTCTAAAAATTGATATATCTGTATAAACTATAACAATACACAAATCCATAGAACATATTTTTAAAAAATATCCATAAGATGCAAAATGAAAAATAATTGAATTTATTTCATCGATGTATAATTTTTTTTTATCTGTTAATAACAACTAGCTGTATAATGGGTAATTGTTCCTTATCAAAAAACAGATGTCATAGGTAAACCATTCTTACTATTCAAAACTTGAAAGAGCTTTTCTAAATTAAAGAAAAATATTTTTTTCTCTATTAACTATAACTTAAATTTTCAGAAATCCCTTAAATAATCTGGATGATTGTTTCTTATCAAAACCGAAAGCGAAAACAGATAAGCATAGATTACAGCTCAAAATATGAATAATAATTTTCAAATTTTCAAATGAAACAAATTTCGAAGTCTTACCCTCAATGAAAACCTACAGCAATTTTATTTTTATGTCCATTTCAATTATCCATGGTACAATAGCTATTTAACAAAATCTGACTATAATACTGAATGTACGTTCAGTTTAAACTCGTCTACTTTCAAAGCATGTTTTTATATCTTTGAAATTAAATATTTTTATTTTCTGCTCATTACAACAAACAATCTTGTGTAGCTAAATGATAGTGAAGTACACTTGTTGGTCTCAAGATTTTATAGATAAGATTTTTTCAACTCTTATTTAAAAATTTGCAGGCTTCATTTTACCCTCTAAAGCTTTTTTTTTAAGTGGAATTAAAGAAATGAGAATACTTTTAACAATAGTATTAATAAAAATTAATTTATTATTAACTTGTGTGTGTGATTTTTTATTATTATTTTTATCAATAAGAATAGATTTGATAAACACCTCTGAAGTAGATAAGATTTTCGAAGAGAATAATTATATGAATTAATGTAATTTATAATTTATCAAATTAAAATTAAATATCTATTTATTAATATTATTATTTATTGCACGCTTTTTCTACTATCGCCATTTATGAGTACTATTCAACTAAAACTTATTTCTACATTTAGACTATATATATATATATATATATATATATATATATATATATATATATATATATATATATATATATAACATTCGTTGTATTGCATTCATGCTTAAAAATACGAATAATTACTAAATAATTCAAAATACGTCTGAAAGAAGAATATTCCCTGAACACTGAATATCAATAGTTGCTTATATATAAAACTTTAAGGAGCAAAGAAATATTTCAAAATACTTTTTTAAAAATTAAAACTAGAGGAATAAAACAGATCATAGTTTATCGATAAGATAAATTTTTTCGCGAAGTTTGGAAGGAAACACTATTACTGTAAGAAAATTTGGGGGTGTGGGAGACTTTAGCCGGTTAGTGACTAAAAAAAAAAAAAAAGAGAGAGAGAGAGAGAGAGAAATAAAAAGGACATCACTTAGTTGTGTGTGTGTGTGTATGTGTGTGTGTGTGGTTGGTTGGTTGATTTGTCGCTCAACGGTCATTTTTTGCACACGAGGGCTAAATAGACCGGGACCTACGGTTTAAAGTGGATTCCGAACCACTACAAACATCCATGCCCAAGGTGGGATTCGAACCCACGAACTGTTGAACCGAAGGCAAGAGCGCTAACCATTCGGCTGCCAGCTCGGCGTGTGTGTGTGTGTGTGTGTGTGTGTGTGTGTATGTGTGTGTGTGTGTGTGTGTGTGTCTGTGTGTGTGTGTGTGCGCGCGCGTGTGTGTGTGTGTGTGTGTGTGTGTGTGTGTGTGTGTGTGTGTGTGTGTGTGTGTGTGTGTGTGTGTGTGTGTAACATACAAGCCATGCCAAACGTTCGTTAAAACTTCTGAAACCTAGAGAACGAAATCAAGACAAAAAAAAATTGCTTTTTATCACGAATATAAGTATACTATTTTTTTTTCTATATTGGAAAAACTCTGAAATAGAAATCACAAAAGATGCAGTTTAAAGCAGACAGAATATGTTAAAAATATTACAAAATATGAATAGTCATTAAAAATCTTGGATGCTCTCAGATTTCAACTTGGATGTATGTAGCATGATTACAGTTTCTAGATAAAGCTTAGTTAGCTAAGCTCTTTCATATGAAAAGCAAATTAATTTTACATTATGCAAAATACTAATAAGAAGAAGTTTGAACAACCAATTTACTTGCTTCTAGATGGAATCGAACAATGATATTCAAACTGAATATCATTGTTCTGTTTATGCGGGAGTAATCAATTTGTATTGGGCATACAAGTATAAGTTTTTTTAAATTACAGCGGAATCTGAAAAAATTTACATATATATATATATATATATATATATATATATATATATAAATATATATATATATATATATATATATATATATATATATATATAAAATAAGTTTACTGATTTTATCAGTATTAAATAGAATATCTCAAGCTTTAATGCTTTGGACGGTATATCAGTTTCAGAAATGAAAAATGATTAGAAGTTATACACATTTAAATTATAATTCTTATTTCAATGTATATATTAAAAGATTTATTTCAGCTACATTCATAATTTCATTGCAGAGGTAATATGTATTTAAATCGAATGCTTATAAATGATGTAAAAAATTAAGATCCATACATTTTTAACGTACAGTTTAGCAATGAGTGCAAATTTTATGTATTACCTGTAACAGTTTTTTTTTTTTTTTTTGAAAAATTTAGCTAAAACTGTAGGTAATTCCTGTAAGCATTAGATTTTTTGATTTTTGTCAAAATAATGATGATTTTTTGGATGCTAAAGACCTTGGGAATTTATACAAATTAACCCCTTGACTGACTTTGACGAGTCTGACTCGTCATTGATTTCCTGGGCCATCACAGACTTTGACGAGTCAGACTCGTCAAGCGCTTCTTTCGGCGGACGCCGTGCAAGTTACAATTAGATTACATAGTTGCTTCACTCGTTCGACGATTCTCATTTAAAAAAGCACACTGAAAGTAAGAGTTCAGTTTAGCAGAAGTCTCGCACGGTGAATGTTATACTAGCCAATATTTGAGTTTAGTAAAGATTATAAATAATCCCCGTAACATGTATAAGCCGGATGCATTATATGAAAGTGGGGATGATGGTGTAAATTGATGGTGTAGTTCAATTAAGCGAAATTAAATAGTTTTTTTTTGTCGCATCAAATTCCATTTAATTCGTCAGTCAAGGGGTTAAATCAAATTTGCAAATAAGTAGTTAGAGTAAAAATATAAATTAAAAATATCTAATTTTTTTTTAAAAAAAAATTATAGATATATGCTATGGGGATGGGCACCTATCCCGATAAAAAGCTATTATTAAGTCTTCTTCAAAAAGATAATTTTTTTAATAAAGTTTGTCAGCCATTATTTAAAATGAGAGAAGAAATTAAAATTTTTATAACATGAGGAATTGTGAATTAAATTTTTCGAGCTAGGAACAGAAAATCAAATCTGCGATATCGCACGAAACGTAACCAGATTCAGAAGATACTCGCTTTTAAGAACACTCATGTTTTTATGAACTAGTGGCTAGTCCTTACCATGACACCTAAGACACAATGGTAATTTTAACTCTCAATTTCGAAAAAATATCTTTTTTGAGATAATAGTGTTTTTCTGACAAAGTTTTTCCCCCTTTATGGATCTGATATTTTTTCAATGTTTTAATTTAATTTCATTTATATAAAATGTCTGAGAAACTGATTCATTCTTGAACAACGAATTTACTAGTACAGGCATTCCAGACTTTTTGGTAACAATAGTCAAAGGTCAATACGTCGATATTAGAATGAGATCGGGCAGAACAGTGATATCGAATTCGACTCCTCTCCTCCAAGTAAGCAAGAACATAGGGAAGGGGTGGCAAACTCTGAAATCAGTTTAAGCTCTGATGTTCTATAGTTGATTTCGTTTCATTTGAACAACTTAATTTATGAAGTTTCGTCTGCCGGGAGGAGATTGGGACTGTTCAGTTGAGGAGTTTCAGTTGTGAAGCAGATGAAAACGTGTTTACAATCGAAGTAAAAAAAATTCTAAAGGAGTTACACAAAAATATTAAAGAAAGCAAAATTGCCAAAACAAAATAGGAAATTCTAAAGTGCAGCCTTTTGACAATTTAAAATCTCAGAAAAAATCCTTGTAAAAGGGAACAGTGCGCCCTCAAAAATGTTCAATAACTACTCCCTGAATACCATACCAGCATTAAATCCTGGTAGACTGAGACCATTTAAGAAAATTGGTTGAGAAACTTAGATCGACGTCTTTATCGGAGAATCATAAATTTCTTCTAATTGCGGATAATTGTAATGTTCACGTTGAAATCCCGGTTCTTGAATGGATTTATGTAGACTTCTTCCTGCCTTATCTAACTTCTGTCTTACAGCCCATGGATAAGGTAAGGCATAAAGCAGCCTAAAATGTCATAAGGTACTTTTGTGAAAGTAATTACGGACTTGGAGTTGGAACAGATTTATGAAATTAACATTCAGGGAGCAATGCATTCATCAATCAATTTTTAATGGTATTGAAAGAACGACAATATCGAAAGCATTTCAACACGAAAGATTTGTTTAAAAAAGAAAAAAAATCTAACCAGAAGATCAAGACAAAGTACTGGTGTGTTGAGTGAAGATGAACTACTCACACATGAACTCCAACAAATTCCTCAGTTGCTTGAAATTTCTCTCTTGGATATCTTGAATATGAACTCAGATGCGATACATAAAAAGGAATATAGGATAACGAAATAATTAAGAATGTAATGAATGAGAATGAAAAAGAGCTTTCAGATTTAGAACGAAAAGAAAATGATGTGGTGAAAGGACAATCTGCGAAACAAACAGCTGAATCGCTAACAGGGCTGGGTACTTCTTATGGGGGAAAAATCAGTGAAATGGAGAAAAATGGGGAAAATGTTTTAAAAAATGTTGTTTTAAACAAAAAAAGATAAATGATTACTTTGCTTGAGTTTTCATCTATAAGAGGAAAGCAAGTATTGTTTTTAAGTATGGATCTTATTTTTGTGCTCATGTGTTTCCCACATAGTGATTCTGAATGATTTTTTTCTAATAGTAATTTATTTATGAAAAAACGCAGTTTAATAATAATAACAGATCTTAGTAATCTAGATACCGACTTTTTTATTTTACGAATTTCCTATTTTAGCAACAATTTTACTGGTCCCTATGAGTTTCTAAAAATGACCATCTACTCTACTACGAATCAAACTGAAGTCCCAAAGCTCCTTGCGTTCCAAATATTTTCTGACGTCACGAAGACATTAAAGATGTCTCTTGTCGCACGAGTTTCTCTCACGACTCTCAGTATTTCGTCAATGATCTTTTGTAAGCAATGATCTAGTTTGTAGTATGCCTAAGAACAAACATTACTGATCTTTTCTATACTATGCCATCATATTTATCCTTTTAATGCTTATAGATGCCATTTCATTCTCCCGCTAAGAACATATTACCATTCGGTCGTAATGGGTAACTGACCGAACTTCTCCAAAACATAGAGCCCCTATTGAAAAAACTTTACTAAGCTCAGTTAATTCTTTTACAAAAATAAGCACTTTTTTAGAAAATTTCTTATTGAGGAACAACTGTACATCTGCTTACGCTGGAGTTAGTTTAACTTTAGCAATGTGCTGTTGTGATCTTTTGCTTCGCTTGCAATACCTATAAAAATCATGTAATTAATAATTTTAAAAAATTCATTATGATTGAAAAACCATGCTTAACAGTACTTAGAATCTGTCTTACCAAATTTTTGTACCGATTTAACAGTCGATTAAGAGTGCTTTTACCTATCGAAACGATTTCTTGTTATTACACGTTATAGTTTTGTTACGTTACGTCTTGTTATACACTCTAATATAAAATTTTTAATAATATTGAATTTTATAAGGGTCTCTAAAGAAAAGGGTCGCATACACACTTAAATTAAATAATATAAATATTTTGTGCATAATAATGAAAATTTGTTGTTACTTTACAAACTATATCATTCATTATAAATAATAAACATGATCGAACAATTTTAAATGTTTAGATAAAATTCCAAGTTATTAAAATAAATAAAATTCAAAACTTGATGCAATTTCCGTTTTCCTTAAGTAAATCAAAATTGCCAGTATCATTTGAAATAATCGAATTTTGAATGGATTTTTTAATTTAAGTTATTTTTAATGAAGCATTAGTTCATTTGAAAGAGAATAGTACCGATAATTTTCATAAATTTTAGGGCATAGGATATTAGAAGGAATTTCAATTAGAATTTAAGATAATACGCTCACTAATCCAGGACTTGTGAATATTTTACTATCTGCACTAGTCTTTCGTTATGATTGTATATGTATGTATGCATTGCCTTGCTGAAACTCTTATTGTAAAATAATAGTTAGTAAATTGTAATGCACTATCCAGATATAATGTTATTTTGCTAACAAACTTTTTTGTACCTAGTACAGAGTTGGGCCTTACCAGTTAGTGGAAGCAGCCATGTAGAAGTCTTTGTAATTTAGAAGCAGGAATCAAGTAGAAGACACCCTAATACACGACCTGCATTCCTCAGAGTTATCATTTCACTTGGAGGACATTGCGGCCACGCCTAGTTTTAACGTGCTCTAGCCACATTTAGCGAACATCATGAGTTTTCGGTTAGGTCGGGATTCCGATAATGAGATAGAAGCCCTAATTAATCAGGCTACAGCGGACTTTCATCTGTTGAAGTAGGCGCATGGGTGTTTTCGAAATTGTTTTCCTTGGACTCGTGAATATGGCACACTACTTTCAAAAGTCAATGTACAGGGGAATGTTGAAAATGCTTTATAACGGCATTTGCGTATTGAGAAAATTTCAATTCTCATTTATATAATCATAAATATTCATATGAAAATTATTAACAGGATAAAATTAGATATATAAATTTATAATATGCTGAAATTTACTCAAACTGTATTCTTAAACTGTCGATTTAAATTAAATGCTTTAAAAATATGTCCAAAATATATCAGGTTAGAATTATTGAATGTTGCAATCAATTGGAATTAGTATTAAATGATATTTTGGCTTATAGAATGCTTCAGGAATAATGTTTCAGCTTCAGGGATATGCCAAGTGGTTTCAGTATTTTTCTGGTGATTTTCAATAACCGGTTACTGTTGTTCTATTTCAAGTTTACAATAGTTATAAAGAATTGTTATAAAATAACGAAGAGAATTGAGAAATGCTAGTTGGCTTAAAAATAAAGACAATCTTTGCATTTTTTATATGGTGCTTCAATGTTGGTCTAATAGTAACAATTGTGATTTAGTTTTGGGTCCGGTTTTTTCATCAGTTAGTAAATAATATTCTATGGCAATTAAGGACGAAATGTGTTTGGCGATATGTGCGGTCTGACAAGATATTTTGAAAACTAATTCATATAGGACTGCTTTTCGGGAAATATTTGAACTATGAGATTCAATAGACAATTAACCGATTGAACCCTTTTTCTTTCTCTCCTAGAAATATATTTCTGGAAGGTAGTTTTTCTTACAAAGACTATGAGATCAGGTTTTGCCATGATTTTTGATGTATACTTTAAAGCAGAGCTTCCTAACCTTTTTAGCTAGCGGACCCCTTTTTCAGGCAAAAATTTACGACGGACCCCTGTCAGACAAGCGCACAGTAACTAGTAAAACTCAGCTCGAAGTTCATTGGAATTGAAAACTTCATAATGCAAGTCCCATTTTTTTTCAATAACCCAACGACGAATCAAGAGAGTCTTTGATTTAATGATGAATGGATACAACTTTAAAATAACTACACTTTTTTTTAATCTGAATTCCCACACTATATTCAGATACTTGCTGTTCGATT
The DNA here is from genome assembly GCA_030067965.1 of Latrodectus elegans. NCBI lineage: Eukaryota > Metazoa > Arthropoda > Arachnida > Araneae > Theridiidae > Latrodectus > Latrodectus elegans. The sequence goes on from CM057809.1 coordinate 115,782,933, forward strand.
TATTCGTATCATTCAACACACTAGGCAGGCTATATTTCTAGTTGAGTGGAGGGGAATACATTACAAAGAAAAGCAACATTCGTTGGATAACATTTTAACTTTCAAAACAAAAATATCAGTACAAACAGAATTCAATTAATTATTAATTTATAGAAAATACGAACAAATACCTACAAAAGTTCTAGTCCAGGAGCATTCAATGCTCGTCCACGAAACATAATGTGTTCTTCTTTACTAGAGATGAGTCTGTAGGAATAATAATGGTATCTTAATGTGAGCGTTGAGGTTGATTCTGATGACACAATTTTGAAAAGTCGGGCTCAGTATTTACCACTGGAGTCGGATGTCAGGTTTGGCATCTAGATAGTTTTGGTACTTATTTTTGGTGTCGGCATAGATCAAGAGTCCGAATTCGCCCATGTATGTTGTGACAAACAGAAGTAGCACAAATTTTTGCTTCTTCAACAAAGCGGTAAATTTTTTTTCCAAATGTATCCAAAAGTGTGAGTAACCACTACTATCGACAGTAGGTTTAAAGGTTGCGTGTGTGAGAGAGAATTGGTGGAGGTTTCTATCAATAGCTAATATTCATTCGATGATAGATTGTTCGGCATTTTGGATACAACGAATGGGTTGACCATCCATTCATATAACTGCAGCTTTCATCCTGAGCTGTTGGAAAATAATGCTCCAACGATGATGTGAAGCTTCGGAGGTGTTCGAGGATTTAATGAAACAAATTTTTCCGAAGCTGCAATGTCTTGTCTTTCAAAAACTGTTTGAGAAAGAAAAACATTCGATCTCACCTTCCTCCACACTCTCTGCCCAAAAATTGATTTTCATCTTGAGTGCTCGAACTTTGCCGTTTGCAGTGACCGTTGTAATAGTTTTCCTTTTCAGTAAAGTATTCATTTCGTTCAATTTGGAGAAAATGCCTTCCAAATAAGTAAGTATACATTGCCAGTTTTCATCATTAATAATATCTGCTTGTTTGGTATTCTGGTAGTCTAAAAGTAAAGTTAGGATTTCTGAACGTAATTAATATGATCAAGAGAGTGTATTCCCACGTGAGAGCCACATTATTTTTGTATGGAGAAGAAGAACATTATGAAGTCTTCCCATATATTCACACAGTATTCTGAAAAGTCTTGACTTCAACGGCAGTAATTTTATGTAATTAATAATTCAAACAGATTCATCTAAAACTTTCTTGAAGAATGCAGGCATCTGTTTTGTAGCTAAAGCATCTGTGTGGAGAACACAATGACTACTGCTGCAATCCTTTTAGTCTCTGTTATTTTTGTTACCGCTCCGACCATTGGACTCGTCACAGCGCTTGCACCATCTGTGCACAGTTCGATGCAATTAGACCATGAAATATCATTTGTTCTTAAAAAATAGTCCAACAAACGGAATGCTTCAGCATCTGTTTTATGAGCTGGTAGTGGTTTGCACAATAAAAGGTCCTCTTCTAAACATCCCGAGTATGTCTAACGAACAAAAGCCAATAAAATCGCTAATCTCGCAACGTCAGTAGATTCATCTATTTGGAGAGAAAATGAATTGTGTTGGATGCAAGAAATCAGAAATTCTTTCACATCATTTGACATGTCAACTATCCGTCTCATGACAATATTGTTTGATAGTGGCACTTTAGATATACTGCATTTTCGTCTAATATACAAGAAACAATGTCGCTAACACATGATTTTATGAGGGTTTCCGCAATGGCATGACCTTTGCCTGTCTTTGCCACCAGATAACTTACCGAGAAAGAAGCTTTTAGTGAATTTTCATGCAGCATTGAAAAGCAGCTAATTCAGTGCTCTTCCTCTTGAAAAAATGAATCTCTTTAGTATGGAGGACCGAAGGAGAACCCTCAACATGACGACGCAATTTAACAGGAACCATAGAACTAATTGGAAGGACTTGCGTGCAAATTACTCACTGAGCTTTACCCTCCTCTGTCTCGATAAAGCCCATTTTTAAGTAACTTTCGTTGTACTTACGCTTTTTATCTATTCCACTTCCGCAGGGTACTGCAGCTAATCGAGAACTTGCAAAGTTTTAGCATAATAAATCCGGCGGTGGCGCTTCAAGTGATTATTCTTCATTTGGCCGTCCTCCTTCATCTTTAATTTCAAATGAGAGCTTTCCTTGTTTTGAAGGCGATGGAGAAACTGCTAGCTTCTTCAATGATCCCGACTTCAGCCATCGATCCATGGTTGAAATAATAATAAACTGTGCAAAAAACAAATGGTACTGTCACGAAGGAGGTTCAACATGGAATGATGTCCCGAGAAAAAACTGCGTAAAAGGTTTCTAAGCATCGAGTGCCGTGAGTGTTTACAGAAAGTTGAGTAGGAAGGCCACATCCACCGGCACTTAACTATCTGTGGGCCAACACTTGGGAACCACAGCCGCTATACAAAAGTGGCCACGGGACCCCTAAAAAGATTTGGCGGACACCTATGGGGTCCCCGAACCACACGTTGGGAAACCCTGCTTTTAGGAATTTCCAATGAGAAATATTTTTGTTTCTTTAATTTTTTCCTTAACAAAAGAAATAAGACCCGTGGTTCTCATAAATTCACGTTATATTTTTTCCCTAAAATTATTTTGTTTATGAATTGACCTATCGGAAAGATTGAGGGTTTGTTAGAATTCATTTCCAGAATAATAAAAATATTGAAGTTAAGTAGTATTTCTAGGTGAAGTAGCTTAAAAGACTTTCCTTTCGTCTCAGTTATTTTTATAATTGAACTTTATATACAAGTGTAGAGGAGTTAGAGAAATAAAGTAAATTATTGAAGCGACTGTTTTTCATTTTTTTGCACTCCACAATGCAACACGCTGAAAGAAGCATGTAAATCATGTGACATTTACATTATGTGTTTGTGACTTCATGTGCAAATCATTACCATTGCAGCGCACATCAAGAGCCACTGTATTGCCATCGGCAGACGATATTTAATGAGTGAAAAGATTGTAGATTTGAAGTGAAGCAAGTGTTTTTTCTAGCATTTTTTTCCTGTAAGCTGTTAAATTATGTTTCGTAGAAGATATCAGATGTCCTACGAGTAAATTTCTGAGTTCGATCGAGGGAAAATAGTAGCCTAGGATTGCAGATTATTCTTCAGAAAAGTCTGCGATTGTGTTGGTAGAAATCAAGCAGTTGTGATGCCGATCTGTAACCACTAGATTCAGAAATGAATTTTGGCAGACCACACCCATCTCATTGCATCACTGCTCGTGATTATAATTATTTATTCTACACTAACTTTTAGTGAGTTCCACGCTCATTTATGTGCTGAAAAAATTAATAAAACGAATGTTATGAAGCGCAAACTGATATTCAGAAAGAGCAATGTGCACAAGAAAAATGAGCAAAAAGATTTATATATACTTTTATAAAATAATAAAGAGGCAAAACATTTCCAAAAATTGTGCAATAAATTTATATACTCGAACGTTTATAGTTTCTATACACAAGAGCTCAACTTGGTTTAGTAGTAATACAAAAGTTTTCAAAATGGAAGGTTTTAGATCCGATCTGAGCCTCTGTTGGAAAACAAGAAAAATAAAAAAATAACTAAATGTGAATGACTAAATGTTTTCTAGTTTTTCCCCTGTGTTTGAAATGTTAATACACTTATCACTATGCATGAAAAGTCCTTCTAAAAGCCTATATTTAGGAGATTATCAAATGGCTTGGAACTATTTATTATCTGATATGTAGGCACAAATTTAAATACATAATATTAAAATTTACGAACATTCTTTTCTGAAACTGTCAAGTAACAATTGATAGTATGTTTGTTTTTAATAAGATAATTGTATAAGATGTGAAAATTAATTTTCATAAGCAAATCGGGAGCTGCATTATATATTATTCTTTTGTTTCCTGAAAATTATCAATATATAATGATTTTTATGTATTTTTATAAGAATTATTATGTATATAATAATTTTTATTATTGCTTATTATTATGTATATAATTATTTTTTATTATGTATATAAAAATTTTATTTATTCATGAAATTCTCATTTGTTGTAGTCTAGAAAAAATTATTATATTATTTCAAATTGATATCTACACTGGGGAAATGTTCAGGATGCTTCATTTTTTATTAAGGACTAAAAAGTAAAGTGTTGAAGTAATAGAAAGTTGATAACGCTTATCAGGAAAACCTATGTGCCAATTAAAACGTCTATTTCGTTGTATCGTCCAGCAGAACGAAATTAATTTTTATGTGTTCACTAATTTGTGGCAGTATTGAAATTTGAGAATCTATATAAATAAAAGGTATACAATTTATCAATAAATGTTCTAGTAAAATTTTTTTGCTTTTACTTTTTTCTGAAAATATTTATTAACCTCATATACCTGCACGTGTATGCTTCAGAAATCATTATATCAAACACTCGAAATTTAACTTATTCTATTTTATGAATGAAATAAAATATTTTAAAAATTATTTCTACTATATTTAATTATTCTTTCATTAGGAACTTAATAATTGCTTTTACTGGAAAGTAAACAATTTTTAAAATATTTTTCTTTCTAGTTTTTGATAACTAAAAATTTTAACAGATGAACAAATATTTCTACTAAATAATATATTTATTTATTTGATTATACTTATTGGAAAAATTACAGTTATTTTGAAGATTAAAATGATTACAATAATTACGAATGATATTTTGAAAATAATATATGTAATTGAAAGATTGCACTTACACAAAAACTTCATGAAAACTGAATTACTCGTCAGTTTGAAATACTAATTTTATTAGGCTTAAAATGCGTGATTTCGCTTTTTAATTTTCATGAAAATGTTATATTAAATTTTAAATATTTATGTTTACGTATTTGATCTCTGCATTAATTTTGGAACTTTTATTACATAAAATTAATTTTTTTTAAATAATCATCTAATCTTGAGATTTTCACCAAAAAATAATTTTTAATACTTAAAAGAATCAGACGATGAATAAAATTTACATTTACTTTTAAAATTCTATAATTATAATCAAACTGAATTACTTTAATGCCACATTATTTCTAACGTATCTATCCTTCCCACAAAACCATACAAATAGCACTGATGTGGGAAACATCAGCAACAAAAGTTTTTTTTTTCTTTTCAATAACTCTACTAGAATTAAGAAATGAGAGACAATATTTCGTACTTAAGCAATGAAGAAAGCAAATTTGCGTAAAAATGAATTTAATAAATACTACATGGAAGACAAATAAGAAAGGCTTTATTGAACTCATAGCGTTGTTACACATAATTCTCTGTCAAAGATAAGAATAACAAGCAAATATTCCTTCAATATACTGCGATGGTTACTACGCACCTTCTTTTCATACTCAGCACCAGATTGTCCAGCAGTTCTTGAAGTAAGAAGCCCATTCGTGAATGAAGATATTCTAAAGAAGTTAATAAATCCTCGGAAGATATAATCATACCGAAAGCCGTATTCCGAAACCCTCCCACACAAGTTCTATCGGATTTAAACCAGACTAGGTGGTTGTACATTGTCACCCATAAAAACGAAGTCTGTTCCAAAAATACCTCGGAAAAAATAAACATAGGAAAGGATAACCATTTCCGTTTACAGAACCCTGTTGCAAAAGTGGAATTCTGTTAGCTCATTCAAAATAATGCTTTCCTTGATGACAGCTACAGGACCACCATAACGGTTTCCTTCTGTAATGTTACTGGGATGAAACTGTGTTCAATCTTCTCTCCAAATCAATTGAGACTGAAAATGAGTTTTGTCACCGAAACGGTTCTCATCCATAAAAAGTGCATGACTCGATTGAAAGTAAATCCAGTTTTTGTGCTCCTTGCACCACTCTTAAAGGTGGCGCCGATAGCCAACTTTCAAAAGGAAACAGAGTTCATTAGGCTGGCGAATATATCAAACTGAATTAAACCTTTGTAAACGCGTCTGAACACAATAAACCGGAAAACTTGCTGCTACTTATGTTTAGAAATGTCATTTGCTGACTGGTTTTGAGCTCTTTTCATGTGCAAGACGATATCTGGACCATCCACTAGCTGTTTTTTCTGGAGTTACTGCCACAAACATTTTGCAACTAAGGAGTGTTTGGAAGACTTTCCAAGCTAGCGAGCGCTTTTTATGATTCCGAACTCTTCAACTATACTGATCACACTGCACCCCCTTCTCCAGTTTTCCAATCATTATTCCTCGTGTGAAGTCATAAATATGATTTCCTGTATCCATATTTTGCGAAGAATTTACTTGCTCTTACAGTGAATATTTTGCATGCGCATGGTCTTTGTATTGAATTGCGTATTCAATGTACTGATCGTAAGAACCTCTTTTCTGCAATGACGCAATGCCTATTTACTTGATTCATATTGCTAGTTAAGCTTTGTATACCAGTGTATGTTTATAAAAAAAATTTTCCACACAGGAAATTTATTACTTTAAGAAAATGAGAATGGATAATTTCTTGTTCTGAAAAACAAATATCACATTATTCAAGTGAACTACGAGCTTCGCGTGATACAGAACAGCAGATATGAAGAATCTCAAAAATGAAATAAAAAAAATTACTTGTTTTTGTCTTACACCAACATATAAAATAATGCTTTCATAGTAACGAAATGTTGTCGAACAGTGTAACGAAATTCTGTCAAGCAACATTCTTTTCCTGAAATAATGAAAATGAGCTGTTATGAAATAAAATTTTGTTCCTGGAATACACTGTATCAGGCAGTATAATGTTACTGATATTCCATAGCTCCATATAGTGAATATAAAATGAATTTGTTGACTAAAGCAATAAATTACAATGTCTATATGACAACTCCAAGGAATTTTAATATCTATTGTTAAATAACAAAACTTTTTCAAATCAGCATATAATAAGGCCTGAAGAAAACATAGCTATTTCAAAATAACAGTTACCCTAAATAACGACTATTTCTAGATTATGAAGATATACCCAAGGACAGTAAATGATATCTAGCAACTTACAACTTGTTAAAAAGTAAAAATAAATAAAGCACGTTCTCAGTCATAAAAAGAAAAAATACTTAAAAGTAAATAAATGGAATAATATCAGTACTTTTTTCTTGTGCGTTGTATTAAGTCTTACGTTTTTGTCGATAATATTAACTTAATTACTTTTAAATATTTTGATAATAGTATTGTACTTATAAATTAAATACAAACTGGCTTTTTATTTAGATGGAAAATATTTAGGTTACAAGGATGTTAAATTTGTTGAATCCTTGAACGAAGATATAGATAATTTTATTGAAAAATTAGAAAAAAGGTAAATTTTAAAACTTTTTAATTTCTTAAGCTGTAATCTTTTTTATTTGTTATTGATATATTTCTGATCAAGTTAACATTTTATATGAACACGTGTTCGTGGTTTATATAGACAAATAATTTACATTATGTAATTTGTTGCACGCATTAATTGCTCCATTAAATTTAACAAATATTTGAAAACATTTTTAATAAATTTTTAAATCCTGCTTTCATCTGAAATAACTTTTTCATTATCACTTTAAGATTGTTAACGTAGTTTTAAGATTGCGAACACGTGTTTTAAATATTTTTCCTTATTTCTATATTCTTTCAAAGTAGTGACTTAAATTTTTAATTAAAAAATATTTGACTGTTTAAATGTTTATTGTAATTGTTTATATGTTTATGTATGTTTGTATGTATTAAAAAATAAGCAAACATGAAGGCTGATTTATATGGTGTGATTGACAGTAGATTTTTTAATATAAGTTTTTCATTACAATTTTTTTCTTTAATTCATAGAATCATTCTAAAAATAAATATACTTCAAGTAATTATATAATTAAGATGGATATACTGATTGCATAATAATTTTTAATGCTAAAATTAATCACAGACATTGTGAAAGTAAATATTTCCCAGCACATTAACAGGTGAAAACATTTTGTTAAAATGTGTGAACACTGCAAAAATTTTTATATTACAATTAATATTGAGTCAAGCTGACTGCTGAATGGTTTGTTTTCTGCTTTCAACAGTTTGTGAACTCAGTTCCTAACTTATATCTGAATGTTTAGTGGTCCAGAATCTGCTCAAAATTGTAGGTCCTGGCCATATTAGTCTACCAATTAAAAAAAAAAAGTTTTAGCTCAGTTACCAAACTGAATGAGACTAAAATACTCAACATATAACAAAATAGGTGCTTTAAATTTAGCTAAATTTTTAATATTTTAAACACTATTCACTGATTAAAATTAAAAATTGTCTGTCAGAAAGATATATTTTACAAAATGAATGCTTTAAAATTTGTTGTCCTTGAATAATACACAACTGAGTCAAAAAATCTATTTGCATTATTTTTATTAAAGAATTATGGAATATTTATATTCTGCTTGTATAATTTTTTGTGTTAATTATCTTAATTTTATTGTACTGATAATTTATAAATTAGGTCTAGACTTCAGAATAAATGTTTCTTTTATTCAAATTTATTTCTGTTGAGATAAATGAGTATTATGAGCCTAGTTTTTATCTTGAGTTATATCCGATAAATATATATACTTACAATTTATGTTCCTAGTTCATGAAATGTGGATCAGGGTTTCAGTGATGTTACTTTAAAAAAATGCACTATTCGGGAATACCTTTCAGTTATATCTATACTATTGCATCTAACTAGATTTGATAGCCTTCAGCATTAAACTTCTTGAAACATTTTAGCATTGTTATATTATTAAGAACTAATCAAATCACTTTACTTTTGTGTTAATTTCAAGAATGAAAGAACAAAGTTACAGGTGGTCATACTGAATAATGTGTATGAAGCAGCCAGTTTTATTGATTAGAATTTTAGGGAGAATAATTAAAATATCTTGCTGTTTTGCTGTAATAACAATGATAGTAAGGATTTTATTTGTTTTCCAAAAGAATATCAAATTCACAACCTCAAAAAATAATGTAAATTTAATCTTCATATTTCCACTTGGAAAAACTCTAAATTGAGTGGTTTAAAATATTTTGAGGACAGTAACTGAACATTTTGAAATCCTATAATTGTTTTCTGTTATTTATTGCCGAGTTGGCAGCCGAATGGTTAGCTTTCTTGCCTTCGGTTTAACAGTTCGTGGATTCGAGTCCCACCTTTGGCATGTATGTTTGTAGAAGTTTTCGGAATCCACTTTAAACCGTAGGTCCCGGTCTAATTAGCCCTCGTGTGCAAAAAATGACTGTTGAGCGACAAACCAACTGTTATTTATTATTCAATTTACTCTAGGGATAAATCATTTGGTTTTATTTTTTAAATATAAAGATTAGAAATTAACTCCTCTAAAAGATCGTTATTTTGGAAAGTATAATATTGTATTCATTATTAATATATTTCATCAAAAATGATAATGATTTAGTACCTTATAAAAGAATAAATTATTTGTTTGTGGAGGTAAGCAAAGTTTGCAGAACTTTTTTTCAGTTATTTCTTTTATTAATTATTTTGATAAGACAAGTATCGGAGACTTGTTTGAACTGTGAAAAATTTTCTAGCATATTTTTAACACAATAGTTGATGTAATATTAAATAGAAGAAACTTACTTTTAAGTAAAATGTAATTTAATTATTAATTTATTATATTTTTAGATAGAGAATTTCATTAAATAATTTATTATTATTTATTTTATTTTTATATAACCAATCTGAATGCCACAAAAATTCCTATTAATATCATTTTATACATATTTTAAAAAGCTTACATCATCTAAATTTGTTTATTTGTACATAAACAATACAATCTATCTATATATGCATATAATTAAAATTCAAAATCTTCATTCCCTGTACCTAGAACTGAATTGGTCTCTATCTGTTAAGTGGAAGCAGTGGGGGGGGGTTTCTCAATTTTGCCACCCCTGGGGGTATCATTTCATTTTGAGGACATTATGACCACAACCTATTTAATGTGCTTCAGCAATCTTTAGTGAACATGATGGATCTTCAGCTAAGCCAGGATTCAAACTTTCAACATTTCAATAATGAGAATTACATCCTAACCAACCAGACCACAGTGGCCTCAATAAAGTACAAATGAAATTTAATTCAAATTTAATCCAATAAATGGAATTAAGTGTGAGCTTCATATAGAGCTGTTGACCACTTTGGCTTGAAAATATTTTTTTTCCTTCAATAGCAAAGGACATTTGTTAAAATTAAACCACATCACAAAACCACAAATATAAAAGTGAAGGTAATAAATAACCAATAAAAATATATGAGTGAAAATATCAAATAAATATTACCATGCACATATAAAATTAATTCCAAACCAAGTAAAATTGCATATATAAATATGCAAAGTAAGTTCTAACTATAAATGGCAATTCAAGCTTTTTTACAAGACCTTTAAGGCTTCAGTGACTTTTCTGTAGTTGACAACTTCACCTTTACTCTTATAAGCAATGCTTTACTTCCCAGATAATTTTTGATAAGGTGCAAGTGCATTGCATAGTAGTGTTATTTAAATTTCTTTTTGAATATTTTTAAAATTATTACAAGTTTTATAGATTCCAATGAATTTATTTAAAGTTTTTATAAATCTTAATTTATTGGAGTAAAAATATTTTTATTAACTCATTGACCCTAAAATTCATTATTATCATTTCAATATAATTAATATAGGTTTTAATTTCAATAAAAGTATCTAAAAATTCAGATTTTAAGTTATTTCTTTTAATAAAGATTTAGTCTCCATGATATATATTTTTAAAAATTACTTAATATTTGGAAGATTAAATATAAATTCATCTGCAAATCGGAAAGCACATGTTCATCTGTATAATAAAATATTTCAAAATAGTAATGATAATAATCAACTTATAAGAAGACTTAAGAATTTTCAGTGGAAATGAAAACTTTGGTGGAAAACCATTAAAAACCCTATTTAAGTATTCAAAAAGGAATATAACAGCTGGAACAAGATAAAAGCATTTACTTGAATTTTCCATATATTTCCAATTTGTTGCATGGATGCATAGCTGCCAATTTGTCTGGTTTTGTTGTAAAGTGTATAAATTTTGGTTGTATTGTAAGATCTTACTGGCTTGTAAAATTATATGGATTTTCATTATCAAATTACTCTGAGGATGTAAATTTCCTCTCGTAATTCTCAGTCTAACTTTTCTAGTTTCTTGAGTGCTATTGATTAGCAGTAATGAGATGTATCTAAAAAATTTATGAAAGGAAGAAAAACAGTTTATATTATCTAATACAGTTCTTTCTTTTCCTATAAATAAAATAAAAAAATAGAGGAATAGCTTTGTATTTTAAAATATATTTTCATCTCCCTAATATTGAGCTTTATTCTGTCGATAATATCTATTGAGTATTGACTTAAGTTAATAAATATTAATGAAGGACTATTTAAGATGAATACAATCCTTTAAATTTATTCAGTTATGTGTTTTTTTCTGATGTTGATTTTTAAGTAGATGTATAAACAAACGATTCCAAATATGACTGTAAATAGGAATAACAAAGCTTTTGAGAACACATGCTTATTAATATTATCAAAGTTCATCACAATATATAACAGTAATGGCACATTACATATAATTTCACAAAACAGCTACACAAAGAAAAAGCAACAGATAAAACCACTTCAATATATTAAGTGATCTCAAGTGTCTTTCTGGGAAATTCACTAGTTGTGCCTAGCACCATCTACCCACTTAAACAGGGAAGGTAGCTGTAACTATACCAGCTACACACTCCCCCTACATCTCCGAAATCCGTCTCTGCAAGGTGGTGTATTATTAACAGACTTACTTTGTACAGCAATTTTATTTGAGGCTGAAAGTTGTTTAGAAGGTCTACCTCTTTTTCTTAAAGGTACAACAGGAGAATGGTTTGGAGAAACATTCTGATAAGGTGTTAGTGACGAAACATGGTATGTACCTAAAGGTTCCTCAGGCTTGTCACAACTGGCTATTTCAAAGGTAGTGGGTGATTTTTGGAAAACCACTGTGTAAGGTCCATCTTTTCTAGGCATAAATTTTGCACTCTTACTTTGGCTAGCTTTACTTACAGGATGAAATTTTGCCGAAACCAAATTATGGGGTTTATAAACAGGATTTTTTTTTTTTTTTTGTGATCTACGTAATTTATCATCCTATGTGTTTCGATGATCCTGACTTTTTTTGATATTTTCTTTGATTTGAGATATATATCTTTCAAACCGTTTTAAATATGGAGTGAATTCTGGCACAAAATTATCATCAATTTCTTTTTTTAAAAGTTATTTGTTTTTAGGAGACAGTCTATAAGGTGTTGATGCATCTGATGGATGGTCATCTGTATTGATATAGTGTTTAACATAAGGAGTCGGTTCTCCCCTTTGCTAGAAAATATCTTCATTTTCATTAATCAAAGCAATTAATTGATTTCTGTTTTCTGTATCCAAATTCTGTCCTTTATCATCTCTCAAGCAAACATTATTAGCTTCAAGTATAACTGTAGGATTTCTTTACATTGGATCATCATTTGTAATTAAATTCGTATGACAAGGATTTCGACAGGAATGTCTTTTCTGGGTAGGGATAATTTTTTTGCAAACTGTATTCTGTGATTGGGTTTATCCCCAAAGTACCAGCAGTTGTGTTGCATGTCCATCACAATTCTAGAATTTTTCAAAAAGTCAACAGCTAAGAGGCTTTGCATAAAAATCAAGTCTATTCGGAAAGTTCGGCCATGAACTGTAATTGGAGCTGTAATTAGTGTGGATTGTTGACCATCAGCCAAACATACTGTAAGATCAACTTCTAAAAATTTTTGTCCTCGATGCTTTAAAAAGTTAAACATTAACTCTCTACCAACTGATTAGATGGCTCAACTGATTGGACAGTTTGTGTCACCACAAACTGTCCCTGTAGCTTCATAAACTTCAATATCAAGTAAAGCTACAGGAGAGGTGTGACAAGTAAACATCTGTATGGAGATGGCATGAGCATTGTCTTTTAGTTGAGAACACTTAGGACGTTTTGTTTGTATAAATCCTGGATAGCCACATCCATAACAATAAACGTAGTTTTCAAAATTTCGTGATGGCCTATAATTTGGGTTAGATAGTATATTTTTGTGGGTACTAAAAGCCGCAGTCCTTTCAAATTTAGGGAATTTGTATTTATTTGATTCTTAATTGACTGCATTTCTAGGATATTTAGGTTTATATAATTCTTGGAATTTCGAATGTTTTACTAGTTTCTGATAAGGAGATTTTATATTTTCATACACATCGAGCTTATCAGCTAACAAGATAGGATCATTGAGTTTTTCCCAACTATCTAATTAGTGATTTTTATAATCTGGGGGCATCTTTTCTTAATTTGATCGGCAAGAATAAGTTCTTTTAATTTGTCAAATGAAGTAATCTCTTATTCATGAAGACGACCTTCAAAATATGTCCTGAGCTCAAAAAAGGAATCTTTCCAAGTGGAATTTTCGCATTTTTGATGGCGACTAAAAAAATTATACGCCTGTTTGCTGTCAACTTAAATCTTTGCAACAATATAGTACGAATATGGTTATAATTTTTGAACATTTTTTCAGGTTCTCTTGCAATTAGTTTTCCTATATCACTTGGGAGTACACCTACTAAATGTGACACCCAATAATCGGTAGATATATTTTAAAGCTTCATCTGCCTTTCAAACATTGTTAGAAATATTGTCAAATCATCTAAATCAGGATTAAATGTATAGGCATGACAGTTTTTAAATCAATCCGCGTAGGAATAGGATCAATGTGATTGGGATGTAAAGCTGTTGTTGAATTTGATGCTTGCAGTATAAGTTTTTCAAGTTTGAATGCTCTTTCCTCAGCTAAACGCTGATTTTCTCTTTCCAATTTCTTTATTTCCTCATCTTCAACTTTTTTCTGATCTTCAACAATACTATTTAATATATCTTTAATAAACTGTTTGTCATCTTTAAAGGATGAAGATTTAGTGATTTTGCCATGTAAATCAATAATTTTATCACCAGAAGTAATAGCTATATGTAATTCTAATGCAAAATTATAAAGATCAATTTTCTTACCTTTAGATAGAAAAGCCATGTTTACTCTCTATTATATTCAAAAAGAAATTTTTATATAATTCAAAACTTGTAATTGAATTACCAACTAACCAAATACCTTCCCTTTTGAGGTAAATGAAAACAATATAGAATAAATATTCAGAAAATGTTTTTAAAAATTACTTAAAATATCTAATTAAATAATAAAATATTCTTAATATTAAAAATAAATACAGCACGTTATCATAAAATTCACCAATACTTTCAGTTAAAATTATTAAACATGTGAGTTAAGATAGTTTCAAAATAGCTGCAATAAGTTACCAAGTTATACATCTTGATAATTTATTGATGCAATCAGTAGGCAATTATGATATCTTTATAAAATATAAAGTTTGAAAACATTTACTAAGTATACCACAAATGAACACAACATAAAATATCAATAAGTAAATAAATTTAAAATAATTGAAAATTGCAATTATCTCGCGTATTAAGCACACAATCTTAAAATGAGAAGCAAAATTATATATCAAATACTTGGTAGTAAAGTATTACTTAAGAAACTCTTATTTAAATATTTTTTGAATAATCACTAGTAAAGTATTAATACCATATATAATACCACATAGAATACGATAACAAAACTTTAAAAAATAATGTAATATACAACAATGTTTTAAATGAATTGGGTGCAACAAATGGGAATCACCATAAAACAAATATGCATAAATACATATCTGCATTTTTATCAGAAAAATGAAAGAATAGATTTGTTAAAACTGTTTGTAAATAATAAAATTAATATCAAATACAATTAGCTGATCAACAAATAAAATCTTGTAACTTATAAAATTTTTGTATCAAGGTATTCTTCATAAATATACTAGAATAAGATTCTAATATGTAGCAAGCAGTAATAATATTTACGTATATATTTAAACAAAACCATAAAATTATATGTATAAACACCATATATATATTCCACATAACATATATATAAACATATAATATCACTTTCATTTATCTTAATTATTAAAAATTGAAATATATTTATTTAAATATTCATAAGTTATCGATAACTCTTCCTTTTGCTTGAATATTAATTTTAAATATAAATATCAAATATAATAGACACAAAATAAAAGAACATATTTTCAAACGCTGGTATGAAGATCAAAACAAGGAAAGATTTTAACCGAACTTCTGGGTAGGAATACGTTGAAGATGGGGGAAATTTTTTTTCACTTTCAATGGCACTTTGTCAGGATGAAACACATTTAATTTCTTTGGCACAATATTCGTAAAACTGGATTACTTAAGTAGGGTTGCACAGAAAATTTAGCAGCAATTCACACACACTAAATGATTGCACCTTAACACATATTGTAGTTGTAGCACAAGACGATTCTTGGATGAATCACATTTATTGGATAAGAATAATTTCTCAGCAAGCATCACTTAAGCACATTCAGCACAGCAACACTTAAGTTCATTCAAACTTGAGCTGATCTTTTCAAACAAAGCATGCATTCTTATCAAAAGAAATTTGCATCACATGTCAAGATGACACTTTATCTTTTAGACTACTGGCGAGTCGATATTTTGACGATCGTTTTTATGTTGGGTGCCACTATATAAACACAATTCCAATTATAACTGTAAATAGGGATAACAAAGCTTTTGATAACATATGCTTATTAATACTATTAAAGTTCCACATCACAATATATAACAGTAACGACACATTACATATAATTTCACAAAACAGCTACACAAAGAAAAAGCAATGGACAAAATCACTTCAGTATCTTAGGTGATCTCAAGTGTCTTTCTTGGAAATTCGCTGGTTGTGCCTAGTGCCATCTACCCACTTAAACAGGGAAGGTAGCTGTAATTATACCTGCTACCGATGTAGATAGACTATGGAGCAACAAACCAATCTACTTAGGTTACCAGAAAGGTTGGTCTTGTTATTAATGAGAACAAAACAATTTAGGAAATGAACAAAATATTCCATTGACTGCACTTACAATAGATAATTTTAAATATGAAAAAGTATCCTGATAGTTTAATTTATTTTTGTTCAATCATTAATGTTTTTAATAATATATTTGAAATTATTTCCAGGATTAAAAAAAAATTATTTTACTACTGTATTTAATAATAAACACATGAAAGAAATTGAAATAATTTATAAAACCACTATCAGACCTGTAGTAACACATTGTAGTGATACTTTCATAAATAATATATTATGAATGTGTGTGTGCAACTTATTAATCTTTGAATGCGAAGTTTTAAGTATTTTTGTACCAATAAAGGGGAAATCGGAAATAATGAACTTTATTATTTAATCAAGCAAGAAAACTCTCAATTTATTAAATCTTTGCATTGTTATTTCATATCAAAATAATAGATGAAAATAAGGTTTTAGGGAAAAATTGTTAACTGGAGACTTTTGAATCAGACTTAAAGAGAGACCCCAGAAAAAATAGTTTGATCATACACACAAAGATCATGGAACTAGAGGACTGGAAATCTTAAAGTATAAACAGTATAAAGTTACATTGTTCTGTAAGCTTAGGCTCACACCCTGGGTTGCAGCACTATGAAAAAAGAAGTGAGCCTTAAAAGTATTCCAATGACTATGAGTATAAGTAATACAATATGTGTGCTTTTATGTCTTCATTTCTGAGGTTTCAATTTGAATACTAAATTAAGTTGCTGAATGAACACAACTTCATTTATTGAAATTGTTCACAAAAAGAATTAAAAACATGATTGTAATTCAAGACTTTCATTTAAAAGTAAAATTAATGCAATGTAAAATCCAAGTTTTTATAATAACTATCTATATTTTTAGTTCTAATTATCTATTTTACAAATAAAAACAATATGTATTTTACATATTATAAAATTTCTGCTTCTATAGATTTTATTTATAGAAAAATGTCTATCATTTTAAAAAATTGATTAAATTTTACTAAAACAATAAATTGATGATTAATATAATTTAAAAACCATATGAATATTTAAAGTCTGATCAATTTAATAAGAAGTATGATGTGCACATACTATATAGTTAAATCTAGAACACACACATATAGTTTCATAACTACATTATGCCAATGTTGAAAATATTTTCTTATATTGAAAAAAGAATAGTTATAATCTAGATATTGTTAATAAAAACCAGTTTTTTTTATGGTTATATCAACATTTTATGATTATTTACTACAAGAAATATCTTTGGTGTACACACTTTCTTTGCATCTCCTAGCTTAACAGTTTTCTGATTTTAAATTTTTTAATTAACTTACATCAGTTATTGTTATTTCTTTTTCTTGTTTTATGCATTGATTTATTGAAGCAAAGAACTCTCATGTGTTTTACGTGATAAAAAATAATTTATTTTCCTATATGATTTGTTTTTTCTCTTTTTTATGTTACACTTATTTGCAGTAAAATGTAATAGTTGTTTTATTTCTAAGCAATTGTTATATATTTTGCATTTTTGGGAAAAATTGTGAAGTTTAAAAGTTGGCAGATATGAGATACAGATGTTAGCGTATATATCACTGAAAAGTATACAGTTAACATTCCATTCTTTTGTATGTTCAGTCAGATGGCTTACTGGAAGTTATTTCTTTGAGTGTTTTGAGTGACTGTTTAATTTAGGACACTAGGAATCACCTCTTTCTAAAACCTTGTTATCTCTTATTGAATGTGTCATTACCCAATTTACAGAAAATATTCTTTAGTAATAATAGTTCTACTCAATATAACAATAAGAAATCTATACCATAACGAAAAGAATTTCAAAAATATTTTGTCATGATATGTGGAAAGTGGCTTAAATGAATACAAGAAATATCTTTTTTGTACTTATTTTTTTCATTTATATCTCCAAAAAAATGTTAAGTGGCATTTTTATTTATTTTCCATCATTTATAAGAGTCCATATGATGGTATCGAATATGCTTTTAACATTCAACTTACAAAGCAAAAGTCTACTTGTAAAGTTTTCTACGCTTTTATACAAAAATCATTACTTTTGTTTAATTATTGCAAAATGTATTTAAGAAAATACAGTTTTTTTTATACCATAACTGTTTGTAGAGAATCATGAGTATCCCTTTGAGAGGCTATCTTCTGTGGGAGAATCGAAGGTGCAAGATATTATATGGACTTTTTCTCACTAGTGATTCACTGCTTTTAGTTTATGGTCTGTTCATAGTTTCTGTGTAGTCTCTACTTTACTTCTATACCACTAAACACCCATAGTGGTTAAAAAAAATAGGTTTAATAACATTTCTGAAGCTTTGTAGATGGCTTTAATCATAAAATATATGTCAAGATTGAATTTCATATGCATAAAAATATTATACACAAAGCTCTTATAAGTTTTTAAATAACTGCACTAACATGGAATTCATTTAATAATTTCTATACTAATATAAACTTGTTTAAAATAGCCTTGCTTTTGGTAGTTTAGAGCAATGTAGCTTAAGTGTATTTTTTTTTTACTTGTTTCAAGTTAAAAATCAGTTTTTGATGTCTAAAATCCACCTAAGTGTTTTTATTGTGACAATTTTCTTTGTAAATTAAATTTTCCCTCATGCATTTAAATTTCATCATAATGAGTCATTCTACTCTTTTCTTCTAGTAATTATATCTGACTTTTTAATTCCACTTAATATTAAACTTTAATTGTTTTTTATATTACATTTATAATAATAATATATATAATAATGATAAATAAAAATAAAATTTTAAAAAAAACCTCTTTAAATTTAGTTATTCTTGATTAAATCATAATAGATGTTTTACTTTCAGAAGCTTATTGGTATTTCCACCTTTTCTGAACAAGTACAGATACTTGGCTCATAAAGTTGTTGATGAAGTATATTTTCCATTTCTATGTAGTTTTTCTATTGGACAAGGAGACCAAAGACGGACACTTGTTGGAATATCAGATACTATTGCAAAGTTTGTTTTGTTTTCTTATGTTATTTATGTGTATATATATATATATATATATATACACACATACACACACACACACACACACACATATATATATATATATATATATATATATAATATATCTTAAATAAAATAAAACATAATCTTTGAAATTGAACATCTTATAAGTTTATCATTGTGTTTTGTTAGATATAGCTAATCTAGTTTGAAAAGTAGTAATTCATCATGTCACTAGTCATCTGCTCTAAGAAGAGTTCTCATTCTTAGCAATAGGTTTTGGTCACATTTGTCTTATATGCAAAAATTAACCAAAAAATGCAAACAAAAATTGTTAAAAATAGCATTAATCAACTGTCTTTATGACCAATCCATCAAAAGATGGAAGCTGAATGCTAAGGAATAATGTAATTTTTTTAAAGAGATTTATAGGATAATTAGAGAGTTTCTGCTGAAACAAAATGAGCTTTATAAAACTCCATACAATAGATGCTCATTTTATATAAACATGTAGGAACTGTTAAAATAGTTTTAAAATCAAAAGTTCCTAAAATACATAAATATTTAGTCTTTAAAATTATGGTTTTTACCTTACTGCTCTTTCTTTATAAATTAAGTACTATCAGAAAAGTTATCTTGCTGAAATATATAAAAATGTATGCAAAATAAGATTCATAATTATAAACAATTCTTACTTTCATTTTGAGGAAAAATGAGTTTATCACTTGCTTTTTATTTCATAATTATTTTAAAAAGTTGTGTGATTTTGTTAGCCATTCGTTTATTTGTTTTGCTGATGGGTCATTTGCTCCATGTTTGATATCTACAAGTTCTTTTTCATTCTCAGTCATGTAATAGTTCTTATAAACAAATTAAATTTGAATCCAGATTAAGGAAAGTCTTGAAGTGCCATCTCAGAAAGTTGTAGGCTTTTTGTCTAAGCTTATGCTGCATAACTTATCTTCACTTAAGTTATCTGATAAATTTTTGGTCTTCAGTTACTGTGGTTTACCTAGTAATGAACACAGATTAAAAAATGATTTTCCTTTAATTGGATTTTAAAGTTTTGGTTTTAGAATTTAAACTCTTTTTTACTCTTTTCACTGATTTATATTTAATGTTGAAATAGTTATCCAGAATTCAAGGATTTTCCTATAAATTATCATTACATCTTTGGGACCTTGTTTGGTCTAACCAATAGTTGATAAAATTGTAAATATTCATAAGTTAGAAATTTGTGAAAACAAAGGTATACATTTCTCTCTATAGATGTCTTTCTTGCAGACAATATTTTTTTTTAAGTACCATATCCATAATTAAGATTCCTTTAGTCAAATATCTATGTAGAACATGTTTATACTTGATCATGCCTTTATAAAATTGTTCTATCAGAGTGATAAATCTATATTAGCAACAGTATTTACATACTGTAATACATATGTGTAATTTTAAAGGGTTCTAGGTTATTCTTTGTTGAAGAATAAAAAAAGTAATAAAATTTGAATGAACAGAATCATTGTGTGTCAATTCAGGAAACAGAAGGAAACTCATTTTTGTACAAACAATTTTAATAAGTAAAGTCACTGTCCAATTAGCTAACATCTTCAAAAATAATTAGGACTGAATCTTAGGATTGAGGTCAGGAATAAATTTGTCAGACTGGTTTACCATGATTGAAAGTATTCTTGCAATTTTATGACATAACCTGATGTAAGTATGCACGAAATTTGTCTAAAGTTTTAGTTAGTTTTAGAACCATAGAAGCTACTGCTATATTTTTTTATCGATTATGGTTAAAATTCAAATATTTTGTTTCGAATGTGTATCAAATTAAAAAATTAAAATTTAAGTGTAAATATTAAGAAATAAAAAATATGGATAGTGTTGAATTATTTTTTATTCTCCTATAAGTAATGATTAGGTGAGTATTTTTATTTCATGTGTTATGCAATTAAAATTGCCATTGTGTGTAATATTTTATGTATATTGTGTAAAAATATTTGAAATATATTTATTGGGTTTACTGTGAATTTGCTTATATGCATTAATTATAAGCTTGAGTATTCATAAAAAAAGCGTGTTTGATTCTATCCAAGGTCAGATTGCATTTACACTATTTTTTCAGCTAGGTCTCACTGCCTGGTTAATTAAAATGTAAGTTTTAATAAAAATGTATGTTATTTAAATTATTGATTTAGCTTTATTGACTGGTTATCTCAGGTAGATTATGTTTATGCCAACATTTTTTTAAGATGCATGCTACTGCGCAGTTAATTAAAACCCAAGTTTTCATTAAAAAATAGGTTATTTACATTAGTGATTTAGTTTTATTGCCTGGTTCTCTCTCTTCTGTTCTAGACTGCATGATATTTTATATTTGTTTTGTGGTATGTATTCTTTGTGAAATTAGTTTTTAATTATTAGTTTTATAATACTTCTGCATTAAGTAATTATAATAAAGTATTAAGAAATTTGATATAATATTTTTGAAATCTAAAATAGTGTAAGATTGCATTGTTTGAAGTTCTAGTTTGAGCGTGATCTGAGTTTTGGTAAATTGTATATTGCACGAAGAGTCATAATTTAAGTTAGTAAGATAGCTGCAAATCCTATTGCAAAGATTTGTGTATGGTTAGTGATAGAAATTTATGGTTTATAATTTACGTTATTTATTGAGTGTTGTGTAAAATTTTTGACGTTTTTTAGTTTTACTGTGAATTATGTGTAAGGTTTAAACTAGAGTTTTTATAAAAATATGTTTAATAATGTGATAAAAAAAACTTGATGTTTTTTCCCCATAAAAGTGTATTTTATTTATGTTATTAATTTAGCTTAATTGCCTAATTCAATCCTGGGTTAGATTCCATTTTCACTGTTCTTTTTTTTCCTCCTGGGTTCACTTTTATATTTTTTTAAGTACCACTTTTTGGATTATTAAAATTTAAGTTTTCATAAACATGCATTTTATTTATGTTAAAAAAATTTGCTTTATTTTTCTACTCAATTTAGTCAGAGATTGTACTTTTTTTAAGGTGTTAGTCACTACTACCCAGTTAACCCCTTAACTGTCACATAATTTTGAAGAAAATGGTCATAAAGGTGCCTATTTTTTATTCAAGAAAATTATATAAAGCTGAATGTATGTACAATATTTGCAGTCATTTTTATTTTTTAAGTTAACTTTTAGCTTGAAATTAAAAAAAAATTGGGGGGGGGGGGAAAGCCAACATTCAGGGTTATTATGGCTGCATGTTAGTTTTCTTACAAAGAGAGAAAATAAAAAATATGTGTTTTAAACATTCAAAAAGAATTTTATTGCATTTATACATAATGTAAATAAATACTAGTAATTTTTACTTGCGTGATAAATTTGAAAGCATGAAATGCGAAGGCCAATATCACAATCAGGACAATAATGCAAATGTTTCTTTTCTGCTTCTTTTGTTATTTTTTCTCTTTTGTAACAACAAACTTTGCATTCTCTTGATGGTTGCCGTTTCTTATCTGTTGGAGGTCTCTGTCTAATAAAATGCCTTTCAATCAAACGGTTGGGGTTATCCTCCAAGCTTGGCTGGCCTCTTTTTGAAATGATATCCGATATTGAATAATTTTCAATAAGTTAATCCACTAAAGATAAACAGTACACCAAATGGGATTTTTTTCACCTTGGTTTTTGTAAATAAGGTACTAGTTTAAAATAGCTTGATCTAACCAATGAAAAATATTTTCTTAATATTTCTTTCCTCTTTTTCAAGCAATTGAATAAGCTCCAAGATGTTGGTTTACAATATCTACTGCTCCCATATTTTTACTGTAATCAATGACAGTTGTAGGCTTTTTGACAATTTTTTAATAATATTTTACATCTACCATGTCATTTGTATGTACTAGATAGCATAGTAACATCTTTATCTTTCCACTTCGTGACAAGAACCTTACCTTGACAAAAAGCAATATTTTCATTTTTTCCAATCTTTTTTACCAGTTCATGAGGCATTTCTTTTTAGTTTACTTTTACAGTTCCATATGTGTCTGTTTGAAATTTTAGAAGCATATCTGCCAGTTCTGGAGAGGTATAAAAGTTGCCTGTAAAGAGACAATATCCCTGTCTTAGAAATGGTTTGATGAGTGACATCATGACTTGAATTAACTGGGGTAGATCTTTATATTTCTGATCAAAAACCACACCTTTTCCAGTATTTGTGACTATATATATACCCTGAGCTTGATTCACATAATAAATAAGATTTAACTCCAAATCGAGATCTCTTTTTAGGCATATACTGTTGCCATTCTAAACGACATTTGAAGAGCATGATAGTTTCATCAATTACAACATCACATCCAAGAGGCACAACCCTTTGAAATAATTCATTCAGGTGCTCTAACACCGGCCAAATTTTATACACCTTTGGATTTGGATGTGTGTTAGAATTAAACACCTCGTTATTTACAAAATGCAGAAACCTGTGTTTTTCACAAAATCTGTTACAGGGCATTATACTCTTGAAAAAAGGTGTTGAAATAGAATGTTTCTTACTCCATTACTATTTTGTCTCTGGTTTTTTACAATACCTTGTAAAATGACTATTCTCAGAAATTTCATAATTTCTTCTTTCATGACTAGTGTCCAAGCTTTTCTTTTTTTTGAATAGGCGGAATGATGTAGAATTTCGACTATATTCAGCATATTTATCTGTTTCCGAAATAAAAGAGATTCATTAAATTATCATTTAAAAAATACTCATAATATTGTAACTCACCAGAACTTAGATCAAAATGTATATTTACCTTTGATGTTCCTAAAAATTTAAAACTTGGTGGTTCACTATCTTCTAAAGTAATTTTAGTCCATAATCGCCAGGCAACAGTACAGTTCCATTATCATTGCTTTCAGATTCAGTCCAAACTTTTATAAAAATCAGTTATTTCAGAGTCATTATTGTATCCATTTATACTAAAATCAGAATCACATTCACTATCTGGCTTTACCTCTATAAATCTATACAATATTTAAAAAAAATTTTTCTCAGAATGCAAACCACGTGTATTCACAAAGAGGCTAACTTAGTTACTCAAAAAACACAAAAGCATGTGCTTTGGAAAGTACTAACATTTCAAAAAACAGGTCTAAAATATACTTGCTTATAGAGTGCTGACATCTAGTTTAAAATAAATTAATCATCTCTAAAAACATTGCAAATAGTCTAGTGCAACCATCTGGTGTATATATTGAGAGAAATAAACATGATTCTTGGCATAAGAACTAGATTTTAAATATTTTTGGTGCATTGCTTTTGAACACTAGCCTGGAAATATCACAGGAGCTAGAAATAGAGAATGAAACTTCACTCCGTCACACACACACATTTTCACAGGTGTAAGAAGTAAGGGGTTTATTAAAATGTGAGTTTTCATAAAAATATTTTATTTACATTATTAAGTTAGCTTTTTATTGCCTGATTCAATGCAGTTCTAGATTGCACTACACTGAGGTTTATTAATTATTTTTTTAAGGTGGGTGCCCAGTTAATTAAAATTCAAGTTTTCATAAAAATGTGTGTTTTGTTTATGTTACAGGTTAAGTTTCATTGCCCGGTTGTCAACTACTGTAGAATGCATACTTTCTTTAGATTTGTTTTTTATTGTGTAATCTTTGTGAAGTTAGTTTCTAATTATTAGCATTTGAATACTTCTATAGTAAGTAATTATTATGAAATATTTGAAATTTAAAATACTGCCTTATTGCAAAGCTGAATTTCAACCGCAATTGTGATATTTGGGGTAATTTGTTATTGGGCATGATGGTGTAATTTAGGTTGGCAAGATAGTTTAAGTATAACGATTGGTATGAAAATCAGAAATCTCCCCAAACCTGGAGTTATCTCTGCTTTTACCTATCTTGGTAACAATTTATAAAACAAAAATTTATTTAGCATGTGAATGCCATCTTTCACAAAAATTTTTAAATTTTGTTTTAATGTTTATTAGATAGAAATTTATTATATATAATTTTAAGTGAATATTTTGTTATTATATGTTATATAATTTTAGAAATAATTGTAACTGTTTTTGGCATTATCTTTTGAAGTACATTTGTGTTACAGAAATAATAAATATGCAGAAATGCAAGAGTTGTTGTCTAAAATTTTCCAAGATTGCATTTAATTATTTTTCATATTAATCAAGAAAAAGTGAGCGTATTTCATATATTATTTTGAATAGTGAAATTAAATATTTCAAATTATTCTAAGTATATTTATTTCTTAATCTCTCATTTTTATTTAAATTTTTGTCTGATAGAATTTTTATAAGCAAATTAATATTTAAATTCAGCATTTTTCCGTTTTATTTGTTTAATGCATAATTGTTTTCTTTAACACGTTGGTTTCTAAATTATAAAATAAATTTCAAAAACTAGAATTGTTTGGAAATGATCTTGAATAATTCCTTGTTATTTACAAGCATTTATGAGTTCTTAAAGATCAAATCATGTTCATGCTTCTTGTATTTTTAAATGTGACCTTCAGAAGAATTATATTTGTACAGCATAGGAGATATTTGTTTGTTCAATAAGAAACTACTCATATTTTTCCTCATATTTTCCCTTCAATATGCTAATTAATTTTGAGCTTTTATAATTCTGTAGATTCTTTCACATTCTTTTAAATGAAAGTACAAGCTTGTGCCTTTTCATCCAGTAAAGTTTAATACTTTGAAAGGAATATTTTCCACATAAAAGAATTCAAAATACAGTGAAATAAGTTAAATAATGTAATGTTAAATGATGTGAATCTTATACCTTTTTTAAAAGGATAGTTGCATTAATCTCTATAAAATTTTGATTTGGCTATACATTGAAAGATTAATTAACATCTCGGAGATTATTCTAGATCTAAAAAATGGAAGGTCCTGAGGTTTAGAAAAAAGCACTCATTTATGTAAAAGTTCTTTCTAGCAGTAACTCAGCATGTAGAAAAATAAATGTTAGTATTTGGACTGTTATGTATGCAATAACGTAAAAAAATTACTTTTTTATTTTTGAGAACTCAAAGTATGGCAAGCAAAGTAATTTATCCTCTGGAATGCTCCCTGTTAAGAATTTTTAAAAACATTGTACCACTTAAAATAAAAAGATTAATTATGTGTGGCATTCTTTGAAAATTACTTTTGTATTCTGTTTGTTTCTATTCTGTCTGAGAGATTAAAAGGAAAGAAAAATATTAAGACTCTTATAATAAAATTTATATAGTTGAGAAAGAAAATGGATGAAGACTTTTAAAAATTTATGTTATATCATAGAAAAATATGTAGTTCAATTCATTGAGAAGTTTATAAATAAATAAAATCTTTTGCTTGTTTCTTTATTCAATTTAATAAGAAAAGTGAATGAAAGAATAAAAGCATTTTTCATTTTTCGAGAATATTGTGCTATTTTTATAAAAGTGCTCATTTATCTTGATACATTTACTTTTCTTTCTGGCATTTTATTTTTATACATTTCCCCCTAACTTAACTCTTATATTTGTTTATTCCAATAGTTTACAAAAAGGTTTATGCTACATATTTTTAATATCACTTGTTCTTGTCAAGTATGAAGTTAGATTTTACAATGACATTTTTACTTAATTTCTAGAAAATATTTTATGGTTACTTAAACCAAAAACTGAATTAACCATTAATGATTCAAATTGATATGATATAATGTCTTATTTTTAGATGCTGTTTACCATTTAAATGTGTGCATGAGAAAATTATTCATTTATCTGAAGCAAAAGAAAAACCAGTTGACTGTGTATGTTCTTCCCGTATCAAATCTTTATCGCTTTTACCTACCCAGTTTGTTTCTTCAGCAGTTAAGAAAACGGATGAGAATATGAAGGATTCTGATTTATCTAAAGAAAAAAGAAATGCTGTTAGGTACTTGTTGTAATTTAATGTATTCCATTTTATTTTTAAAATTTTAAGATTTATTTGATTGCATTTTTTTCTTCCCAAAATTTTATATTAAACATTTAAAGATCAAGTAGTTGGCAAATTTTTGTAAAGGTTCGTTTTATTCATGTAAAAGTGATTTATTATGTATTTTAAGAAATTTTTTAGCCTTGTATTTTCTTTGATGTGTTAATAATTTTTTTAGTTAATTACAAACATATAAGGCATTGATTCAATTTTATTTGTGTGTGAATTCTTAGAGCATATTTATTTGTTCATTTCAAGAATCAACTTTTTCCTCGTATTTCTTCTCAAATATGCTAACTTATTTTGAGTTTTTATAATTCTGTGTATTCTTTGCCATACTTTTAAGTGAAAGTGGAAGCTTGTTCACGTTCACTTAAAATAAAGGTTAATACTTTGAAAAGAATATTTTCCACATAAAAGTATTCAAATTAGAATAAAATAAGTCAAATAATACAATATTAAGTGACATGAATTTCATACATTTTTTAAAAGAATAGTTCAATTTATCTCCAAGATTTGGATTTTAGCTATATATTTGCTTTTATAATTTTAAGAATTATTTGACCATTTTTCTTTACATAAAACAAAATTTTATGTTAAATGTTTGCAGATAAAGTGGTAGCAAATATTTGTAAAGGTTCTTTTATTCATGTAAAATTTACTATGTATTAAGAAATTTTTTAAGTTTTGTATTTTCTTTGATACATAAATAATTTTTTTAATAAATTACAAATATAAAGAACTTTGATTCTATTTTATTTGTGTGTGGATTCTTAAACTATGAACCTCAAAAACACATGATTCGCCGTAAGAATATTCTTAACAGGATTCTCAATAAATTTTGCATATATATACCATATTAAATAGCTGAATTTCAAAATAATTTAAATGATTCCCAATTTCTACTTTTAAACTTATTCATTTTAATTTTAGTGCTTTTAAAATGCATTATAATTAAATATATAGAAATATACTATAATAATTTGTGTATATGACTTTTTCTTAGGGAACGGAACAAAAGACCTGACAAATTGCTTTATGTTCCCCGAGCTTTACGGGTAAAGAAAGAAAATCTAGTTTGTGATAGTACTGAAAAAATTGAAGCTAAAATACTTGTTGAAAGAACATCACGACCATTGCAATCTCAAGTTGTTTCTGAAATAAAGATAATACCATCTACTTCATGTCAGAAGGAGCAGAGAACTCTAGTTTCTTTATATACAAATCAAGATTTTAAAAGCAAATCTTTCATAACATCTGATTCACTTTTAAAAATTAATTCTGTTTCTCAAGATGCTGGAACATCTGAGCGTGATCAGATACAAAGTCTAAAATCAATTATAAGTGATGATTGTCTGTCAGACTTAAGTTCTGATTCTGTTTTGAATGATGTTGAAGAGAAATGTGATATTGGGAATAAGGAATCTACAGATTCACAAGCTCATTTAAAAGAAAATAATCTTATTCGGTTGAGTGAAATTTCATTGAATTCTTCATTTTCAAAGTTAAGTGCATGTGATCAAAATTCTGAAATGAATGTGATATATTCTAATGAAAATCCAAATATTCAAGATAATGAGTCTTGGGAAAGTATGTTTAATGATGATGGTGATTGTTTGAATCCAGATTTCGTTAATGAAGTAGGTTTGAAATATTTTATTTGTAATGACTTTTTCACTGTCTTACTAAAATTGATTTTATTAAAAAAAATTGCTTGCTATTTTTTAAAAAAAATTAATAACTTTAAGTTATATATATATATATATATATATATATATATATATATATATATATATATATATATATATATATATATTTGTTTTTTGTTATGAGCCTCATACAAGTTGATAATTATCAAACATTAGCCACCAAGATGAACAAAAATAATTTCCTTTTTTATTACTAAAATGCATTCGCTTTATGAATTTATCATAAAAGATTTTAAAAACTGCTTTTAAACTGCTCAAACAATTGGTAGGTTATTATCTGCTTCTAAAGTTTTGCATTCGCAACATTCATTATGTTTCCAATGACATGAATTTTTGCACTATTTCAGTTAGCCTAAGGATAATTTGAATGTTTGTGATTATGTGATTTAGATTTTAATTTTTCAACTGCATTTTATTTTAAATACAATTGCAGAATTTAAATCTGCAAATCCTACTTTATTTATTAAACTCAAATTGAAATTCGTTACACATAAATATTTATTGTTAATGACTTAAGAAAAAAATAATTATTTCTGATTCCAAAATCTGTTCAGAAAGTCTCATTTCAAAATGTTGATAGAAAAAGGAAAAGATGTAGATCAAACATTAAATGGATTGATACCAGTGAGAAAATATTACAAGAAATCAGAGTAAACAGACTTAATTGTTCACTAAGCATTTATGTGATGTGATTTTTGTTTTATGACGTAAGGTAATTGCTTAATTCGTTTTCGTTTTATGACGCATGGCATGTGCGAAATTAGTTTTGTGTTCAACCATTCATGTATCAAATGAGAAATTATTTGGTTACAATTTAAGAATTTGTAAAGTTAATGCTCTTATTGGACTTGTCTTAGAGTGTCTAATTTTTAAAATATATATTTTTTGGAATTTTTAAAAATGCTTGTGAATTTTTGTTTAGTTGGACATTAAAAGATCTGTGCGGGTTACTAATCATGTGCATGGTCAGTTCGATTTGTACCTCGCAAAGTTTGTATGGTGAAGAAATGAAAATAAAATGTAGATTTCTTCGAAGCAGTGAAAACTTTATTTTTCGACCAGTTGTGTTGATTGCCAAACTACTGTTGATTGATTTATTTCGTTTTTCATTAAAATTGCTATATCTAATACATGTGTATATATTTAAAGAATGTATGTTTACATAAGTAAATATATCTTTAAGTAAGCTGTATTGCATGTTTCAAAGTAGGATTATGCAATATTGAAATTTTTTTAAGGCAAAAAAATAAATAAAGAAATAAATAAACTGGTTCATTAAAATTAGAGTTTAATAAAAAGTAGGGTTTCTTTAAATTAGAAAAATTTAGTTTTATTGTCTGGTTGTCATTAGTAGGTAGCACACTGAAATTTACTGAAATTTTTTAAGGTGGGTGCCACTGCCTAGTTTATTAAAATTCTAGTTTTAATAAAAAATGCAATTTTTTATTAAAACTAGTTAAAAATTTAGCTTTATTTTGCGTGTGTGAACTTTTGTAGACTTCTTGATACTTAGTTTGTATTTGTTTTTTTATTATGTAATCTTTGGGTAGTTAGTTTCCAGTCATTAGCATTATAATACTTCTGTAGCTAGTAGTTATAAGGAAATATTTGAAATTTTGATGTTTTTAATTTTAAATAGCAAGTGATTGCAAAGTTGAAGTTCGAATGTGATCAGTATTTGGTAGCCGAATATTGCATGTAGTGACATAATTTAGGTTGGAGATATATCTGTGCAGCGCTTGCCATGAAAATTGGAAATAGTTCCAAACCTGCACACTTCCCTAGTCTTTTACTGTAGTAACTTGCATGTTGCTTTCATGCTTAAATTAGTGCATTAATTTCTAAAAAATGCATTGATAGAAACTAATCATAATTTTTTTTCTTCTTAACATATTAATAGTTGATTGAATCAGATTACTTAGAATGTCTAAAATCAGAGAGATTCCACTGTAAGTATGATGTAGAATTTTGTGCTTACAGTGGAATCTCCCTGAATGAGTCATCTACACTATAAGTATGTTTCATGAAAAATATTTGCTAACCAAAGCTATTTTTACCAATGATAACTATTTAAATTAAATAAAATGATATGTATCCTTTATTTAATTTAAATGGTTATGAATGAACTGAATTGAAAAATTACTTCAATTTTTTCTGCTTTTAATACAAAAAACTGCCTATAAGTATTTTTTTTTTTCTTTGTTTCAAAATTTGGCAGAAATAAGATACATACTATCATCAAGATATATATAACTTTTAATGCACATAGCTGCTGTCTAAGTATAATATTTCTTATATGCAATACATATTCTTATGCTTCTTCATTTTACTTACCTTATTCTATTTGATTTATCTCTTTTATCCAATAAAATGAAATCTCCACAAGTTTTTTTACAATTGGCTCAAGGTTGTGCTTATCAATTAATTCATCATTGATACTATTAGCTCTGTATTCTTGATCAGAAAAGTCTTATTATTTACTTATTTGTGATTATTAAAATTTTGTAGCTCTAAAATTATTAATGATGCAGGAATTTTTTATTATGGAATCTCTCAAGATAAGATCCTTGAATTCCGTGACTGAATTAGCAGTAGAAATTCACTTTGTTTCTCACTCTGCTATCACATTTTGCACACGATTACTAATTGAAATGAGACTTATTGTTTAAACATACCTTACCTAGTAGCCAATCTTGAGCTCTTCCAAGGCCAACCAAGCACTAAGCATTTTGTTTGACAATATATATTATTCTTCTAAAACTTCTTTTATAGTTAAAAGATCTATTCTACCTCACTTTAATATTTTGTTGATTTTCACATTTTTACCAGAAAATGATCTTCCTAAATCTCTTTGGTATTAAAATTGGTTCTTTCATTTACATCAAAGCCATGTTTATGAGTTATTCACTATAGAAGATTTTGAAATTATCTGTTTGTCTATTGTCTTAAAAAAGTGAATTGTTTAAGTGAGAACTATATCTTTGACATCATAAGCAAGTAATTGTAATATATTTGTACTTGTACTGTAAATTATTTTCCAAGAGAATTTTGCATAAGTACTGAGCTGTTTTCACATGTCGCTATTAAAATTCCAACCATCTACCTTGAAAAATATGAATGCAGAGAGCAGAAAAATAACACCTGTATGTGTTCAGTAGTTTCTGAAATCGAAGGCAGAATTTTCCTCTTCAAAAAATTGTCCTATCAGTGGTTACAGAATTCTTAAAAAGTAGTTGTCAATAAATTAAAAATTTCATCAAGAGGTCTTTTCTATGAACTTGATGAATGTGTAGGTGAGGAATTTAAAGCATTAAGATGTAGAGTACTAAGTTCAACTCAAACAGTTAAATCTTATAGATGAGAGGACTTTTTAATCTGTAAAAAAAGTATCTCATCACAGTCTTGTAAAACACTCACAATACTTTTTGATAAGTCTTTTGGTCTCCTTTAAATAAATTGAAGGTTTAATATTCAGAAATATAATTATTCATTGTAAGATAAATTTTGATTTTACAGTGAATAAAAATGTCTAGTAACTTGTTGAATAAAATATGAAAAATAGTTAAAATTTGGGAATAGTATTATGAGTTCAAAAAAATTACTTGCATTTGCATGTGATAAATTATCTATCATTACTTTGACTTCATTCAACTAGAAGACAGTGACCAGATTTTTCATGAATTGTCATATTTGCATTTTACTTTTCCTCAAAAGCATCACTTTTATGAAGACCTCATTTGACATTTATGTTAACTAAGCAAATCTTAAATTAAGAAGTCACAAGTTAAGCAAGGTATGATTGCATTTTACTTCCGGAATAATTTCAGGTATCTATAATTTTGTAAGAAGACATTTAACTGCAGCTAACAGTTCTGGCATTCAGTTCGGGCAATTACTGTGTGCAGTATTTGTGATGCCCGAACTGAGTTCGTTTCTACTTTAGGATGCTTAATTCCCTATTTTCCTAATAATCACACAAGTGGTCCTAGTTTTTTACAAATTCCAACTTTGGTTCTGAAGTTAGTCCATGACTAAAACAACACTAGGTGATGTTAAAGTTGATCAACATCTTACAGACTTCCTGGTTGCTAGAAAAAGAGGTAAAAGATATTACTGGAAAATATTTTTCGATCTCCAGCACCAGGTGTTATATAAATAACTGCTTTATTTTGCATACTTCAGCTTGAGGTGTGAAAAATATAGATTTCAGAAAATCAACTGTTGAATTAAATAAACTGAATGTTCAACTACCAGGACCAGAGCGTCGTAGTGTAAGCTTACTGTGTCTCACAGGTTGACACATTCCAGAACACATCTCATCAATGGGAAAAAAATCTACTCCAACCAGCCAGTGTTTTATATTCTGTCGTAAAACCGATGAACAAGGGAAGAGAATAAGGCATGAGACAAGAGTTTATTGTAAGAAGTGCAATATATAGGCTGTTGAGCATTACCTTGTTTTAGGATATACCATACTGTAAAATTTATGTATTGAAAATCATATTGTTGTTTTTTTATATTATACTAGTTATATTTAGCTTCAAAATTTCGCTTAATTTGCTCAATATGAGTAACATGTATGTGTAATCAATGTCTTATGTGTATGTAAAAAGTATAAAAATAGTAGTTATTGTATTTAAAACTTTATTTTTGTAATAAAAAAGCATTTTTTAACTCTTATAATAATATAAAGAATAAAATTAAACAGTCAAAGAATTTTCCATTTTTGGTCTATTTTTCTGAAATACAGTCGCAGTTAAGGGGTTAAAAACTAAATTGTTATCACAAAAAATTAAATTACAGATCTATAGAATGCTTATCCGTCTTGTTTTGACCTATGCCTCGGAAACTTGGACTTTGATTGTAAGAGAGTAGAGGCTGTTGGGTCTATTTGAATGCAAGGTTTTAAGAAGAATCTTTGGAGGTATGAAGGAAAACGGTATTTGGCGCAAAAAATACAATGAAGAAATCTATCAAATGTACAAGGAACCAGACGTTGTTCATCACATTAAAGTAAGCCATCTTAATTGGTTGGACATGTTATTAGAATGAAGGACAATAAGACACTGAGAAAAATTTTTTTTGCAAAACCCATCAGCATAAGAAGAGAAAGACCACAGCTGAGATGGGTGGATGCAGTCGAAGAAGACTGTAGGGTCCTTGGAACAAAAAATTGGAAGAGTTTGGCTGCCAGTAGAGGTGAGTGGAAGAAACTTATTCAGTAGGCCTTGGCCCATCCTGAGCTGGCGCGCCATGAATGATAGCTATAATTTTCTACCAATATTCCTTCAGGCGCAATCAGCGTTGCCAACATTTCTTCAAATCTAATTCCTTAAATACAATATTGCCAACTCTGAATGCTGAAAATATTTTGCAATGTAATGAAAATTTCTCTTCACTAAAATGACTTGTCCTATGTTTTTAGAAGGTAGTATTAAAAATAGTGAATATAAAAACAATGATTCAAAACAACAATGAAACAGTGATTCTGTAAATTAATAAGTTTTTCCTTGCTTTTCTATGGTAAAAATAGTTTTCAGAAATGGTTTAACCTTTTGCATCCATTTCAAATATATCAAGTACTTCTAATACTATTGAAACACCTATACAATCAAATGTTTTTCTCTTTCTCCTTTACAAGTTAGATAGATCGAGGAAGTTTTTATAAGAGATTTTCTTTGAAAACAATTATCATTTTTGTCATTATATATAAAATTTAATGAATTGTGGGAAGAAAACCTATATGAAGAGCTGCCTGATATATTGATTTGTGATATAAATATTTTTTTTTTTTTTTTTTTAATTTGAAAAATTTGGTCTAAAAGGTGCAAATTAGATGTCAACAAAAATATCGATGAATTCTTACTTTAAAGCAGTATTTAAAATATTTATCATTATTATTAGAGGTTTTGAAATCTAATGTAAATATGATTTGATCTAATGTAAATTTTTATAAATGCAAATGCAATTCAGTATCTTACCATTGTAATATGAAAATACACATTCTTTAACATCTGTGTGTGTGTGTACATATACTTTATACTGAGTAAATCAATTTTTAAAGTTTTTTAGTATCCCTAAATTTTTCAGTAACTTTATGAACATTTATTTATTTTCTGGAATGATTTAATTTCACTTTAAACTACTAATACTAAAAAATTCACATTATTTCACCACATTTTAAATATTTGTTCTAAAAATGTGTTTAAATAATTGATACATTATTATTAAAAAGAGCATTTAATGTACAGTGTGCTGCAGTGAATTATTTTATTCAATTAGAAAATGAATCTATTTTACTTTTATAGATCAATAAGAATATTTTACCTTATTTCTTTACTACTGATTAGTCACTGATAAAGGTATTTCTCAAGACAGTTCATTAAAATTTATAACTTTTATTTATTTATTTATTTTGGAAGGTTATAATATCTAGAAAATTCTGATTGAAGTCATTATTAACATTTTTGCTTTGCTAAAGAAAAAATTTACATTGTTGCTTTATATTTTAATGGTATCCCTAGACTTGTTACTATGTTTACTCTTTTTATGAGGACCTTCGAACTTATATTTTGCTTGTACCTCCACACATTACTGAGCTCCTATTAGAGAGAAAAAGAAAAAAACATTTCCTTCAGTTATGGGTTATTTAGTCGGATATTTTTGAATGTATTTAACATTGAAATATTTTGCTGCATTCTGACAAATTGTTAGAAAAGCAACTTGATTTCAAACTGTATGCCTTTTTTAGGAGCTGAATAGTCGTTGCTGCTGAATTTCACAATTAAGCTCTGGTTTATCTTGGCAACTATGTCAAATTTTAAATGAATATCTTAAAATGCATTGGTAAAGTTACTCTACAGTTCTGATTGGTAAATTAAATTTTGCACACTAAGTGTATGACAATGAATCCCTTTTACATATAAATTATATGTGATGTTATATACTTTTGTTTCATTTACCACATTTTCCTTGGGATATCATAAAGCTGAATTTTTAGTACTGTTACATTGTTATTATAGAATTTTACATTTGACAGTTTATTAAACATTTGATATATTGCATGCTTGTTATCTTTACTTGCATGAAATTTAATGCTACACCTGTTTTTGTTATTATACAAGGCACTGAAATTAATACTGTTATATTTTTAGTTACAGAATTCTTGGTATCAACCGTGTAAGTAAAATTTTAATCTTATGAGCTATTATTCTATACTTAATGAAGAAAATGCTAAAGAAGTGAAAGCACTTTCTTTTCATTTGTGCCTTTCTTCTAATATACTTTAGCAAGCTCTCATGTAACTAATCACACTTTGTCGCTCTTTATTGCTTTTAGAACTAAATTGTGTATGTTTTGTGTGTTATTCATTTTATTATAATGTAAGACATGTGAAATATTTTTATTTTATTTTATTTTATTTTTAAACTCTGAACTAATGTTAATTTTTAAAAGGAGATTCATGAGAAATTAAAATTAGTTTTTTAATGTTCTCACAATGTCCTTTTTTTCATATAAATGTTTATAGAGGAATTTTAGAATCCTATTTTAAATGTGCAGGCTATAATAATTACATTTCAAGTATTAAAACACACCTACTAAATTAAGTGATCAGAAATATCAAGCTCACTCTTAAATTAACAAACAATATGAATTCTTAAGAATTATCTTGTGAAATTGCTAAATTTATTTCTCATTTGTTTTTATTCCATTAACATACATGATTTAAATCACAAATTTGAGTAATATTCACTGATTATAAATTAGATTTTTATTTTCTAATTAACATTAAACATTAATATACAGTCTACATATAACGTAATTTCTCAAAAATATGTTTTGCTTCACATAAGTTTCAAGAT
Organism: Latrodectus elegans; assembly: GCA_030067965.1. Classification (NCBI taxonomy): domain Eukaryota; kingdom Metazoa; phylum Arthropoda; class Arachnida; order Araneae; family Theridiidae; genus Latrodectus; species Latrodectus elegans. The sequence goes on from CM057809.1 coordinate 115,819,532, forward strand.
TTACTTTTTAAAATTTTCCTAAAACATCTTATAAATCTCTTAATAGAATGACTAAACAAAAGAATTAAGACTTTAATGCTTGCAATTTCTTTAATGAATGTTTATTAAAAAACGTAAAATGCAATAAAAAAATAATCAAATTAATATTTGAAATCACTTAATTTCAGCTGTGTAAAGTTACTGGTCGTCTTAAAGTCAAAGTTGCAAAAAACAAATATTCTGAATACCAACCAGTATTTGAATCAGTTTCTAAAGGTATGTTTAACTTCTTTGTATTGTTTATGTAAAATTTACTAAATTATTAAAAAATAATTCATTAAACCACTGGTTTTAGATTTCCATCTGGAAATTGATTTTTCTTTCGGAAGTTTTAGAAGTAAATGTTTAAATTAAAAAAAATTTATTTTAAAGTGGTGTAAAAATTTTAATATTCTACTACTTTATAAACGAGAGTTTGCAAATCTAAGATTTAGTAATCATCCATAATTTAACACTAGAAAGCACACTTCTGACTCTGGTATTAGAGGTTGCATGATGTAATTAATTCACCCCAATCAATTTTATTTAAAGATAAACTATTTCATTATGAACTCTGTTTGATTAGGGAAACTATAACTTTATTCACAGGAAAGTTTTTTATATTTAAGGAGATAAAACCTTCATAAATCATGAAAATAGAATTATGTTCTATTTTCATAATTGCGATTTTGAATTGATATACACATCTAATAAACTCAAGAAGAATGATTTTTGGTAGTAAAATTATCACATTTTGTATACTAGAAATTGTATATCTTTTATTTGAATCATGGATGTGTTATTCATCAGCCTTTGTTGGATTTTAAACTTTTTATGGGGTACTAAATTTCTAATTCACTTGAATTGACTTAATTGATTTTTTGGCGCTAAAAGCATTTGCACACTTCATATCTTCATATGTTGTCTATAGTAAATAGTGATTAGTATTTAAGGAATTTTTTTATTTGCATATATGTTTACAGAAATCTTGATGTTACATTAATTCTAGTATTTATTTCTTTGAGTTCAATGTGAAATAAAAAATAACAATAAATAAAACTAAAAAAAAAACTGTTGCAGGGCTCGGAGTTGTCCTGAAATTCCTGATTTTTTAAAAAACGTTCTGAAAATGTCCTTATATTTCAAAATCCTGGAATTTCTTACTTTTTTTTTTACATTCTTTTGAAAGAATAATTTTATATTTTTCAGTAGTAACCAGTGAAATATATATATATATTTTCAACTGCTTACTATGCAAGAAGAAAGAGAAAATTTTCCCCCTTTTTTGTTCTGTTTCAAACTGGAAATAGGGTTGCCATACATTCGTCTCCACCTTGTTTTTTTAGCCATTGCTATGAATGTCTGACATCAAAAAAATTTAGGTTTGGGTTTACCATTAAATTCTATTTTCTGCCTTTACAGACAAAGATTCTGGTTTTAGTAGTGCACAACTATTTACAATGATGGCGAAATTGTGAGAATTATTCGCCTATGTTTATGTGCATACGTGAAATGCTTATCTCACCATTTTGAAAGATTTTGATGGGTGTTTTAAAGAATGTTTATTAGCAAGCTCAGAATTTTATTTTTTGAAAACAATTTTCTTTTAAAAATGCCAAGGAAAACAAAATTTTCCAACAACAATTTGACAAATGGTTGGAACTGCAAGATGGGAATAAATGCCTAATCAAGACCTGGTGCCGAAGTGTTGACGATGTTCATTCTGCAGAATGCTTTGTATGCAAAAGCAAATTCAGTGTTTCAAATGTGGGTTTTAGACAAGTGCTTGCTCATGCAGATGGATTAAGACACAAAAATGCTGTGAACTGTTACAAGAATCAAACACTATTTACTATCAAGTCATTAACTTCATCTGAATCCTAGACATAAGAAACTAGAAAACTAAAATGGTTTCAGCTTTAATAGTTTTCTCTGATGTCGTTTTGGCAAGGCATGGTTAGTTATTCACTACTACTGACTACTAAAGTCATGTAGTAGTGAATAACAAATCATGGCTTCCCAAAACGACATCAGAGAAAACCATTGAAGCTGAAACCATTTTAGTTTTGGTGGCAATAAAAAATAATTATTCTTTTTCATCTTTGAATGATTTAGCTAACATTTACAGAGAAATTTTTGACGATTCCTCCATAGCAAAAAATCTCAAATTATCTGACAAAAAAGTCAGGTATATGATTAATTTTGGATTAGGTCCGTATTTCAAAACTCTTTTGTTTCAGGGTATTGGCACTTCATATTTTGTTTTACTTTTCCATGAAACTACTACAAAACAAATAAAGAAACAGTTGGATATTTACATCTCATATTGGTCTGATAAACAAGGTAAAAATGTCATTTGTTAACTTGAATCACATTTTTTAGAGCATGCTGAAGCCAATGAAATTATAAAAAATTTATTAAGTTTTATTCAAAATAATGGTTTGAATTTAGAAAAATTAATGCTGTTGTCAATGGATGGGCCAAGAGTTAATTTAGCTGTTTTAAAGCAAATAAATAGTGAACTGAGTATGCAAAGTTTACCAGTACTAATTGATTTGGGTACATGTTGCTTACACATAATCCATAGAGCACTACGTAAGGGTATTTATAAAATTGATTGTAATATTGATGGATTTGCTATAGATATTCATCAATTTTTCAAATTATCTCCTGCAAGAAGGGAAGATTATCATACCTTACAGTTAGAAATACTGGAAGAAACTTTAGCTAGACATAGTTTCCTTTGTCATGTTGAGAGCCATTGGTTAACTTTGGGCTCCGTTTGAGAGAGAATTGTTGAGCAATATGATGTTCTAAAGGAATATTTCATTGTTAAAGTACCCATAGAGTCGAAATCTCCTCTTTCTGATAGACATCTTCAGATTATAAAACATTTGAAAGACCCTAAGACTCTGGCATATTTGCATTTGGTTTCATTTTCCTGTAAAACTTTTGAACTGTATTTACTTCTAATGCAAAAAGTCGAACCTTTAGTACATGTGATGTACAGTAAGTTAAATGAACTTGTTCACAGTATTATGTTTAAATTCTTCAACCCAGAAAAAATCTGTAAAAAAAAATGGAGTAAAGTGTCTACCAATTAATGTTGATTCAGGAAAAAATTGGTTAAATTTAAACAAGATTGAAATGGGTCATGATGCAACAGCAATACTGGAAGAGCTTACTGATAAAACATTTCTACAAAGTGTCAGAAGCTTCTACATAGCAACTTCAAAGCATTTGCTTCAAAAACTTCCTATAACAAATCCTTTACTGAAAGATCTCCAGTGTTTGTCTCCATATAATAGAAAAAAAGAAGAGTCTAGGAGTTCATTTAGCAGATTAATTCAACATATTCCTCATGTGAATAAAATTTCTTAAGATTTTGATAAGATGAATGAAGAGTGGATTCTTTACATGTGTGAAGATGTTACTTTGATTGTGAATGATTATGATAATGATCAAAATATCTGTAAATATTGGAATGTGGTTTTCAATATAAAAGATGCTGGTGGTTGTATAAAATATACCACTCTTTCTAGAGTGGTTAAAGTATGTCTGTCGTAATTGAATGTAAATTCCCAACCAGAAAGTGGTTTTTCATAAAGAAGTTCTCTTTGCTCAACAGTTCTGTTGTGACAAAGAAGAGAGCTTCTTTATTGGAATTAACAGTTCAAAGTTTACAGAGTTGTCATGATGTTATTCGAATGCATGGCAATTCTGTTTCCTCTGTTCCATATACCAAAGAAATGATACATTATATTCAGAAATCTCATGCAGAATATGCATCATATATTGAAAAATCAAAAGATGTAACACAATTAGAGAAGAAAAGAAAAGATGAGGAAGATGTAGAAGCTACTTGTGAAAAAAGTTTAAACAATCACACCTATTAGAAAAAATTAATGAACTTAAGAAAGAAAAGAAAAATTTGCTTGATATTCAGTGTGCAGCTTAAAAAATTTTGGATGATGCAACTAAAAAATAGCATGTGCTATCAGTGATGATAATATGAGTGATGTAAAAGTTGGACAAATGATGCTGTCTGCTGCTAATGCAGAGATTGCATCTGTGAATGATAAGTTAAAAAAGTACAGTATTAAATTATCGAAATTAAATGCTAATGCATCCAGTTCAAAATGAACAGTATTCAATCATACATAAATTAACTGTTAATTTAAAGCATTTATCATATAACTTATTAATTTTCAAAAAATGTTCAGTAAAGAAAGTTTAAATTTCTGTATCATTTTTCATATTGTTGTATTAAAAATTAAAAAACTCAGAATTTATTAAATTGTTTATTCCTTTCTAAAATGTGTTTTATGCATAAAAAAGAAATTAATATGTAAAAGTAACATTAGTTTTGTTTAATTATTGAAATATGTCCGGAAAAATGTCCTGGTATTTCTTGAAAATAGTGCCCTGAAAAAAAAATTTCTGTACTCCTACCCCTGCCTTTGGTTATTTTAAGGTTTGTAATTTCATTTACTGTAACTAAACTTTCTTTTATAAACTGAATAAATTCTAGTTTTTCTTTTTAGTTTCATCAACAATTAAATTTTAAGTTTTCTTATATTTTTTAATTTGGTTTTTCTTTATTTGAAATTGTTTTTTTTTTTAAAGTTATGTTTCTTCCAATTCAGATTCTTTGTTACTTTCATTGCTCACTTTAAATTAACTATCAGTATAACTGTACATTTTTTCAGCAAGTTGATCTTTACTGGTTTGATTAATATCTTCTGCAGAAGTTTCAACTTCATCTAACAGAATTTTCAAACTTTCCATCTTTTTCTCTTTGTTGATTTACATTTGTACACCTTTGTTAAATTTCATTATTAATTATGATTAATCAATTTTACTATGATATAATGTTACAACAACAGTTGTTTATTATTCAAGATGAAGTAAGGATGTAATTTAGTGTCATAATTAAACTACCTTCATAATAATTCTTTTCTAGCTACCTACTTTTGAATATATTAGAATAATGAATTAATTTTAGAGCAAATTTGGCAAAAATAAACCTGTTGTCATATTTTTCATGTTCATTAATGATAAAAATGTGTAAACAAATACACAAATGGCATTTTTGAAATTTTTCTTTGTAATGAAGATATAAAAGAAAAAATGCCCTAATTAGAAAATGTTGGCTAACAAGCAAAAAAATTGATTCATTGAAAGTTTTGAATATTTGGTTGTACATAATTTTAATTATTGTTTTAAGATGATAGTAATGTTGAATTCGATTTTTTTACTCAAACTAAAATACTGACTTAATAGTTAATTTGTGAGATTTTACTAAACTTGAAATATTTGATTAAAATCTCATTATTTGCACTATTATGCACAGGTATTTTTAAATTAATACAATGTATAGGCGTAACCTAGATATTATGTTTACATAAAATATCTAATCAAAGATTTGTCAATTTGATTCACTTGATTAAACCACAGAGTTTTATTTTATAAATATAAATCTCCAAATTGTTATTTTTTTAGAAAACTTTTGAGGTTAGGAATAGTACTTGATATCAGTACATTCAACATTTCTTTATTGCCAAAATAAATTTTCATAACTTTTAAAATCCCTTTTACCTTAAAATTTTTAGAATACTCTAATATCATTCTTAAATGCTTTAAGTTATTTTTATTAATTTAAACTTAGTTCTTTTAAGTAATTACTGAATTTTTGGTGTCAATTTTCAGCGTAATTACCTAATATTTTAGACCAAATAGTTAACTACTAGTTTTGAATAATTCTTTTAATTTTTGTTAATTTCTAAAATAAAGACTGTTACATTATCCTTGTTATTAATTTTTTTTATCAGCACTATAAATGAAGTTGTTTGAGGAAAAATATAAAAAATTATATTTGAACATCCTTAATATTTAAATGCATGCTTATGGTACATGTCTGTAAATCATTGACTTACATCCATAGATTTCCTATTACTTAGCATACACTTTTAGATTTGTTGCTTTAGTGTTAATTATTCCATATTCTACAGTTGGTAAAAATGTAGATGATTCTATCAAATGAATAATTAATTTTTGAATGTACTTTAGTGTAGTGTTTCCAACTGGATTTACTTCAAGAACTAGTAAAATATTTCAGTACATTCTCGCGGACTGGTAAGTCCACTAATTCCACCCGTTTTTATTCCACAATTTTTTCACATAAATAAACCATGACAGTAAAAAGTTTAAAAGCATTTTATTTGCTATAATTTACATATGTTCATTCAACTTACTTGAAATACTACATCTAGAATAAAACTAAATTAAAACTCCAAGAAACTTAATTAAAACTCCAAGAAAATTCCAATATGAATGGTTTTATTTTTTTAATCAATATGTTAGCAAAAACAACAATGAGTCAAAATGTAAACAGCTTAGTTAAATACACAAAATAAGCAAAAATAATATACCAAATTAAAGGAAGTAAAACATAAAATCGATGGAGATTAACACTTAATCAGCAGCAGAGACCATTAGCAATCTTAGGCGTTAAACCATTTACAGCAATATGTAAAGCTGGTCTGAAAGCAAGTTGATTTCAATATTTTGTCTTACTAACAGTTATAGCCAAAAATATAATTTCATACAAATAAGTTGAGGAAAAGGGCAATAAAATCTTTTGCTTGAAGATTGGGTTATTCTGTTGCAGTCTTTATCTAGAACTGGTATATATACTGTATTGAACTGCAATTTAAGTCCTAGACCAGATGATTCAATAAGTTCTATTTCCTTGACTGTGGTAAGATTATTATTGTAATTATCAATAAATGGATTGATTATTCACTGATTACCTAACCACACATCTTTTGGAGGATAATACTGATTGAAAGTCATAGAAAGTTCATTTAAATGCTCCAAAATGACACTAGTAATGATCATCTAATCCATATCATTAATATTTATGTAATCAAAGAAAAAACCAAACATATCAAAAGTATTTTCTTCCGCTTGTTTGTACCAGAGTTTCTTTTTCTTTTTGAATGTATCAATCTTATTGTAGAAGTTGAAAATGGTATTATTTTTATCTTGAAGATTTCAATTTAGTTTATTTATCAGTGGAAATATGTTTGATCGGTATAAGAGCAAGGTTACCCATTCTTTGTTCTAAAAATATCTGTTGAATAATGATCCCTTCTGATTTAAAAACAATCTATCTCATTTCTTAACTCATGCAACTTGTTAAGGACTTTACCTCTGGATAGCCAGCATATTTTGGAGTACAACAATGACTGCACTTGATTTGATCCCATTTCTTAAAAGAAAGTTGTAAGCAATCTTGAATTAAGAGCATTAATTCTGATAAAATATTTACAGTTTTTACTCATTCCAGAAGAATGCCATTCGGTTCAGGAGACAATTTCTTTGCTGCTAAATGTTCATGATGAATAATGCACTGAGTGACTGCAAATTCTTCTGATGGTACTTCTGTTATTCTCTTTGTAACACCTGTATGTCTTCTAATCATAACAGCAATGCCATCAGCTCACTAACTGATGGCATTGCTGCTATGATTTCTGATGCCTTTTTTCCAATCAATGGATCAGTGTAACTGCCTTAAATATTTCATCACTGGTTGTTTGAGATAGTAGTTCGACATGGCACATCAATTCTTCTTCAATATCATTGATTGCTTAGTCAATATAAAAAACATAATAATATGGCCCTATTTGAGACATTAACTGACTTATCCATTTGGACAGTAAACCAATTCAATTTACAAATATCTTGAAGTAATGACTTTCTATGTCGTATGATAACTCACATGCTCTTTGTCCAGTAGTATCATTGGGCAGTGTTTTCATTTTATCTACCATAGATTGGTCTAACACTTCACAACACACACCTGTATTAAACGAAATTTCACAGTTTTTTCAAGAACTGAGTATGATTTCTTAGATTTGGCAATACACTGAGCAACTAACTACGATGCTTTTAAAAACAATTTATCTACTGAAAAATATTTTTAAAGGCATCCTTTAGAATTTTCATTCATAAACTTTTTCTCTGGAAAAAGTCCATGGGTTTGTTTTCCAGTTGTGGTTACTTAGTTTTTAAATTCTGGAAAAGCTTGGAAGTTTTCATACTTTCATTGGGAAGAACATCAACACATTGAGGTTTCTTCTGATTATGGCCAAAGGACAAAACAATATTTCAAATTGTCTGTGATAGTGCTTTACAAAACATTTTCTTTTTGGGCAGATTGTTAACTGTATTTACCTTGCAGAAAAATGTAAGCAAGATAAAAAGCAAAACTTAACCTTAGACGGTTTAACCATTATGATAAATATTCAGCGTTCAAGTAATTATTGATACTCAAGGCAGAGGGCATATTAACTGGTGTACAACAAGGCAATATATAGAAGGTGATTAGGTACATAAATGCCATTCTTTTTCATCGTCGATCATATTATTTTCTAAACTGGTAAACCAATTTTATTCTAATGTAGGTGTTAATTTAATATCAGTTGTTGTCTGATGACACTTCGGATCTTTTGACAGATACCTGGATATTTCACTGACCGACAGTTGAGAAACACTGCTCTAGTAGATATAATTTATGTATAAAAAATAAGTCTAGTTTTATCAGTTCAACATTGATGATTATAATTTATTATTACCTGTCCAAATTTAATATTTTTTAAAATAATTGTGTACTCTGATAAGAATTTGTTGAAATTTTTCATTGCTTTAAGTTGCTAAAATCTTATAATTTCTATTAAATATTAATTTGTATTATGATTGTCAATCAAGTTTATCTATTCTGTTAAATTTAATTTGCAAACAATTTTGTAGGTCAAAGTTTAAAAAAAAAAATTGGTGAAAAAAATGCTAGTTTATATATTAATTTCATAATGTTAATAATATTTGCAAAGCTGTGTTTAAAACAATTAAAGCATAAAATGATTTTAGTTTTTTATTATTTATATCAAACAACTTTATATTGTTTTTCAAAATAGACGATTTCCTATAATTTATGGTTGTGTTTCATTTAACTAATGATAACTTGATTTTATTAAGTGTTAATGAGTTTTTTTATAATCTAAATTGTTACTTATCTTTAGATTATGATTATATTGTCGAACTGTTTGACTTCCCTGTAGAATTCAACACACAAGATTTAATTTCTGCACTGTCAATGTTTAAGTGAGTAAATTTTAATTTTTTTAAAGTTAGAAAGCATTTTAGTGTTTTTTTTACTAAAATAAATTTCTTACAATTGAACTGATTCTGTATCGGAATATTCTTGGATAACAATATAATGTTGAGTAATATGTTTAAATATAACAGCTATACTCATTAGTAGATAGAATTTTCCTTTGCTTCATATTTTCCTTAATTCAGCTCCCTTTTTATTCAAAGTTCTTGATTGATTATTAATGATTTATTCTCATCTGCATTACTTTTATTACTCATCTTCTTGGTTGATTAATCAATGCTACAAGTGTAGCAGAAAGCACTATTAATATATTATAAGACTTATTTCAGAAATTAAACATTTTACATTAGCATTTAAACATCTATGATTTTTGGAAAATTTAATTACTATTATACATTTTTAGTAAAAATTTGATTTACCAAAACAGAATTAATTTTTTATTCAAAAATAATATATTCTATTAATATAAATTTATTTTTTATTTAATAATTTAAAATTATATTTTAAAAAAATGTAACTTGGGTTTATTCAATTCAGATTGTAAAAAATTTAATCCTGCATAAATTTATTATAGTAGTATTCCTATCATTGAATGGGTTATAATTTAAAGTAACTTTATATAATATTAAAGAATAGAAAGCAATTGTGCATCAAAGCTGACAACTGAATGACTTGTACTTAAGCCTTTAATTTAAAAGTTTGTGAATTCAGTTATTGCTTGAGACACATGGTTCAAGACCTCACACTAAGAACTGTAAATTCTTGTTCAACTATTCATATATACAAAAAGTGATGGTAGAGCAACAAACTAAACTTTAACCATTCTGTTATTTTATTTATGTTAACAGTTGTTCCATCTGCATCTAAATAATCAAACATTTGATTCTTTATTGTCACTAAAATTTAAATAATATACTTGGTATATTTTTTTTACTGATAACTGAAAATAACTTGCTAAGATTTTAATTAATGCAAAAAAAGTATTATTTTAGAAATTCCATTATATATAAGTAGCATTTTTTTCTCACTTTATGGTAGAAATTGCCAAGTAAATTTATGTATAACTATCTTCATTGATATTAATTCACTTTTGCACAGTTCATTCTCACCACTGTAATTTGATGGGCAATCATTTTGAACGCCCATATTAGAGCATTAAATATAAAATATTCCAGTTCTTTCTTAGCTTACATTTAGCTTATTATTTGTGTTATGCATATTTTTGTTCTGTATTTAATAACATAAGTTGACTTATTATAGGCAAGAAGCTTATACACTGAAGTGGGTAGATGACTGTCATGCTCTTGCAATATTTACAAACCCAACTTTAGGTATGTATTTTATTTATAGTTTAACAAAGCTTTAAATTTTGTATGTAATTATTTTTGATTTACAAAATTGCTTATTTTACTAAATTTTATGGAGTTACATATCTACAAGAAAAAAAGAAAAAAAACTATTGTAGCTATAAAAAATTTTAGTTTTGGTTTTAAAAAACTAAATTAGTTCCATATTACAAATTCTTGGAATTTATTTTTTATTTCTTTCTAAAAATGTTTGAAATTGAGAAAAATAAAGAAATCTTGATTCAGTTTCTAACAAGATACAATTTTTGCATTTTTACAGATGTTGTAATTATACATGTTGATTGAACATTACAGTCAGTGATAAATTTCTTTTCTTTAGTAATTTGTTACTTTTGCGATTTTCCTTGGCAAATATAAATGTGATTTATAGACAAAAATTATTACTGCTCTTCTCTGTATTGATTTAAATTATTACTCATTGACTTAGGAAGAAATAATTGGACAGAAAGAGGAGCTTACTAAAATAGGTTGACGAGTATTGAAGTGGATTGCAGCATCTATAAAGCAAACAATTGAAGCAAAAGTATCTGCAGAGCTCAATCAGCATCTGGATTCTGCAGTGTCCATGATTAAAGTTACAAGGCACTTTCATAAAGAGAACATTTACTGCAAAACAATAATGAGCCATGTGTCCTATGAAGTATTTTTTGAGTTATTGAATGATTTTTATTCTTGCAGTACTCATTTAATGCTTTTGTAATAGTCATTGATTTTAAGGCAAAAATATTAAAGAAAAACATTTTGAATTTGGCCAGAAATAATAGAGTAATATTTATTCACATTACTTGTGTTGGCACCTTCTGCAAAAATTCAGTATGGTGTTAAATATATTTTGTTGAGAATCAGTACAAACTCTGAGCTAAGTCTGAATGAAGAAAAGTTTGAATATTACTGGTATGCACACGTGAAGAAAGAAATTTCTTTTTCTTTGCTTTCTTCATTGTCAAACAATCACTTATTTTTAATCTATAATTCACTTTATTGTATAGTTTATTCTGATCAATAAATCAATATTTTTTTCAGCAAATCAAGCTCTTCAATTACATTCTCCATTTCTTAAAATCCGTCCATTGTCAGAAGGAATTAAAGAATCTAAAGCTAAGGCAAGATTGTGTGCAAGTATGTTCTTTATTTTAAAAATATTATAATCTTATGATTTTTTTTGTTATCAGATGTGTGTGTTCATTTTTAACTCTATAAATTGGTTTTTATGATTAATATCATATAAAAATGTAGAAATTCTGAAATTTTTGAGGAATTGTTTATTGCTTGTATCTGCTAATTTTATTATCGAAAATGTTATTCTGAAAATGTTTTATTATGCAATGTAACATTTAATGGGTTATTTATAACACTTTATTGAAAAACTTACGATAAATTTATCAGCTTTTAAAGAGTTTAATATATTTAAAACTATAACGTGAGTTTCTTTTATTGTATTGATTTATCTTGTTATGAATTACTTTAATCATTAAAAGGTAGATATTCAGCTGTGTGGAGATTTTTTTAATGTTTTCATATGTCTCTGCTTTTTGAATATGACAAGATTTTTTTAGCTTTTTAAATGTTTCAAAACTATTTAGTCTTATGCTATTTTATTGGGGTTATAGCATAAAATACTAAACATTTTACTTACTTTTCTTTGGTAATTTGATCTTTTAAGACCCTTGTTCCAAATTGGGGATTCCCAAAATTCGAAATCCAAAATTGTTGCCACCTGTTTTCAGAGTTCATATTATTAAACAGAAGTACCAAGATATAATTGTCAAGTTAAAATTACTTGCTTCTGATGTCCATTGTATTCAGAAGCTTTTTTACTAAATGCAACCTTTTATCAGAGATGTGTTTCAACTAAAATTATTCATCAATTATACACATGCCAGAACTGAAGGTGCTTAAAAATAACTATGATAATTTATTGTAATGCCACTATTTTATTAAATGAGTAATAAAATGCTATTCTTTTAGAAAAAACCTTGAATTTATATAAAATTACAATGTATAATGTGAAAATTTTTTTATTTAGTGTGCCACAAACAGTTAATAAGTTTTAAATAAAACATGCCTTTAATAGGTATGTGCAAACCATAGATTATTGCTAATATTCATGCGAAGTGCTGTTTATTTTTGTAGGATCAGAAGAACCCAGTAGACCTAGGCCTACTACTTCTGCTGTATTAGCTCGTCGTCTTGTTTCTGGTGCATTAGGTTTAAAAGTAAAAACTTCAAAGGAGCAAAGAGATATGGAAAGGACACTGTTAAAAGAAGCAAAGGGTAATTATTTATGAGTAAAAAGTTTCAAAAAGAAAATATAATGCTCAGTATATTTGTGTTCTTTTTAATTCAGGTTGCCAATCTTGTAAGCTGAAACTTTTTGTCCTCATCTTACAATATGGAGGGTATTGGATGTTTCTTGTGATTTGGAATGGTATTTTATGTTTTTAATGTATAATGCCTGAAATGAAGTCTGAAAATGATGTTGAGTAAAAAAAGGTTGTAGGAATTGTATGAAGTCTAATGAATTTTACATATTTTAAGTATGTACACGTATAAATTTTATTAATTTCAAGTACATAGTCTCTTTTGGTCTTTAAACTCCATTATCATCAAATATATATTCATATTGATAATCATATCTGTAACATAACATGGCGTAGTTCATCGTTATGTTTCAGAGCTGCAACCTTCTATGGTGATAACATGAAAATTAACAAGATTTCTGATGTTTCATTTACTCAATATTAACATACACAAGCATTAAATTCTAAAACATAAATTATAGATACATATATATATATTTGCAATGCATATGTTCCTCACTGTCCGAGAGTCTGGGAGTCTCACTACCCCATCTCATACCAATTCTCCCTTCATTCGCCTCCTCGCCCATGCTGCTGATCTGGTAGCCGAATGGTTAGCGCTCTTGCCTTCTGTTCAACAGTTCGTGGGTTTGAATCCCACCTTGGGCATGGATGTTTGTAGTGGTTCAAAATCCACTTTAAGCCGTAGATCCCGGTCTAATTAGCCCTCGTGTGCAAAAAATGACCGTTCAGCGACAAACAAACAAACCTCGCCCACGCTTCCACTTATCTCCCTTACCGGTGCGCCCTCACACGCCGCTGCCAACTGTAAAACTGGCTTCTCCAGAGGCTTGTTTTACTTAAACAGTCTTATCATGGAATTATTTCCTTGCAGGAACCCAGACAGAAACAAAAAAAAAAAAAAAAAATCATTAGTTAATCATATATACAAGCTGATATTAAGAAACAATGCACATGAGTTGATGTTTGCCAAAAGAAAAAAAAATACCAAATACCCAATAATTAGTGGGATCCAAAAAAAAAAAAAAAAATTGACAACACATCCAACTTACTGATTATTTACATACATATATTATACACTTTCAAATGTATAAAAATAAAAATTGGAAAACACAATTAATATTAAGAGATAACATAAAAAAAAAACGCATTCATTTATTTCTAGCCTGGATAGAGCAAGTGCCCCAAGATGGAAAATACCAGGTTGACGAATTATTTTATAGTTCTATCTTTGCAGTGCTATAAAGCCCACCTTGTTAATTTGGTACTCGTAGGAGTGGTTTCAATTAAGAATCTTAAAGGATTGTGGTCAGTAATAATCTCGACCACTGTACCATGTAGCCATTTATCAAACTTTTTAAGACCAAACAAAATTGCATATGCTTCTTTTTCATTGTCGACCAATTTTTCTGTGTATTATTAAATTTTTGACTAACAAAGGCTATAGATTAATAATTATCTTTAGCATTCCTTTTCGTGAGACAACAATCAATTGCATATTTAGATGCATCTGAATGTATATGAAAAGGTTTACTGCAGTTGGGAGTCGACAATGCAGTTATTTTACACAACAAATTTTTTAAGTGCTGAAAAGATTCCTCTTCTCTTTTCCCCCAGTTAACATCATTAGACTTTTTCCCTTTAGTTAACTCCGTTAAAGGTGACGCTAATTCTGCGAAATATGGTATGTAACTTCGATAAAAACCCATTAGTCCTAACACTGATTTAACTTCCTTTTTGGTGGTTGGTCGTTTTAATTTCTTTATAGCTAAAATTTTATCATTATCAGGCGCGTGTGTACTGCTTCCTATTTTATGACCTAAAAATTTTATTTCTTTAGCTGCAAAGGTACATTTTTCAAGTTTGACAGAAAATTTATAATTTTCTAATTCTGTAAGGACATTTTTTAAATGTGTTAAATATTCAACCCAAGTTTTCGAATAAACGACTATATCATCAATATATGCTTGAGCATAGGGAGAGTGATTCCTCAACACTTGGTTCAGAACCTTCTGGAACGTACAAGATGCACCAGATAACTCAAAAGGCATAACTTTCCACTGGTATACTCCATCGTGAGTGGAAAAAGCAGTCACCTCTTTACAATTTTCATTAATTTTTATTTGATAATACCCCCTTTTATGTTAATGTTAAAATATTGAGCCATACACGCAGTAAATATCAGTATTTCCTGCAAATCTTTCATAGAGAAATTCGGAACCTTTGTCACTGCATTTAGAGTTCTATAGTCCACATTAATTCTGATTTATGCATCCTTCTTTGCTACGCACACAATTGGATAAGTTATCTCAGTTACGGATACCTCGATCAGGTTTGAATCAAGTTCTTGTACTTGCCTGCTTACCTCTGCTCGATATGACGTCGGAACACTGTAAGAATATCATTTGTGTCAGGTGGCATTGGATAAAAGTTCTATGTTCACCAACCTTCACTGGTTGCAAGGGTCTTGTAAACAGCTTCTCGTAATTTCTAAGAAGCTTTATCAATTGAATTTGTTGATTATCTGTCAAATAAAACATCTTTAAGTCATACAGTTTTTCATGAAATAATCTTACAGTATGACTAGTTGGCATGGTTTAAACATCTCCAAATTCTTCTCCTCCCTCGAAGATAACATTAACGGTGTTTTTTCAGCGATGAATTCTCGTATCTTGTTTTGATGTACATGTCTAAAACTGTTATTCGGCATCTTAACAAGAAATGAATGCACATTTTTCTTTTTCATAATAGTCCCTGGACCTTGCTAGCGAGCTAACAACTTATTTTTAGAGTCTGGAAGAAAGACAATAACTTTGTCACCTGCTTTAAATGTCTTTGAACAAGATCTCAAGTTGTAATTATGTGCCATCTTATCTTGTTCTATTTAAGAGATTATTTTGGCTCTCAAAGCAGCTTCTTCCAATTTCCTTTTGAGATTTTCCATATATACTGAAATCGGAGTTGAGTCATGTTGAAGACCTAATTCTCCAGTCCATGTATTCTTTAGAATTGAGAGTGGGCCTTCACTAGTCCATTGCGTCCATACAGCAGCTGAAATGGGGCAACACCAGTGGTACTATTTGGCACTTCTCGGTGAGCCCAAAGAATGAAAGGAATTTTGGTATGCCATGTTTGAGGTTCATCGAGAATGACATGATGCAGCATTCATTTTAAAGTTTGGTTAAAACGTTCCACTAGTCCATTGGATTGAGAATATAAGGATGTAGAAAATCTTGGACTTGATCCCATTCTCTTTTTAAACTCTTTAGTCAGTTCAGAGTTGAAATTAGTCCCATTGTCTGATGCAATGATATTAGGCACTCCAGTTTTCATGAATATTGACAACAGAGCTTCGCATGTTGCTTTGGCTGTAAGACTTTTTAATGGAACAGCTTCAGCCCATCTTGTGTGCTGATCTACCAGGCACAACACATATTTATGACCTTTTGAGCTAGGCGGCTCAATTGGTCCTATCATATCAACGTTTACCACTTGAAATGGCAATTTGGGTCTCGCCACAATGTTATAGGAGCTTGATCTTTAACTTTAATTTTTCTTGTTAATTGGCAGTCTTTGCAATCTTCACAAAAGTTCTTTACGTCCTTTGAAAGACCAGTCCAATAAAAAGAATATCTTATTCTTCATAGCAGTCTTCTTTGCTCCCATGTGACCACCAAATACATAGCAATGAGCTAGTTTTAAAACTTCCTTTCTTCAGCATTTTGGTAAAACTAATTGGTTTGTTGTTTCTTCCAGAATTTTTTCTTTATGGAACAAAAATTTGTCTTTGAAATAAAATCCTTTTTCCTCCTTTGCATTTTTCCTAGCTTCCTCTAGATCTTTACAAGTTTCTTCAGTTTTCGCATGTTTCACCGGAGTTTTTTCTACTTCTGCAACACAAGCTTCATTCATTGTAAATTCGTCAGTAAGGATATCTTCCTTTTCTTGTTTTTTGTCTATATATCATCAAATTCTTCACATTTAACTTTGGAATTGTCTATTACGGATATTTTCAATTCAGAAACAATAGTTCCCGTTAGCACATTTTTTATTTCTGGTGGCAAGAGAATGTCTTCTATGAGGGAAGGAGCAACTGCACAGAGGACATCTTGATGCACAACGTCACCCGTACCTCCCATATATAAACTCATTGGTATGTTTACTAAGGAACATTTCTCTGCAGGTCCAAAAATTCCTTTAATATAAATTGATGGCTTGTTCTCTATAGGGAAATCTACCATATTACTTCTAACCACAGTGATTTCAGTTCCTGAATATACCAGGGCAGTTGCTCGTTTTCCATTAACATGTATCTGGATTCTTTCTAAATTACACAAGTTATCACCAATTATGTTTCGTTTGTGAGACATTACTTTGGCCACTACAACCATTTCCGATTGCTTTGCTTCCTCCTTTTCTTCATAGATCTCCACTGCAGCTCTATTTACATTGAACTTCTTCTTTACTTCTTGTTCAGCTTTGTTTTTTGAAAGTTTTGGGCAAAACTTGTTCACATGTCCGTCCATACCACAAAAATAGCACACATACTTAGGACGAGCTTTGGAAATTTCTTCTTGAGACTTGGAACTTGCATACTTGTTTTTGGTACGAGGCATTCCATGATTCTCATATCTTCTGCTATCCCGTTGTAATGGATACTTGTTATAGGTGTGGGTCGGAAATTTAGGTACTGCACCTGTTTGATTCATAAATGACTTGCGTACACTTTCATATTCATCAAGCTTGTCAGCCAAAAGTGATGGTTTGACTATCTTTCCCCATTCATCGACAAAATGGTCTCTTATTTCAATAGGAACTCTTTTTTTTAACTTGGTCGGTGATTATAAGGTTCTTAAGTCCTTCAAAATCAGTTATTTCAAGTCCGTCAATCCAACCCTGTAAATAGATTGTCACTTCGTAAACAAAATCTCGCCATGTCTTATTGGGACTTCGTTGGTGCCGAACGAATTTTTGCCAAAATCCTTCTACATTCATTTTGAATTTCTTTAATAACACCCTCTTTCTTGTATTCATAATTTCCAAATTCTTCTGGAATTCTGGCAATCAATTCCACCATGTCTGGTGGCATAAGAGGTAACAGATATTAAACCATATCCTTTCTTTCAATTTTTATCCTTTTCACCTGTCTTTCAAACAGTGAAAGATATAACAGAATATCGCATTCCTTTCCATCGAAACGAGGCATCGACTTGGTAAGTTCCATCTGTATATTATTTGGCCCTAATCTTTCTGTTTTTGGCACACTTAGACCTGCTTCTATTCGCTATTTCTCCAGTTCAAATTCCATTTGCTGCTTTTTCGCTTCATTTTCCAATCGTTAACTTCTCTGCTTCCACTTCTCTTTCTTTCCTAAACCATTTCATTCGCTTCTAACTCTTTTCTGTTATCGATTGTTTCTAACAACGATTTAGTAAATTCTTCATCATATGAAGCACTTCCAGTAATGAGCTCTCGAATTTTCAGTATCGTGATATCAGGTTCCAACGAAATGCCTATATCTGAGGCCAAAACTTAAAGATCTGACTTTTTTCCTTTTGTGAAGTAAGTCATATTTAATCCTAAGTATTTTAACACACCTGAATGAATTTATTAAATTAAAATTTCAAAATTAATAAATTCCGAAAAAGTTTTGATTTTAGTTCAATCAAAATTATATTTTCAAACTGAAAATCATAAATTGAGTTACTGCGGAAATGACTTATTTAAATTATAAAATAAGCACACAATGAATTAAACCCAATTTATTTCTAAATTTAAGGAAAAAAACGAAACATAACTTTGAAATGATTATTATAAGCAAAGACTTTATATTTTAATTTATATCAATATATTCATTTATAACAACATTTCAATTGTAATACAGATAGTGATCAACTGTGAATTAACACACAATTAGCATTAATTTGTGCAGTTCCTTTTATTATTATAATATACACATTCACCTTAATTAGAATTTGCAATAATATATTTAAAATTCGAACATTAATTTCTTTTCAAATCTTAAATAAAAATATGCAAATCTATTCAGTACTGCTGACACAGAAATGTAATTACTTTTACTGGCATAAAAATGTATTCTCGTTTACTGATGCGAACAATTTTATACTTTATAATATTTATCACTGGCATATACCACAATCATACCATTCAATTCAGTTCTGCTGAGCAGAAATTTATGCTCATTTGCTGACGCAAACCGCTTTAGTACGTATCACTGATGTGATACACAAAACTCTCACTGTTCAAGAACAGAACCTTATTAAATTAATAATCATGCTTAAAACTTAAGCATACTTTTTTTTTAAATATTTCTTATTATGAAATCTTAATAGAGGATACCAACCAGTAAAAATAAATATTTGGCAAACATCACTCACCCGCTTTGCAAGATGGACATCCCTCAAAAATATCGATGAAGTTTATCCTGTTTTACTCGCCATTCGTATTTCCTTTTTGTGGCATGGCTCCACTGCCACCATTGTAACACAATGCGGCGTGATTCATTGTCGTGTTTCAAAGCTGCAACCTTCTATGGTGATGTTAGCATGAAAATTAACAAGATTTTTGGTGTCTCATTTATTCACTATTTACATACACAAACATTAAATACTAAAACATAAATTATAGATACACATATATATTTTTGCAATGCATATATTCCCCATTGTCTGGGAGTCTTGCTACCCCTTCTCATACCAATTCTCCCTTCCTTCTCCTCGCCCACGCTTCTGATTGTCTCCCTGACTGGCGCGCCATCACAATATCATCATTAAACAAGTTAATCAATCCCTTGAATGTGAATCTGCATCTTCAGATATATTTTATAATACAATGCAATTACTGTTTAAGACTTCATTCCTTATATTAATATCACTTTTTTAGCATCCTTAAGCATTAGGCTTCTACTGTTAATTTGACTGTCTGAATGGTGAGTTAAAACTTTGTCCTAAATGTGACATTTCTGGTCTTTGATAAAAAAAAAGATTTTTTTTTAAAAAAATAGTAATTTTTAAATACTTAATAAAATAAAATATGAATTTGTTGCTTAAATGTACAAAACTTCAAACTTAGTTAAGACTGTTTGCTACTGATGCAACTTTTTTGATACTTATAAACTGCAAGACATTTTATAAGTAATAATATTTATGCCTGGTAGAGTGCCCAGTTCTAATTTTGTCTAATGAAACCTTGCTTTTGTTTGTCTCTTTAAAAATTGTTAACACAAATTGTTCAATGACTTGTTTGTTTGAATCTGACCTGGAACTTTGATATTTGTTGCATTAAATCCATTTTGAATAATGGGTCCCAGTTCAAATTAGTCCTCATGTGCAAAGCATTGTTTAATAACAAGTCAAACTTCAACAAATCTAATAATATTTAAACAGGAAAATTAGAGTTTAGCTTCAATGCATTCAGTAGACAAATATTTTCTTTGAACAAATGCTTGAATAATAGACTAATACATTATAGTTTATATCTACTTTTTTTGAAAGGCATAATGAAATTAAAGCAATCATGTTACTCCAGTACAAACTAAATTTATGTATTTAGTACTTTTATGTGTTCTTAGCTTAGTACTTATATA
Source organism: Latrodectus elegans (assembly GCA_030067965.1). Classification (NCBI taxonomy): domain Eukaryota; kingdom Metazoa; phylum Arthropoda; class Arachnida; order Araneae; family Theridiidae; genus Latrodectus; species Latrodectus elegans. The sequence continues at coordinate 115,840,022 of CM057809.1, forward strand.
ATTTTTCTTATCTGCATATTATTCATTTGAAATATTTATTATATCTTTAAATAAATTTTTACTGGCTTACTCTTATCCTATTCTGTCTTCTGTCTTGTGTCTTGTATTTCTAATGTGCTTAAAACTTTATCGCTTCATCATTCTGGCATTACTTCATCCAAATATAAATATTTATTCTTTGTGTATTTAACTGTCATTAATTATATATGCATGCCAGTTCATCAATTTGGCCATATGCCAGATGTTTAAAATCAAATTAGGCGAATCAAATGCTGGTGACTTGTTCATACAACTCCAGTGTCTGATAGTTTTGGTTAAAGCATAATTCCTTGGTATTATAGTTTGTTTATTTTTTGTTAGTAAACATCTGGCCTATGAATTATTTAACTGAAATGTTTTTACTTTATCTGTTATCAAATTTTAAACTTAATTTATATTATGTACTTATTTTATTATGTTTGATATCAATAAACTGAACTTGCTATTTTTATTTAAGTCTGATTGTTTGTATACTATTAGTTTGTGTAATATATTAGGTTTTGTCAATAACATGAAATACTTTATATATACTTAAACCAATAGCTAGGGTGTTTTTTTTACATCATTAAAAACACTTAATACTTATAACTCTGCTTAGAGTTATAAATTGTAGCAATTAGCCTAATTCTGGGTATTGATAACAGAATATCTAAACACAGATACTTTAACCCTTTTATAGGGACCAACAAATCACTGATATCAAATTATTTTAATATAGTAAATTCTATATTTCTGTATCTTAATTAGATTTTTAATGTTTTCATTATTGGGAATAAACCTCAAAATTAAAGAAATAGAAGCTTCTTGTTCATTCATTTTCACTATGTATAATATGTACTTTTTTTAAAATATTTTTATTCCAACCCACGCTTCCTAGTCACCACTGAAATTGTAAAAATTGTTTTATAATATATATGTATATAAATATATATTTATATATAATGTATGTATGTATACATATACAAATTTTCTCTGAAAATAAATATATATAAAAATGTGCTTTAAAGGATCGAAGAAAACATTTGTTGTTTTACAGGATTATTCTTATACCAAGTTCTTTTATAAATGTTTATTAGTTTTTAAATATATTTTTATGTATTTCAAATATATATATATATATTGGTTAGTGAAATCTAAATATTTCGATGAAAAAATGTTTCATTTAATTTTGTAGAGAAAAAAATCCTGAAAGCGAAGCAGCGGCAAGATATGTGGGATGGAGTTGTACGATAACTTGCAGATAAGTCTTCTCTTGCTAAAAACAAATATTAAGAATTCAATGGATTACTTTTAAAAAGAAAATGATGTGAAACTAAATCTATATGATGACTGTTTGAAGGTATCATACAAATCTAGTTAAATTGGACTGTGCATGTACTTTGCAATGTATTAAAATATGTGTGTGTTAAAATCATAATCCTGTTGTTTATTAAATTTATAGTTTAAAGAAATTATATTTAATCTTATGCTATGTCAAATATTTTATTTTAAAAATTTAAAGACCAAAGAAATGTTGAATGAAATTTTTATAGAATATTTATTCTCACATAAAGTAGTTTTATTACATTAACATAGAATTGATTAGTGATTGTGCCAAAGAAAAGCTCTGAGTGTTCTTGAAAGAATTTTTAATTCATTGCACATTTTTAAAGCTGTTCCATCCTTGTCCATCATAAGTGAAAATATTTTGACAAAAAATATTGCTCTGAAAGAATTTTTGTATGACTTTAGAGCAGTGGTTGTCAAAATGGTCCATAGTTCCATGTCAGTAATTGAAAAATTGGTTTGAATTCTGTACAAAGTATTTTTTACTCTATTTAATGTATATATTTAGACATGAAAGATTAACATTTTGAATCATCTGATAACAAAACAATGGTGTCTTTTTTAACTTCAACTATTTTTTTTTAACTAAAAGAAGCATTGACCTTATTTTTAGACCCAAAAATTGTTAAGCTCTAACCGGATAATTGCACTATTCATATTCAATGTCTCTAATTTTTGAAGTAATTCAGATGAAAATTCTGCCTTGTCAATCTTCCATTTTTAAAGCCATTAGATCCAATAATAATTAAAAGCTTCCTGTGCAATTATCATCAGGTATTTATATGCACTGCTATCCTATGATCGATTTGGAGTGGCCCTAGGAAATTCTCAAGCTAGAGGCAGTTCACTCTCTCTGCTTAAATGATGTTACAAAAAAGAGAGAAAAAGCATTTTGTCATACAAGTTTTATTAAAGACATAGTGTAAAAAGTAACGAAATTTTGCCACAAGATTTGATTGATGATTAATAACTCACAAGAACCAGATGTGTCACTTTTTTGTCCTGGGGAGGAATTTCTGAAGTTGTAATTTGAATTCAAAAATTGTTTTAATAGAAATTATCAATTAAATCAAAAATTTCTTTCAATTAATGGGTAAAATAATTCAGTTAAAGGTATTATTTGAGACTAGTATTATCCAAAATTTGCTTGATCTCCAGCGCAAAGTTTATTTTCACACCTGATATACTACTATAATGGTTGTCATGTTACTCTTAAAAATATAAAACTTCTAGTGTGTGATTGAGTTATTAAACATAAAGTAAATATTTGCATTTTTAAGTGAAAGTACTTTTACTTTAGTTCTAAAAATTACTGAGCTCATGCAGATTAGCTATTAATAAATTAGTTTTGTGTCCAGGTTAAGGATGTGGAAATGTTAATGATTGTGCAACATGTGTTAATGACTGTGTAGCTAAAAGCACGAGGGAGTCTTGAGAATAAACTGTTAATGTTTTTTTTAATTAAATATTGATGAAATTAGAAATAAAGTTTATTACATGCACATTTAGGCTCTAAAAGAAAGTTTATTAATTGCACCAAAAATAAATATTCTAAAATTAATGAAAATCCTCTTAATATTTGTAAAGTGATAATCTGATTAATCAATATTTACCCTACTATATATTAGAAAATAATGTATAAAAACTTTTCTGTGAAAATATTTTTTATAATAGATAAGGATCTTGAAATGCACTGGAATATTGTTTATAAATTGTATAGTTCTTCAGAGCTTTGCTTTTTTGTTTTTAATGAAGTAATTTGGATGTTATTTATTATCTGAACTATGGACATGAACTATATTTTATTCAAGCAACTTCTGAACTTTCAAGTAATTTAAATTTTAACCTAAATATCTTCTTACTGATGCTTAGTGTGTGAAAGATTTCATAAATTAAATGGTGTAAAGTTTTTTATCATATGAAAAGAGAATTGAGAATAAGTTATCCTCAAAAAATATTAGGGGCATTGACAAAAAGCTATTCAATCATTCTACGAAGAAACATTTTAATTTTATGCTGGGCTAAAAGATTGTTTTTTTTTATGTATTAGACATGGGCAGTGCCTAAATTTTAATGTTTGTAAAGATCGAAAGCACCTTAGGACAGCATAGAATACTGTGAGAGTTTGTGCTGGAATTTGTATAGAGAAGACACTGATCTGTAACAAAAATTTCTGCTTTGGATGCCTAAACCAAATTTTACAGGATTATTATGCTTTTGGAGACAACAGTCTCATTATGAATAATTAGTTTAGGCTTCTTAATCAATATTACGAAAGTAAATGTTTTGTTATTGGAAACGTCAGTCTTAAAATTAATGATTAGTTAATTGTCTGGTCTTCTCAAGCCAGTTTTGTATCTAAATGAATATTTGAGATGCCAGTCTCTTAAATGTATCTTGGTTTCTTCACAAGCTATTTTTTCTGATCTTGACACTGATCTTAAAATTTTCTACTAACTGAATGAACATGATTGAGGAGGAAAAGGACAGTGTTTTAACTTTAAAAAAATGTTATGCCACTGTGTCAGTTTCTTGTTTGATAATTGAAAGTTCCTTTTAATTCTTAGTTATGTTCTTAATCATTTAATCATCTGTTACCTCTTACATATATCTAAATTGCATTTGAGTCCATATTCAAAATGTCCTGAAATAAAATAGTGGGTTTCATCATTGAAGTTAAGGAATAAGCAACTCATCTTCACTCAAGTTGTCATGTAAATCTTCTTGGTTTTCTTTAATTGCAATGGTTTCTTTTCTAAAGCATGCATACCAAATGGCCTAGGTATCATTTTCTTCTGCAGTATTATTCCAAACTTAGATTGACGAGTGCATTGCACATAGAATGCTAATTTCGCTAGGTGATTCCAAGACATTGTCACTCTTTGCAAAAGTATCTTATGATATTTACATTTGAAGCTGTTTATATGCTATTGCATCGGCAGACAGGTGTTAGAATAGGTGGAAGAAATTCCTCATTAATTGCTGAAATATGTTGATTTATCATCACTAGTCCTGTTAATAATCCATAATTCAAAATATTTAGGTTCTCTGATGAAAATATCCATTCAAAACTCAACAATAAAATGGAAAGAAATTTAAAAATCTAATAAAAAATGTATAAACATGATAAACAAATGATCCATGAAAATAAGTTCTGAAAAAAGATTTTTCAAAATTTCAATTTGTAAATGTTAATTAAAATTATATGTGTGGGATCATGAACTAAATTAGCAATTAGTAAAATAGTGAGTATTTGTAAATGGTCATAAAACGATCGCCTATTGTAATAAATTGTTATTAAAATTTTGAATGTATGCTAATAAGTTTAAAATTAAAAATTTGCATGAAAACAATTAAAAGTTACATTTATCGATACAATTAGGTTTAGAAAATTTTTAGTAATCACTGATGAAAACAGTTTGCCAACCCCTGCTTTAGAGTATTCTCTTATATTTTATGTGAAAGTTTCTTTATAAATGATTCTCTATTTAAAATTGTTCTACTTTTTTTTTCAATTTTTAGCATCTTTCTTTCTGTTAATCTACACTTTTTTAAAATAAAATAAAAAGTTGCTATGCAATCACTGGAAATGGTACCTGCATAAGACATAAATTTAGAGCAAAATAATAGGAATATCTGTCAAAATGCACAACTTATAAATTGCGGAATAAAATACATTTGTTCTGATTTAACTTTATGGAATTGGTATCTAATACGGAATAGTTAAATATAGATAATTCAAAAGAATATCCATCTCCTTTGGTGAGCAAATTAGAATTTTTTTAAATTATCTTAATTTCAGAAGTAATTGTTGGCATGTTTTACCAAGTTATTCTCAATACTGGTGTGTTTATAGTGGTAGTGAAGCAATCAAAACTAATCACTTCATAGCCTTCCATAATGATATTCACATCTTTGCTGATCACTTTGCTATTTTTATAAACAACAGTATTAGTGAATAATTTTGGTGAATGAGTTTGCCTATTAAATTCATGGACTATCCAGAAAAGTGAAATCCAAAAATGTTTTTAACGTTTAACATATCAAATGTAATAACTCTTATCTGGAAAAAGAATGTTTTGATTAAACTCACATTAGCTAATACTATACTGATAATTTCCATTTCATCCCTATCATACTCCAAGTTTATGATTTAGCAGTGAGGTAATGGATGATTAGAAGTCATTACATTTGATATTCCTGTTATTTTGTGCTACATTTATACATGGCTAAAACTTCCCTAAAAGTGCCTTTTTATAGTTGTATTTGTTGCAATTTTAAATAAAATGTATTTTTTAAATTTACTGAAAATTTTAATATTAAGCATTTCATGTGAGTGAAAATTTAATATTTATACTAGATTGTTTTTGTGAAGTGTCTGAACTGAATGTAGTATATTAATTATGCTGTTAGTTGGTTGCTATTTTCTGCTAAAGCAGAATTGGATTATTTTATGCACCAATAATGTTTGTATTAATAAAAGATTCACACAGATCCTTTGCTGATATATTTGAAATTTACTTTAAGAAGTGCCTATTTATTTAAGTGAATTAAATGGGGGCTGTGTATAAATGAAAAATTTTTCGTTACTTTAATATAAGAAGATATGTCTTTTTAATGCTCTTTTTAGAAATTACAAACTAAATACTCTAATGTTTCTTGTACAATATTTCTATTGTAGTTTATTTTGTAATTTAAAGTTAATGTGCTCTTAAACTGAGAAATCTTTATTTCCTCAATGTTTAGTTTTCCTTTTCATTTTTAAATTGAACGCACAAAAATTTACTCAAATTTAAATGAACTATGTACTTCCAATTATCAGCTTTGTGGGTTGTCTGTGATGTCTAAAAAAAGGCTTCGCTAGGAAGTGTTTCAATATTAATAAGTGTTATTGTTTGTTTAATAGCGAAGTAAATCTGTATTTAAATTATAAGTAGTGAATAATTTCAACATTCTTCAAATAGTTAGTAATTTTGTGTTCTCTGTATTATGATTAAGTTGTTAAAATGCATATTTCTTTTTTATTCCTGCTTTCATATTTTTTGTTGATAATCTGCTACAGCCAATCCACTCGGTTCCTTTGGTAATTGGGAGTTTATTGTATATTTTTAAGAAATATAATACTCATTGAAAATCTTCTTGTATTGTTTTATATTTTATTTTATTATCTTAAAGTAAATTTGTGGAACAATTAAATCAAATTGATAATTTGCAAACTGTCCAATGTTTTAAGTGTTTGTTCATTAATGGATATACTGCTTTATCTATTTTTAAAAATACTCAGTTTTGTTTTTTATAGCTGCTTTAATTGCAAAACGATAATTTTTTTCTGTATTTCTAGAATAAAATAAAGCTGCTATTAATTTAGTTGTATATTGAAGTCTCATTTTTGTAATTTAAGAACTACATATTCTACAATCTCCTGAGCAATATCCACTGTTATTTATTGTTGCTCTTTTCTGAATTTATTACCTTGATGAACATTACAAAATTAGGTCTGTTAATTACACTTTCTAGATATTTTCTAAAAATTAATATGAAATGTTAAATGTTAATAAATTTCAATATTATGTTATTGAAATTTAATGAATAAAAACTAATTAAATGCTTTATATATATATATATATATATATATATATATATATATATATATATATATATATATATATATATATATATATATATATATATATATATATATATATATATATATATATATATGAATGTTTCATTTCATTGTTATGGATTGGAATATATTTTAAATTACATGCTGATTGAATTTATTCTCAAGTACAAAAAATGATCTTAGAACATTAAGTAAATCATTGCAAGTGGTTATTATGGTTGTTGCAAGCATGCCTTCCTATCATAGTATTTAATTAATAAAAATTGTAGAATATAGTTAGGTTCATATACAACTTCCTCGCCTGTTACTTATAATGCAGATAGATGACAAATTGATGTGACTACTTGTATAACAATAAGATGAATATTTGTAGTTGAGATGTGTGAGTTATATTTAATCATAATACATTGTAGCACTTTATATTAAATGGATTTTGTACATGATGTATAAACTTTGGTATAGGTACAAAGAGGTTGTGCTAAATGTTTAAAAGGAAGTAAAGAGTTTTCCTTGTAAAGAGCAACTTTGTCCTCAAAATGAAATTGTCTAGGAAAATCAAACTTAATTTGGCTTATAAATTTTTCACAGTAACCAAATAATGCTAATATTTGATTGCTGTGAGCAAGAAAAGTGTCCAACAAATAAAAGTTAATTTTTTACAATGCTATACTTTTGCTTATTTCATTTTTAAGAAATATTTTATTAAATTTTAAAAAATAAAAACACCATAATATTGTATTGTTTAGAATTACTAGAAAGAAATTTCTTGTTTTAGCTTCATATAATAAATATATAAAATAATCATTTTCTCTGATAATTTTTAATTCTCTAATGATTTACTGAAACATTAAATGCAAAGTTTTATTACATTAATAACTTTTTTGTTATTAGCATTTCTTGTTTTTTAATAGAAAAATAGCAACATTTGTAATTTCATGTGAAATGTGTGTGAATATTTCTTTACCTTCTCCTGAATTAAGTTTTTTATTTTACACTTTTTAGTGTAAAATTGCACTTAAGTTACTGCTCACTTAATTCTAACTTTAAAACTAAATTTTTATTTCATGAATCATTAATTGTAACATTAAGAAAAATGAAGCTTTCATCTGTTCAATTAAATTACAAATTTTATATTGATATCTTTAATTGTTAAGTTTGCTTATTCAAATTAATCAAGTGATTGATTATAAATACGAAAAATGAATTCTTTTAAATTTGCTGCTCAAAAAAATTTTTTTTCTGTTGTTTTTAACTTAAAAGTTCATTATAATATTTTTTATTAGATCTTAAAATTAATTTAATCAAATTTCATTTCCACTGGAAAATTGTCTCTTCTAGTAACTACATTTGATTTCTAATGGGAATGAAATTTAATTAAATTATATGTTTATGATTTAAACTAGAATATCACAAGCTTATAAGGCTTATGCCTATTATTGGATACTAATTACTTAATGGAACAAATACCTTTCTAAACATCAAAAAAGTGAACACTGAAAAGTTAACAGTATTCTAATAATACAATACTACTAAATTAACTGCTTAATTGCGTTAGAGATGGGTTCATAGATTCGATTTCCATCCTACACTGGTATGTTTGTGGTCGTTTATAATATGCTTTAAACTATAGGTCCCCATTTAGTTTACTCTTGTCTAAGTGATTCAAAAGTAACTATAGATCTACAAATCTACTTTAAATGAAATATCAAATCCTAAATCATTTGGTAACACATTGAGTTATAATGAAATCTGCATTTCTACTTTTAAGTTAAATTTGTAAGAAATAGTTTTTACTTTTCCAGAAAATTTCCTTGGTAGAGGTAGATGTAAATTCCAAGCACCTATCCCAACTGAAAAAAGCTTAAAATTTATTTTCAGTTATTCAACAGAGGAGGGGAGTGAATCTGGGACTTGTGCCATACAGAAGAGTCAGTTTTTTCACTCAGTCACAATTTGCTTTTTTACATAGACCTTGCATAATGCTATATTTTGTAACAATACTCAGTATCTTAAAAGAAAGTTGTATTTACTAGTTAAAAATTAAACTCTTGTTGGGCTCATGTATTTCTTGGGAATCCCTGAAAACTAGATTTAACTAAACCTCCACAAGATTTTTTTAAAAGATTCTCATTTTTCAGTTTATATTTCTTTTCAAGTCAAGTTCTGTCAAGAAAAATCCTTGATTATTAAAATGATTAATAGTTTATTAAATTGAAAATAAAGTTTTGAGTTTTCTTTTAAATGATAAAATTTTTTCCTCTTTTTAATAGTTTTTATTGAGCTCATTAGGGGATGCCACATTAGAAATGTCTTGCCTTAGTAAATTTTGACACTATTTTGTACTTATTTCCTTGTTAAAAATATGAATATATTTTTAAGTATTTTGTGAAAATCATTGTTTTGAAGCTGGCGATCGTTAAGCAGTTTAGTAAATTATATTTATCTTAGATTTTATCTGTTTGGGATAATTGCACTATCTGTTGCATTGTGCAATTCAAAAGAATCAATCGCTGGTGTAGCAAGTATTTAATTGATTTTTACTCCGTTAACCCTTTTGGTCCCATCAGGACATATAAGTCCCACTAATATTAAGTCGCCCTATGGAATAAGTAAATAGGGAATTAATTGTTGAACATATGACAATTTTTTTCTATAGTCATATGCATAGCTAATTTGTTTTTATAATAGCAGAATGTAGATAATTTTTTTTATGCATGAAAGCCCTAAATTATCTGAACTTTGGAAAAAACTGGTATTGAAATGCCAGAAAATGAACTGAAACTGGGTTGAAAATGTAGACCCTGTTGTTGTTTTCACAATGAATTAAATTCAGGTTTCATGTTCATTTTATTTGTGAAAATATTAAAAAACTACTTTTTTTAATATAATTGCATTACACAATTATAGCATTATGACAGAAAACAAACTAGGATTGAAGAATTGAGAATCACAAATGAATTAAGAATGAATTTCTCTGCTTTTTTTATTTACAACACAATCTAAATGAAAACATCTCTACAAATAATTACCAATTTTTAATGTATTCAAAATCATCCATTAGTTTCTAGATGAGGCTGATTTTATATTTGCAGCTATAAAATGACAAAGTGTGAAAAGAATTTATTTTTGCTCTTTACAAGTACTTGTTAAAAATTATGTACATTTTGTATTTAAATATTTTAAGTAATTTATTACTGAAATATTTGCATTTACGGAAAAAGATTATTATAGGTTTACTTTAACAACTTTGTTCAATATGCTATATATTTGTACTGTTCTAGACCGTAAGTTATGAGCTAAGTTTGAGAGGTTTTTAATAAAGGATAATAATGTTAAGATGTTTGAAATTTTGCAATTTAGTGCTCTACTTGAATGTTATTTTATAGAAGAATCTTTTTTTCAATTTTTGAACGAGTGAAATACGTCAAAAACATGTGAACAATGTTAAGTAAAGTGCATTTATAAAATAATGCAGGAAAACTAAAACTTTAGTTCATACAAAATATGCTTGTTACCGATGGCATAATTTAATAGTGATGATACAAATTTAAATACCGATGACTTTGAAGAACTTGTTTACAGGAATATCCGCACTGTTTTTGAAAAAATAATACGAAACTTATTTTGTAGTTTGAAACAGTGTAGGTATAAATGGAGCAAACGATTCTATTAACTTTTGAAGTACTTTATTGTTTTAGATAGCAAAAATTGAAGTATACTCTTTGAAAGGTTATTTTTATGAATTAATCTCATTATGAATGTCACGCACCATTCTAAAAGTATTTACTTACTTTATTAATAACTAATTTTGTGAGGTGATGTAATGCCAATTTTTTGCATCTGTTTTGTAAGGAAGAATACCCCCAACACGATTCGATTGTAGTACTTGAACATTCGTACCATCTGCCGAATTAAATTTCTTTTGGTGGACTATTATTCGTTAATCTTAATCCAGTCGGTTTATACCCTTATTAAAACTTCCGTCACTCGTGATAATTAAGCCATCTATTTACTTTCCGCTAAATTGTGATAACTTATTTTTTCATTTCACGATATGAAAAAGTATCAGTTTGACATGTGAAAGAACCTAGAAACCTAACCTATTTAACATGTTCCATTATAGTTCAGTTTTCTTCGTAAATATCGTTTTAACTAAAGAATTTTGTCATTCATTTCAAGCTGTATTTTTTGGTCTTGTAAAAATGACCTGTCTATTTGTATTGGGTTCCCGGGGTGCCGAAGGTTTTCGCTTGTCAAACATCTTTGTAGACGCAAATAGTATTTATGGAATATATGAAGTCCCCCCCTCCCCTTTCCGCCCTACTAAACGCGCCTAGTTAGTTTCTTAGGCACATATACATCTTGATTCCAGTTATATGCGAGCTTCAAAGTCCGGTAAACTCAAACTACTTTGGCAACAACCGTTAATATCTTCAAAAACAATGAATACATTTTGTTTGCTGTGCTTTCTCCCTTTTAGATTTGTATTCTTCATTCTTATTTTGTGTTTGGTTTTACTTCAAACAAGTACAAAAGGTACTCTTCTGCATCCAAAATGCGGTTAGCCGAATGGTCGGCACTCTTGCCTTCAGTTCAGCAATTCGTGGGTTTGAATTCCACGTATGGATGTTTGTCGTGGTTCGGAGTCTGCTTTAAACCGTAGAAAAAATGAAACAAAATAACTACAAAAATTACCATTGAGCCACAAACAAACCAAACTAAGCACTCCCAAATACCAAGGAAGATAAGAGATATAAAAAATGTTATTTGGCAGTAAACACATACAGAATGAAAATGACTGAAATTACATCGTCTTGTGAAGTGTGTGTGATAATAAAATATATGAATAGAGTTGTTAATATTTCCGCCATTTTTGGCTATAACGTTTCTACGCGCCTTAGCATGGAATCAAATGGATGTATTAATGGATTATATCAGTCCATGCGGCTTCCACATATTGGCAAAATTTATCTGGTGTAACATGCGGCTGTATCCCAAGTCAGTTCTGGTGCCATTATAAATACGTTTTCGATTGGTTATAGTTGATGGAAAGAATCTAAGTAGGCCAAATGAAGTAAAATTCAATCTGGTGGGTGAAAAACTATTTTAACTTGGCGTCCCACGTGTGGGCAGACATTATCATGTTATTGTATAGTTTAGAATTTTTCAAAGTTTTAAAATATTTATTCTCTTTATCTCTCTGTGTCATACCTAATAATGACATAACTCTTAAATTCTCATTCTAAGGAAAAAAAAAAAGAAATAATTTTTCAGAGAGATAGTTCTATAAAATTTTTCATATTTATTTGCATTAAATGCTGTCATATATCAGATTATTTAGTGGCGTTTTCAGTATTCATGTCATTAAAATTTTTGTGATTCTAACATTATCGAAAAGTATTCATAACTGTTCATATTTTTAAATATCGAAATAGTTAAATATTCTTTTCACTTTTACCATTAGAATATTTATTATTATAGTTATTCTCTGATATTAAGTTTATCATATGGAATTCTTCATTGAATTTATTTTAATAGATAGTATATAGATGAAACAGTAATAAAATTTGCTTTTGTACTAGCAAAACTGAACTGACAGCTGAATAATTAGCTCTCTAATCATAAGTGAAACTGATCTTAGTAGCTCGGAATGAACTTGATATTCCCAGCTAGTGAAGTATAATTTTAATTTCAGATTTAAAAGGATATTTTGAGTTTTATGCTAAAAAAAAAAACTATATTTATGTATAATGAACCTGACCATTAAATGTTACATTTGCCTTTAAGAATGTTAACAAATATGCATTCTGCCTAGATTATATTTTTTATATTAAAGTGATATAAAAGTTCGATCACTATGAAATACCACAAAATTTTTTATCTTGAAAATTATCGCATGTGGTGCTCTAAAAATGGAATATAAAACATTTAAAGTGTATAATTTGAATATTTTAAATATGCTAAGTAAGTAATGGGAGAAATTGCAGTATAAAATAAATATACATATATATATAACCATCATACCTATATATAATTATAGAATCAAAAATCATTTACCATAAGAAAACTGTATGCGTGGTGTATTTCCTGATTTAGACTTTTGAATGGAAATTTCTGACGTGATAATTAATAAAGTTATATATGTTTTTCCATTCTTGATAATAACTTACACTATTTTGATGATCCTGACTTTTATTATGAAATGTATCTTCTCTCCCAGTGTCATGATAAAATAACAATGTAATTTGGTTATGTCCTAATAATTTTAAATGCAGCAAAAAATGGCCTAAAAAGTAGCAAAAAAAGTATTAATTGGATAATTCCTATTGTCCTACTGAAAAATATTCTGTTAGACGAACTTTAATTGGGTATTCGTCAAATAAAAATGCTAGGTAATAAAGAATGCTTCAGTTAAATATGGTTGAAGTTATGTTTGCTGATTCTCATAACGAAGGAAAATCAAAACTTTGTTCTCACAGTTGATTGATTTTATTTACTCTTTTTAATTATTGATGATAACTTCAATTTTACCGATTATGAAATGGGATAACGAACAAAAATCAAAACAAATTAATTGAATATTACAATTGAATCAATCGGTGATTTTCACTTTAAAATCGACTATATGCGCATAATATGCTTAATACTTTTCAAATACTCGAGTACAAAATTTACTTTTGTTAATTGCTCGGGTTAACAAATTAACTTACTTAATGCAAATAAATTTTAAGTATTCAACTTGCGCTTTAGGTACGATTATTAACTATATGCCTTTGTTATTTAAATTAATTATTTTTCATTAGATTAAACTCATTAAATAAAAAAATAAGTTTTTATTTTAATTTAAAAATTTTTCTCATTTATGCTATAAAATTAATATGTTTATAGGTATTTTTAAATAAGCGAAATTTCTAAACATCATTCACAATCATTTTTAAAGTTACAAATGTTTAAAAGAGGCTATTTCATTTGTCATGCTCATATATATTTAAATAGTCAGTAAAATTTGCCATAACATGGCAAGGAATGAGATTTAAAGAAAGTACTTTTATTTAAAAGCTTCCGTTGTTATCATACTACGAAATCTCTTTGTGCAATAAGGAATGCGTTTGATTCCGGATCGCAAAAATATGACGCAATGAATAATTTCTGCCATAGTTTTCGAGAGAAATAAATTGTAATATCAAAATAAAATAAATTGTGGTTAGACTTAAGTTGTGTGTTTAATCAGTTTTTTTTTTCTTTAGTTTTATGTTGATAGTCTTTAACAAATATAAATGGCATAGAATTTTTTAAATAAAATGTTACTTCAGTAACCTGCAGAAATAAAACTTAAGAAAATATGGTGTACTCAATATAGTTTCGGCTTTTTTTTTTTCTTTGTTCCTTTAATAACCTATGGAATATTTTAATACGTATTTAAGCATGGTTATTACCTTTGCCTAAGTATTTTTGCGAATGGAGCATTGTAGTATTCTTATTGTACATGAATAATTTTAGCTGATGCAGAAAGTCATCACCTTTACGAAGAACGAGTTTATATAGTAAAAATTGTGTGTGTGTTTATAACAGCAATAATTTTACTTTTAAAATTTATAAAATTGTTTTAGATGATGAGTTAATAAATTTAAAAGATAGTGTAAAATGCAACGCACACACAATTTATTACAATTTTTTAATGCATGCAATAATTGTTTATTTATTTAAATAAGACAGTTCTTTCCGTTATATAATTTCAATTATTTATCGCTATTACAAAATGATATTCGCTGGTATTATCAAATTAAAGAACGAGAATGTAGACAAATGTATTTCAATTATTCCGAGAACTGGAACTGAATTCTTGCGCTTACTGAAATTCGTTATAGTGCATCGGAAGTATTTTTAATTTTCATTAAAAAGTAAAATCAGCATTTGTTTTTAATATTTTTATTATAAATTTTCTTTCGCGTGTTTTATGTTTTTGAAATAACGCTTAAGAACAGAATGCTCTTAAAAAAAAATTTTTTTTTTTTCCTGCAGAATGATAACGGTATTTCCCATATTATATTTTATGTTGTCAGCACTTATAGAATTCCAATTTTAACTACGATGAAATACTGTCATTATTCTTAGCTGTAATATTATCGTTAGATATAAATAATTTACTAAATTTAAGCGAAAAATACTCAAAAATATTTGACCCATTAGAAATAGGTAATAATTGTTGGAGAATAAGAACTGAGATAAAAAATAATGGGGCTCTTATGAAACCTACAGTCACAGTCAAATTCAAGAAGGCTGAGATTCTCGTAGCTTAGACACATGGATAAATCACCCAACAACTGGTCAAATACTTGAGTCCCATGTGAAATTGGCCGAAAGCACTTTATAAAATTATTCACACAAATTCCTGTTCTTATTTAGAATCATATACTATTTAATGAACGCCAAAAAATATTATCTTCTTAGTAATGAATATCGATAAATTTTCTTCGAAAAATATTTAATATTAAATGTTTTTTAAAAGCAAATTAGGTATTTCTTAATTTGTTTATTTACTATATATTTATAATAGATGGTAAAATTGTATTTTTTTGTTTTATATATATATATTATTTTTATATTCCCCGCTTTAAAAATAGGTACATAATTTTGCTCAAAATTTTAATACTAAATTGAAAATATTTTAATTTCTATTTTTAATTTTCATATGTTCCTTATTGATATTGTACGTCCCAAAAGAATTTTCTTTCCAATTAAACTATAGTTTATTTTCAGCCCAAAAAATTTAATATATTTTTGTATTAAAATTGCTAATTTAAAAAAAAATTTTAAAAAAAAGTAATGCCAAATTTTTTTTTTTTTTTTTTTTTTTTTTTTTAATACTTTTTAACGTTTTTTTATTTTTATCTTTATAGAATTCTGCTTTTCATCATGTCGGGTCATTTGCTTTAGTTTTTAAGAATTTAGTCATCCTAAATCATGTTTTATGTGTGATATGCTTTTATTTAAGTAAGGTTTTTTGAAGAAGAAATTGAAATATCTCATTCAGGTACCGGACTGAAAATTTGAAATATTCACACAGAAATTTATATCTGCCGTTTTCTCTTTCTCTGCGGTATTTTTTGCTTTAATTTGTTAATATTTAACAGCAAATTATTATTTTTATAAACCATTGATACATATTTTTAAACATAGAACTGAAATAGAAACATTTTCATAGGAATCTACTAGATGACGCCACTAGATCCTTATTTGTTTTTCAGGAATATGTGATGACATTTTGATAAATATTTGAAGGGCTATTTTCATCCAGTATGTAATCTACGAAAGTCACTTAGGCTACTATTTCGAGAAATCTTTAATGATATGCGTAGTTTTCAAAATTGAATTCAAATTTTCTCCATTGTGAAGTAAGCCAAATTTGACACTGTATATAAAACTAATGAAAATTTAATATATAATTTGTTATATTGCTTAAATATCATAAAGCAGTAAGTATTAAACAGCATTTTTGAAAAAATCTTTATAAATTGGATAATGTTCAAATTTTTTTTAATATATGCCGACTCTTTTTTACGACCTATATACTTAAAATACATGTGCAAATCGACCATAGCGACGGCTAAATTAGATGTCTTCTATGTTTTACGTTAAAAACAAATGCAACTATCTAATTTTGCGCTTTTGTGTAACTATGGTTTGTTTATTAAAATAGGGAATATTGAAGATATTTTGTGGAATAAAATATATTCGTGTACAATATTCTTTACCGTAGTGTCATCGTGACCGCAACTCTTGCTTGCACTAAAATATTAATGTGATTGGCTATTGGCTTTCGCTTTATGTAAAAAATTTTTCTTATGAAGAACTGATTCCATAAAGACCTACATTTTTAAAGTAAATTTCAAACTATATAACTATATCAAAAAAGATATACCCACATGAGGTGAGAATCCAAACCATATGATATTGAAGTGTATACCAGAGCAATAAATTTGTTCATGTACTAAGGCGGCTTAAAGACCACGATGTTGTTCAAAATTAAAGAATCCTGTTTCAAAACTACCCACAGATGAAATCAGCTGTGCAAAGTATTGATATTTTTGTAAATAAAAAAGAACATCGCTTTCAGATGGCGGTATGTTAATTATTTGAACCTGGTGGGTCAAACTCATGCTAACATAGACAAATAATTCAATAGTTGTACTGCAAAATATTAAAATAAATAATCCAATAAATTGCATTTTTGACTTGGAACGAAGCTCTATATACTGTATCCTAAAATGTATATTTTTATAATTGTATTCTCGATCTCACATATTTAATAAATTACTGAGCAGAATCATCGCAACATACGCAAAATAAATCGACATTTTTACTTATTTATTTATTTTGCAATGATTAACCATAAAAAAACATCTTTCAGTTACTGTCAATGACTTTAATCAAATATGACGTATCTGAATATTTTGGGTAAGTACCTTTATGATTACAAGACCTATTTTCTTTAAGAAATAACATTAGGTTTGAGGTTAATGATCATCCATATTACTTCTCTCAAAAATGAGACTAATTTTTGCTTTACTCTGAAATTTGACTATTCCCTAGTTGTGCTTCTTTTCACTGAATTACCACTCTTTTATTTAGACCAAGTAATATTAAAAGATGCAGTCATTAAATTGTAATAGTATATATCATATGAGTGGCAAATAATAGTATGAGCCTTAGTCTGTGCTTTTAAGTTGATAAAATCTTCATATACCGTAAATTATTGGGGCTCAAATGGTAGCATTTTACACTACTGGCCATTAAAATTGCTACACCAAGAAGGCGACATGCTACAGACATGAAATTTATACGAAAGGAAGAAGGTGCTGTGATATGTAAATGATTAGCTTTTCAGCGTATTCAGACAAAGTAGGCGCCAGTAGCGACACCTACATTGTGTTTAAATGAGGAAATTGTTCAGCCGGTTCCTCATACACAAATTGCATTTGCACGTTGTTGCCTGGTGAAAAGTTGTTGTGATGCCTCGTGTAAGAAGGAGAAATGCGTACCAGCATGTTTCTGACTTTGATAAAGGTTGAATTGTAGCGTACCGAGATTGCAGTATTGCTGCTCGCAACGGTCGAGATCCAATGACTGTTAGCAGAATATGGAATCGATGGGTTCAGGACGGTAATACGGAACGCCATGCGGGATCTCAACGTCCACATATCACTAGCAGCCGAGAAGACAGGCATATTATCCGCATGGCCGTAATGGATCGTGTAACCACGTCACGAGCCGTGAGTCAAGAAACGGGGTCGTTTGGAAGACAACAAGTGTCTGCACGAACAGTTCGACGACGTTTGCAGCAGCATGGATTCTCAGCTTGGAGACCATGGCTGCGGCTTTCCTTGACGCTGCGTCATAGACAAGAGCGCCTTCAATGGTGTGATCAACGACGAACCTGGGCGCACGAATGGCGAGACGTCATCTTTTCAGATGAATCCAGGTTCTGTGTACAGCATCATGATGGTCGCATCCGTGTTTGGCAGCGTGGATTCGTCATCCTCATACTGGCCCATCACCTGGCTTGATGGTATGGGGTGCCATTGGATACACGTCTCGGTCACCTCTTGTTCGCATTGACGGTGCATTGAACAGTGCACGTTATATTTCTGGTGTGTTACGACCCGTGGCTCTACCCTTTATTCGAGCCCTGCGAAACCCTACGTTTCAGCAGGATAATGCCCGTCTGCATGTTGCCGGTATTGTGCGGACCTTCCTTGATACGGAACATGTTCGGCTGTATCCCTGGCCAGCACGTTCTCTCGATCTTTCACCAATAGAAAAATCTGGTCAATGGTTGCCGAGCGACTGGCTCGTCACCAATCGCCAGTCACTACGGTTGATGAACTGTGGAATCGTGTTGAAGCTGCATGGGCATCTGTACTTTTACATGCAATCCAATCTCTGTTTGACTCAATGCCCAGGCGTATAACTGCTGTTATTACTGCCAGAGGTGGTTGTTCTGGGTACTGATTTCTCAGGATCTATCCAGCCAAATTTTTTGAAAATTTAATCACTTGTTATTTCTAATATAATATATTTGTCCAATAAATATCATTTTGTTATCTGCATTTCTTCCTGGTGTAGCAATTTTAATGGCCAGTAGTGTGGTATACACTGGCAACATCTGGCAAATTGGTGTATCATCATATGTATTTTATCTTGATACATATTCGAGAATAGTAATTAATCATGACTTTGTGCGTTGATATTTCTAGTAATGCTTTCATAAACATTAAGCTTTTAAAATATAATGCAAATTGTTTTAATCTTATGTTGCTTCATTGTTAATGTCTAAAGGTATGTATATATTTTGCATTGCGTTCTTGAAAAACTCCGCATGTCTGATATGCCTAAACTATATCTTTTATCTCACATTTTAATTTTAGAATTTTTGTTAAATATGTTTTGCAGTTTTGCACACCCACTTTATTAAAATTTATAAAAATACAAAATGTAACCTCATGATTAAAAAAAAAAAAATAACATTCCTTATCATGGTTATCCTTTCTAGCTATTATCGGAAATAGTAAAGTGCTCTTTCAAATGGTAGATGTGACCAGACGAAATGTGCCCTGAGCATGAGGTTTTTTAAATTGGTCACACAAGTTCTGGATTACCATGACTTCCCAGATTCTTAAATGTGTGCTGTAAATGTGATGTATTTATTTGATATGAGCTCATCATGGACCAATTATAGTACCATGCGCTTTTGTTTGAAAGGGTGTCGTGTTTCTGCTTTTTGCGAGCAAATCTATTAAAGTAGGTGCGTAGGAGTTCTCTAAATTTCTTCCTTTGCAAACCAGGAATATGTTCTACTATCCCTGAAAAATAATTAGAAAGGCTGTTTGTTCAAGGCAGATGTTCAAATACTTTATTATTATTATACACCAAGTAGGTTATACACTAAGTAGTGTCATTGCTACAGTTGGTCCTCTTGAATTTTCACTACACCGTTTAAATTTAAAAATGCTTATTCGATCCAGAGATTGATCCAAGACTATTTTAGTTAATTTTGGAGCTGAATGGTTGGCGTGTACTGGTTTAATTCTCACCTCACATGTGGAGATTTGTAGTGGATCGGAGTTCATTTTAAAACTTTGATCTCATTTACACTAACCTTTGAGTACAAAACGTGTCCATAGAACAAGAAACAAACCAAGGCCATTTTAAATCCCATTAACGAGAACAGAAGAAACTGAAATGCTAAGTGTTAAAATCATGCAATAGTAATTATTTCGAAGAGAAAGCTTGTGTGTATAATGTCGGAAGATATTTCATAAGATTGAATGTCGGAAGGTATTTCATACACAGCTCATCTAGTATTTTAGCTGAAAATTGAACAGATGGGCGATTCTTTGGCGAACTAGTTTTTAAGAACCAATGCCAATGGAGCTAGTGAACGATGACTCAGAAAAAAAAGAGAGGCAGCTCTCTGCGCTTTTTCCTTTTTCTAGCATTTAGACTGAAACATCATTATTCAGCGATTCGGCTCTGTGTCCACTCATCGGTCAGTAAAGAGTCAACAGTTTCAATTCCGTTCTTCTCGTTCAGTTCGATTTTCGACTCTGTTACTGTTTAATTCTTTACCAAAGTTACGGCTCAATTACCAGGTTGCCTCCATTTTTTGTTTATACTTTTTTACTTTGTTCGTTCTTTTCCTGTGATATCAACTCGTCGTCTTTCCCATTAACAATTTACAGTCATAATCCACAATTTTTCAATCTCCGTCCGTGTATAATTTTTAATTATAATTGTAATTGTTGTTGGCGCCTGCGAGCGCAGCGCCCTCTTTGAGTCATAAAATAAATCCGGCAGTAGCGATGTGAGAGTCGGAGAAATAAAGTGTATGTTTTATACAGTCCTTGAGTGAGTATTAATTGAGTTAAAAACTGAGCTATTTTACAATGGTCCGTCGAGCCGCAGAAAACCAGCAGCCTATGGATCTATATAATGGCTATGAGTGATAATTTACGCCTTTGCTGAGTATCGTCAACGTAATTGAGGTATGTGACTGAATAATTCACATGTTCTGAGAATAGATCTTTATATAAATATTGAAGTATTAATAATTATCCAAAATTTTTAAAGGCGTAAAAAAGGGGATTTGATATTAATTACTATTGAGTTAGAAGATGTTAATGTGAAAATGACTGTTTCAGAATTAGGCAGTATTATAAAACAAAACCAGAAGTACGTAAAAGAGAAAGATTCCGTTGTAGAATTAGAAAATACGATAATTGAAGAGCGAAAGTCCCATGAGTTGCGGTAACTAGAGAAAATTAAGCTCGAACAGAGAAAATCTGAAGAACTTCAACAATTAGAATCGGAAAAAATTTTAATTAAACGAACGAAAATGGAATTAGAAATTGCTCGCGTGAAAGCGGAATCCAAGTCAAATTAAGAAGGTGAAAATGTTGAAAATAATCAGACTGAATCTTTAGAATCTCTCATAAACTGTGTCTGTATTTTAACTATTAAAACTCCTAGTAGACCTGAGGGTTGGAGTTATTTTTTGCATCTTTAGAAAGGGCCTTTATTTCAAAAAACGTCCGTGATAAATACAAAGCGGAGATTTTGTTAAATTTGCTAGGGGAAAGGGCGACTAATGTGATAACTTTACATAAAGGATGACGAATTAAATGAGTATTCTAAAGTAAAAACAGTAGTACTTCGAGAATTTGAGCCTACCCCTCAATCATGTTTAGAACATTTTAGGAAATCCTAACCAAATGAAACATACGTACAATTTGCATCACGATTAACGACGAGCTGGGAATATTATTTACAATTGAGGAAGGTAATAGATTTCGAAACTCTCAAAGATTTAATTGTGTGGAATAAAACATGCCAGACCTTAGATAAAGAAACTACGTGTCATATTCATGTGAGACAGGATGGCACATGGTTGAAACCATCTCAATTATGGTAAGAAATTGATTTATATTTTACTTCCCGAGGTAAAACTTTGGTGGAAAACTCAAAGTTTGACAAATTGTCCGAGTCAATATACAAGTCGAGAGTTTTCCTTTCGGACATTAAAAATAATAAGTGTGTTTTATCATGTAATGAGAATCACTCCATATATAAATGCCCTAATTATAATAATATGTCAGTAAATAAGCATATTGAGTTTGTAAAATCAACTCACTTCTATTTTAATTGCTTGGGGAATAATCATAGGGTAACGACTTGTAAATCAAAACATTCGTGCCATATCTTTTAAGCGGCGTCATCATGCCACACTTCACTTTCAGTCGGAGCAAAAACGAGAACGTTTATCGACACCTAATGAGAATGTAAATACTCTCAATGCGAAAGTGAGTTCCTTCCCCTCCCCTACAGCTTTAAAATTCGTTCCTACTGGCAATAAACAAGAGCCACGAGGTCAGGATCAAAATTGCTTGGCGGCGACTATTTATACTTCGTCAATAAATTCGAAGACTGTACTACTTAGCACTTTTATTTGTTTTTTAAACGATGACTTGGGAAATGTTTTACTCGTTCGTGGTTTATTAAACGTTGGAGCCAGTGCTAATTTTTTGTGTAAGAGTTGCGTTGACAAGCTTAATTTAAGAAAGGAAAAAATAAATATTGGTGTTTCAGGTTTAAATGGAGTGTCTCTGACAATTAAATCTAAAGTTAATGCTACGATTGTTAATGATATAAATTTCAAATTAGATTTAGAATTTTTGGTTGTTCCCAGTGTTACAAATTTGACCCCTTTAAAGTAAATTGATATTTGCGTTCCGGAATTAAAAAACATTAAGTTAGAGGATTCGGGATTTAATGTTCCAGGTCCAATCGATTTAATTCTGGGAGCAGAGAATTTTTATGGACTAATAAAAACTGACAGAATTTACCCTACTAATACTAAAATAATTTTACAAAACACAGTATTCGGATTTGTTGTGAGTGGTAGTGTACAAATAGTAACTGAGACTAATGTACACTGTGGGCTTATAAACGAGAGTGCCGACTTAAACAAAATTATGCGGAATTTTAGGAAGAAAAAAAAAAAAGAAATTGAAGAAACACAGAAATTTGAGACTGCCGTGTGTGAGAGAATTGAATCTAATAATCATTTTATAAAAAACTCATAAAAGGGATAAATCAGGAAAATTTGTGGTACAGTTGCCATTTAAAAAAAAGATCCGAAATTACTGGGGGTGTCTAGAGAGATTGCAGTCAAAAGATTAAATTCCTTGTCGAATAAGTTAGAAAAGAATCCAGATTTTCTGGCATTATATCGTCAATTTATGAGTGAGTATGATTGCTTGAATCATATGCAAGAAGTTTCTATGATGCAAGAACCTGAAGTGCTCTACTATTTACCTCATCATCAGTTTATAGACCACAGAAAACGAGTACGAAATGTAGAGTTGTGTTCAACGCTTCACAAATTATTTCAACTGGTGAGTCATTAAATTCCATACAGCTAAATGGTGGTGTAATTCAAGATGATTTAATTGCTATAATATTGAGATTTAGAAAACTGTGTTTTTGCTTTACTACCGACATTCAAAAAATGTATAGAAAGATTTGGATTGGTCCAGCATAAAGAGACTTGCAAAGAATAGTATTGAAAGATAGTAAGGAAGCGAATATTAAAACGTATCAACTATGTACAGTGACGTATGGAACCACTAGTGCTCCATATTTGGCTCAGAGATGTCTTCAACAGTTAGGTACTGATGAACAACTGAAATTTCCATTGGCTTCTCAAGTAGTACAGAAGTATATGTACATGGATGACATATTGAGTGGAGGGTTCAATTTAGAAAGTGTAAAGTGTCTAAAGCAAGAATTAACTCAAATATTTGAAACTTGTGATATGGAACTACATAAATGGCAAAGTAAATGTCCAGAGTTAAGAGAATTTTCTGAAGATTCAAATGACTATAGCTTTGATTATACAAAAACATTAGGGTTGCTATGGAAGGCCAAGAGTGATGAGCTTTCCTACAATGTGCCCAAAAATGATGCTTCTATGATTACAAAGAGAGACATTTTGTCCAAAATTACCCGCATTTTTGACCCACTTCGTTTGATAGGACCCGTGCTTACAAAGGAACTCTTTGGATTCTCGGATGCATCAGAGGACTATTACGGTGCAGCAGTCTATCTAAGATTCGAATCAGCCAGTTGTGAAGTAATTTCACATCTAGTGTGCAGCAAGGGAAGAGTTGCTCCAATCAAAACACTTTCGATTCCACGACTTAAAGTTTGTGCTGGTGTAATGCTGTCTAAATCGATGAAAAAGGTTAGCAATTCTCTAGAATTTAAGATAGATCAAAATTGGTATTTTTCGTGCAGCAAAATTGTTTTGTCCTGGATTCAGAAGTCTCCAGCAGAATTTAAAACCTTTGTCGCTACCAGAGTGTCTAAAATACAAGTTCTGATAGATGTCTTACAATGGAAGCATATATCATCGGAGCGAAATCTTGCAGACATCGTTTCTCGTGGCTGCATTCCAGAACAACTGAGAAATAATTCTTTGTGGTGGCATGGCCCACTACTTATCATCGAGAAAGTATAAACGCTTAACAACTGTGAAGACCTAATTAACGAGGACTTAGAACATTTTAATACAGAACTGGTTAAGAGTGAACGAAGGTTCAAGAGACCTGTTTTCCTAATGTCTTTTAATTCTTTAACTGAGGAGTTACTTAGTATTACTAACAATTATTCTAAACTTGTACGTGTTTTAGCTTTTCTTTATAGGTTCCTTAATAATTGCAAATCACAGCAAAATATTACTGGCCCCCTGCAATGTAAGAAAATTAAAGATGCCGAATTTGTTTTAGTAAAATTAGTTCAACAAGAGTGTTTTAAAGGGGAAATTACAGGCCTTCTGAAGGATGGTAATGTGCCTGTAGATAGTAAGTTAAAAAAATGTTTTCCCATTTTTAGATGAAAGGGGTGTTGTAAGAGTTGGTGGAAGACTAGCCAACAGTAAGTTTAATTTTGATAAAAGGCTTCCTATAATTTTACCTACCAATCATAAATTGACTGTGATGATTTCTGAAATGCTTCATAGGAACTATTTACATATTAGCCCACAAGGGTTACTATTTCTTATTAAACGAAGGTTTTGGCCTTTAAGTGGACGTAACCTTTGTAGAAAACTAGTGCACGATTGTGTTGTTTGCTTTAAAGCAAAACCAGTACCTTGTAAACAGCTCATGGAAGAGAGAGTAACCCCAAACTTTCCATTCAATTGTGTAGGGGTGAATTTTTTTGGTCCTTTTTATAGAAAATATCCCAATCAAAGAAAAGGAATGTGTAATAAAATTTATGTGTGCATTTTCATTTGTTTTGTGACTAAAGCTTGTCATTTAGAGATGGTAACGGACTTCTCTAGTGATGCCTTTGTAGCTACACTTAAGATATTTTTTAGCAGAAGAGGGAAAAGTGCCCACATATTTTCTGATAACGCTACTAGTTCTGTTGGCAGTAACTCCGAATTAAAGAAATTGAGTAAATTAGTTAGCAGTTCAGATGAAAACTTGAGTAATTATTTGTCCAAAGAAAAGTTTGAGTGGACTTTCATTCCCCCTAGATCCCCGAATCATGGTGGACTTTGGGAGGCAGGTGTCAAATCCGCGAAATACCATCTTAAACGTGTAGTAGGCAATTTAAAACTAACATTTGCGGAATTCTTAACTGCAATTTATCAGATTGATGCAATTCTTAATTCCCACCCATTGCATCCCCTATCATCTGATTTAAATGATTATGATCTCTTCACACCTGGTCATTTTTTGATAGGCAGACCTATCACAGCAATTGCAGAATCCAACATCCTAAATTTACATGACAATAAATTTAAATAATGGCAAAAATTAACTAAGATAGTGCAGACATTTTGGAAGCATTGGTCTAACAATATTTTAAGTGCAATACAAGAAAGATCAAAGTGGAGGTTCATCAAAGAGAATGTGCAAGTTGGCGATTTTAAAATTAGATAATGTACAGGTTTGTAACTGGACATTGAGCAGAATGATGCAAACATTCCCAATAAAGGATAAGAAAGTGAGAGTAGTTTTAGTTAAAACGAAGAATGGAGTTTTTTAAAGAAACATTAATAAAATTTGCATTTTGCCATTGCCTAATTAAGGAATGAGAACTCTGTCAAATATATCTGTGTATCATAATGTATTTATTGTAGTTCATTATTAATAGTGTGTATCATTGTACTCATATATTATATAGTGTGTTAATATTTTTTTTGAGATTTCAAATTGTTGAATGTACCATGTCAATGCCGGGCGGAATGTTGGCGCCTGCGAGCGCAACGCCCTCCTTGAGTCATAAAAAAGAAACCGGCAGTAGCGATGTGAGCGTCGGAGAAATAAAGTGTGCGTTTTATACAGTCCTTGAGTGAGTATTAAGAGTTAAAAACTGAGCTATTTTACAGTTGTGTCATAATTGTGTTAAACAATAGCATCATATTTATTTTTATTGTATATTTAATTATATTTTCTAGTATATTTTCTATTAATTTATATTTTTATAGTAAAATTAATTGACTTACTTATTTGTTTTTTACTTTTGTATTTATCAATTTCTAACTTAATTTTTAGTTTTAAATAAAAAGTTTAGTTGGTTTTCAAGAAATGTAGTTTGTTTCATTGAAAAATGAACTCTAGTGAGTCTTGAAAAACAACTGATTCCATTCAGTGAATTAATACCTTAAATCTGTTACCGGAAATGAACGCTTTTTCCTATCTAGTATATTGACGGGACCTCTCATAAAATAGATAAATTTCCAGAGGAAATCAACCTTTCCTGAAAGAAATTTTATACGCAATAAATTTTTTGATTCCGCTCGATGTTTTCCCAAATTTATAGGCAGTTATAAAATCAGGCAATTGTAAAGCAACTTCTGCAATGAATTCTTACTTAAGATGTTTCTTTACATTTCGCTGTTTTCCTCAGTTTTAAACATTCCTTGTATCTTTTTGAAGACCCTTCAAAATCGGAAATTTCAGTAGAGCAACTATTATGGAAGTACTCTTTTAGATTCTAAAAATGTGCGATATTGTATATTTATGCTCAATTTTGTGTGTGTGTGAAAGAGAATCTCACATATCGGCCTCTCTGGTGGCGATTTGTGTAGCTACTTGCAATATTTATTCCTATTATAATAAATTGGTTCACAAGTCGTTGATGGCTGGTTTCGCCAGTAGGAAACTTTGAAATAAGCCTCCGGAAAATCTGCAGTAGAAATAAAAAAAAAATTAGGAATCATTCATACATCAATAAAGTATTTTTAATAAAGCAGATCGTAATGTTAAATAAAAAATAAATTAAAGACAATGGGGTTTTCAAATATACTATACCACACTATAAAAGTCGATTAACATCCAAAATTTTAAAATTATTTTTGCATGAAATTTGTTTGCTTTAAAAGTCATTTAAAGGATTTATATATTAAATAAATATTAATAAAAAATGGATGTGTGTGCTTATATGTGTTCCTGCCTTAACTTTTTATTGTAAAAGGACTAATATACAAACCCATATATACTGGGTAAGTTACTAAGCACTTATTTCGACGACCAATGTACATGCAAAAAGAAGTAATTCAAAATTTAACTTCAATTGCTTAAAAGAGGCTGGGATAAATGGAACCTTTCATTTAAAAAAAAAAAAAAAAAAAAAAAAAAAAAAGAAAAGAAATTCTACCACTGAATTTTGTCATGTCATTACAAAAACTGTTATCGGCAATAAATAAATATTACAGAAAAATCAAATTTCTATCACATCTGACCAGTTTTGCAATGTTTTTGGTGTAATTTTCAGGTATATTTTCAATGCTAATGCTCCTGGTTTTTAACAATGTTTCAGTGTAATTTAGATCAGAATGCTCAATGGATTCAAAATATTTGAGAAAAAATAAATGTGTAAAAATGACAATGGCCATTTTTACAACCACAGGGCACAATTAAAATAACTTTTAGCAAGTTATCATTATTTTATTTTCTTTATTTATTTTTTGTACATATAAACAATTTTTTTATTTCTCCACAAATATTTAAAGAAATGTATTTGACATCGTGTAGCGGGTGTAGCGGAGAATCGATAAATTTTCATGGATCATAGTCACGTGTGACAAGTCAGATAACAGAATATTACTGAGTACCCATTTTGACCGATTTACACGTGGAAAGCAATTGCGCAAAATTTAAGCTGTTCAACAAATCTGGAGTGAAATCTGAAATCATATTCTCCAAAGAAAGCAGCTGTATTTCTTGTTATAATGAGCCTTTAATATAAAAATTCTGCATATCTAGGAAAATTTTTATACAAAAGGAACAAAGAATTAATGGTGCCATAAAGAATATCATTAGCAAAATCCCCAAACTACAATATTAACTATCAAAATGATGGAAAAACATTTCGAAAGTTTTTTCTGGTTTTTCAAAAATTATATAAAAAAGTTTGATAAGTTAAACATCCAAGGTTCTAAATAAAGTAATTTTTTATTCTTAAAATGAAATTAATATCAGTTATAGAAAAGCCAGATACCAAATGTTGAACTTGCTTATGTTATACTATATAAAAAAATGAAGCATTATGTGAGTAAAAAAGTGAAAGTCTAATGTGAAAAGAAGAAGCACCTACCACGAAATAGATTCAAATGTGAGGTTGAAGATTACTGTTGGGTTGACATTACTTATCAGAAGTAAAAAGGGGACATTTTGTAATTTCCTGCAAAAAAGAATTCCATTTGGACATCCGAAAAGAAGTTCTGCATGATTTACTATTAGTATTATTATTTAGTATTATTGACAGCGTTATTACAATAGCCCGTGGAATTTTATTCCGTTTGATCGAAAAGTGGCAGAAATTCAGGGGTATGACAAGCTATTAGTTTTAACAAATAAATAAAAACTTTGCTCTTATAAATAAGCATAATTCGATACAATACATAACTGCTATTTTGCATTACAGCTCTGAGTTATATTGGAGGAGTCGTATCCCATGAACAAGATCAGGAATTGGCAAACTACAACCTACTGGAAGGCCCGAGAATCGAGTTTTAATTTGCCGATCAGAGGCAAATTTAAAGAAATATGTATTTATATATTTTACCTCCATCTTCTTTACTACTTTGTTTACATTTTTTTAAGGTCCTGGAGATTTACTTTCTCTATTTTTGTCCTACAAAACATAAATCGGCGGAAGTAGCAAATACAGACAGCTTTCAGTCGGTAAAGTCTGAAAAGTAAAGTTCTTGGTTAGTTATAGAAACAGATTGGAGCTAACGAGCTTTATCTTTTTCTCGAGAACGGACACATGGAATCTGGTATAGGTGAATTAGACTTCACGTGTGGCAGAGTGCGCATTTTAAACTGCAGCCAGAGACTTTTTCTTTTGGCGTGAATACTAATATTATTGGTTGAATATGGAACGATTATAGACATGTGGCATCTTATTGTGAATAGTAATGAAATTATTAAAAGTATAACGTCGTTAATGCTTATTTAGTTTATTCATAAAGTATTTCAACCCCAAAATGGCTACTGAAAAACGTAAACTTGATTCAGAGTGTGCTTTTAGCGATGAATGGACCTGGAAATATTTTTTTTTTTACAGTTACGAAAGATAAACCATCTGCAATGAAGCTTTCAAAGAATATAACACTGCCTATTATTTCCATCTAAGCATAAGAATTCCAAGTAAGAAGCAATGTCCGAATATAAAAAAGATGAAATTCAGAAAGTATTGTAAAAAAAATGATCAGACCGACAAAAAGCTTTTTCAAGAAATAGTTACATTTGCAAGTTTTACTGTAGCTTACAATATACACTTAGTCACAAAATTAAGTATGCAGAGTGTATGTGATTATGTCCTATGAAAAAAAAAAAAAAAACAGACCTACAAAATTAGAGTTTTCAAATTAACAATTTATTTCGATTAGAGCAAAATAGAGCTTAATTACAAAATTAAAAATATAAATATTTATTTAGCAAGATGAACATAATTTAAAATAGGATGTAATTTACAACATAAATGTATGCAAACAAAATCAACGATATTAATATTGCAAATTTTACAATTTTTGAAAAAAATTAGTCATTTGTTGGATAGCCTTTGGCCTTTATAATGGCTCTCAATCTATAATAGTACTGATTTTACTAAATTTTGAGAGACAGAAGATGATATTTTCTACCACTCCTCCAAAAGGACTTTTTTAGATCATTCTTAGTTTTGATCTCTTGCTTTCTAGTTTGGCGATCAAGATAATTCTACAAGTGTTCAATGAGATTAAGATCCGGTGACTGCGGTGGGGTTTTTAGCTGTTTTTGTACGTTATATAGCAGCTATTCCCGAACAATCCAAGCAGTATGTTTGGGATCATTATCTTGTTGGAAAGTGAAGGATCCATCGAGTCCCGATTTCCCAGCACTTTGGCTTATTCTTTGAAACATTTAAGCAGTTAGAGTGATTCATTATTCCGTCGATTATAACTAAATTTCCTACTCCAGTTGCTGCCATATGTATATGCAACCCTAAACCATAATCGAACCACCACCGTGTTTTACAGTTCCTCTCATGTTCTTTGGTTTTAGATCTGCATTTGCTTTCTTCCACACTTTTTGGTATCCATTTGATACGTGAGTGTTATATTTACTTTCATCCGAAAAAATCAGGGAGTTCCAAAAATTTCTGTCCTACTTAACATTTTTTTTTGCAGAATCTATTCTCTTTTTGCGATTCACTTTACTAACAAATGATTTTCTTCGCATGTTTCGACCATGGTATTCCTGCCTTTCGTAACTTCTACCATGGTATTTTCTGCCTTCCGTAACACGGCGAATTGTTTCAGGATTGTATGACTTCGCAAAATTGTTTTTCACATCAGTTGTCAATTTTGGTCGCTAATCTTTGAAATTTTTTTCACATTTCCAACAATAATTCGTCTTTCTCAATCCGTGAAAATGGGCGGTCGTCCTGTTCTTGGCTTGTTTCGAGTATTTTCCTCAGCTTGGAACTTTTCAATGATTTTTTGCACTGTTGCAGGACTTTTGCCTATGCTTTTACCTATTTGTCTTTGGGATTTGCTTTCCTTATAGAGCTATATTATTTCATTCTTTAAATCTTCTGATAATTCTTTTCCACGTGGAGACATTGGTAAATTGTTGATGTACTTACAGCTCAAACTTACAAGCTTTGTAGCTGAACTTCTAAACTTATCACTGAAATATGAAAAATCACTCGAAAGTTTCATTCAGCCTATTTAAAAGTAAAAAATTCAGAGAGCATACATACTTTTGTAATTTAAATTTATACTGGTTGTTAACAAAATTAATCTTAAAGACTTTTAGAATATAATGATATGGTTTATTCTCCACTACTTTAAGACTTATATCAGAAGCTGTAAGCAACACTCTCCAAATTAATATTTTTCTTATATTTATTAGAGAATTAGGTCTTTTTTTTTACTTAAGCTCCGAGTTGCGTATTTACTTTTGTGAGCACAAGTGTATACTGCTAGAAAATAATTAAACTCAGTGATGGAGAATTCGTTAAGCAAATTTGTGATGTTTCATAGAAAAATAATTTTGAGACTATAAGTATCTCGAGAGAAAAGGTGATTTCTATAATCGAAGCCATAAATAAAAACTTGACACCACAATTAAGAGTTAAAGATTGACCAGTTTAAATTTTGCTCCATAGCTATGGATGAAAGCATTGATATAAATAAAACTGTTCGATTAGTGTTATTTATAAGAAGTGTTGATGTGTGAAAACTTTGAAATTAACAAGAAACTGGCTTACATGTGTTCTTTAAAATGAACCACTACGGGATGTGATATTTCTTGTGAATTTCAGGAAGAGAGAAGAGGGCTTTTAACAAATATAAGTAATATCACGACTGTTGGAGCATCAAATAGGACAAGGAAAAAAATCTGGATTTCTTGGACTCTTTAATCAAAACTATGGGGGATACAATGTTGTTTTTCTAGATTGTGTTACATGTCAAGATGCTCTGCGTAAATCGGCATTGAATATGAAATCCATGTTTGATGCAGTCGTGAAGCTTATAAATACTATTCGACCACAAGCAGTCTTGAGATTTTCTTCAGTCCGTGCAGTTTGAATACTCTGATGTATTGTATCATACAAAAGTAAGGGGGCGTAGTGCAGGATGTGTTTGCAATCAAATATGGCAGCTGAAAGATGAGAAACAGTTCCTGTGAAATATTAGAAGATACAGAATGACTATCGGGCATTTTGCATTTTTCACAGTTTTTCTTCGTAATATGATCAACTTGATTTCCAGAGTTAAGCCAAAAATCAATTTATCAATGATATCTGAGCCCATCTCAAAGCTTTTAAATTAAAACTTAATCTGTTTGCTGGGCAGATTGATATTAATGACTTGGCTCATTTTCCGAGTAAATGCAATACTCTCAGTAAATGTAGATAAACTTTAGAATTTTGAAAATGGTTTAAAATACTGAATTTTAAGTTCTGTCATAGATTTTAAGATTTCAGTGCCATTCAAACAGAATTGGATATTTTTACTATGCATTTCAACGTAAATTGTGAAGCAGTGAGACCAGATTTGCACCTTGAAGTCTGTGAATAAACTTTGCTTTGGTATCGTTCGACGAGATTAGTCGAATGGAGGATTCTTTATAACAATATCCTTATTTACCTTAGCTGCCTTTCGATTCCCAATCGTAACCATTACGTGAAGTAAAACCTTATTTAATTGATAATTGGAATTTTTGTTTTTATGGAGCTAATTTCGGTTAGAAGAATCGAATAAATGAATACGATGAAGCTTGCATTGGCATCCTTCAATAAAAATATAAGCTTGTCCATAAAGTATAATCCAGACGGAAATCGACACACGGAAATCGAATACGAAAGGAAAAATGTCATTTGTATAAATATCACACCTATGATTAAGCATTATGTGCAAGTTACAGGAAGACACCTGATGACGCAGAGAGTACGCCAAAATAACTAGAGTGTAAGAGAGGTATATAAGGGCCTGTGTCTAAGAAGGCAACGTGCTCATAACTGGCCCGTGCAGTACTCTGTGCTTCGACCGTATAGATATACCGCAAAGGACTCATGTGGACTTGGTTTTATGTGGTAGAATTATCAGCTGCCTGGAATCCCGGTTTACGCAGATGGCAGTTGCAGAGGAAATTGGCCAAAATGTTATATCTAGGCTGTGACAACGATGCCACGATGATTGAAACGTCAGTAGAGGTTACAGTACAGGTGGGCCCTGAGTGACAACTCTGAATGATAACCTGTATCTTTCAGTAACCGTCGAAAGAAACAGACAGAGCACAGAAGCAGACCTGTCGCGTAAGCTACGGGTATGACTGTTTCAAAACAAACCACGTACAGTCGTTTAGTACAGTATGATCTATATGTTCGTAGGCCTATCAGATGTGTTCCTCACACGACAACTCATTGTCGGCAGAGGTTAGCCTGGAATAGAGAACTTTCACTATGGACACTATCACAGTGGGCTTGTGTTATATTTTCTGACAAGACGAGGTTTAGTTTATAGTCCGATTCAAATCGACGCTTATATAGAAAATGCCTATTACCAGTAGTACCAAGACAATATCAGTTAACACCAATGTCTCTGCGGTGCAGGAGTGTTCGTTCTTTTGGGAAGGCTGCAAAACTGATCTACATGTTCCAATCAGAAACTATGACAGGCCAAATGTATTAGGAAATCATTCTGGAACAACAGGTCCGTTTGTTTAGGGATGCTGTGAGGGCTGAATTTGGGTTTATGGGTGACAATAACCATCCTTACCGTTCGAGCATCGTCAACAACTGCCTTTAAGCGGAGGATATTTCTCACATATAATGGTCCAAATTCACCCCGGACTTGAATCCAAGAGACGATGTGTAGAATATGCTTGGTGGACAAATTGCCCACCAATCACTTCCTGCATCTGTACCGGACCTTCGGAGAGCATTACTTGCTGAGAGGGGTTGTCTGCCCTAAATACAACTCTATAATGTGATCTTCAGCATGCTTCAGCGTTGTACGGACTGCATTTCTTCGTATTTAAACATGCAATGTACTCGTATTAACCGTCATACCAACTACGTACTGTTCAGTTGTTGTTACGGGTGATACGTGGTGTAAGTGCCACAAGAAGCTGCGATTGTGGTTTGTTGTATGCCAGGTATATGTACATAGGCTTTTGTTTCTGCACCTTAGTTACCAATTCAGGCATTATCTTTAATTTATGGACATGTTTGTAGTTCAACAAAAGTTCTTTCATAATTGTACCCATATTTTTCCTAATTTTCTCTCGAACTTATTTGTTACTTTTTACAAAAAATCTAATCCTATGTCATGCATAAATGGGGAATTTATATTAATTTATTATATATATATATATATATATATATATATATATATATATATATATATTATTTCTGTTTTGATTAGAAGAATCGAAGGTATTAATGAGATGGATTTACATTAACATGCTTTGATGAAAACAGTAGAATAAAGATTCTTTCACAAAAATATCCATATTTATCGCCGCTTTTTCCCAACATCTATTTTCAAGCATTAAAAAATATTCCACACGATATCAGGCATAAATGGAATCTACTTTATATCTCTGATTTGGTTTGGAAGTATCGGACGTGTTAACAAGATGGAGTTTGAACTGATATCGATAAAGGAGAAAAGTTGAACTTAGACTCTTTTATTACAATATTCATGTTTCATCTTCATCATTTCCTGAAGCTCATATCTAAATATGAAAAAGTCATGGCGAATAAAATACTAGATTTTATAGCGGGTTTCGAAAAAAGTTCACCAGCAGAAACGAAAATTATGTAATGATTGTTTGTCACTCAACGGTCATTTTTTTGCACACGAGGGCTAATTAGACCGAGACCTACGATTTAAAGTGTATTCCGAACCACTGCAAACATCCATGCCCAAAGTGGGATTAGAACCCACGAACTGTTGAACCGAAGGCAAGAGCGCTAACCATACGGCTGCCAGCTCGGCAAAACTATGTAGTGAAGTAAAGTTGTATTATGTACAAATTATTTTATAAGTTATATTAGTTTATGTAACCCAAAAATTAATACATAAATAATATATAGGAAATGTTGGAGTACAGCACCAC
Source organism: Latrodectus elegans (assembly GCA_030067965.1). Taxonomy (NCBI): domain Eukaryota; kingdom Metazoa; phylum Arthropoda; class Arachnida; order Araneae; family Theridiidae; genus Latrodectus; species Latrodectus elegans. Next base: position 115,875,203 of record CM057809.1, read on the forward strand.
ACTTATACCAGAGAGGTAATTCGTGCCCACGGCTTGGAGAAAGGTTTCGTGCTACAGCCATTGCTGGAGCTCCAAAACAGTTCACTTTTTTTAATAAAAAAGAAGTGCTTTGGAAAAATAAATTTTGATAAAAAAAAAACCGCAAAGAATAAATTTTGAATAATAATTTTCGAGACCTAAAATAATAAATTTCGAATTCTTTGTGTTTGTTGAAAACATTGTTGCGAATTATTTTCAGGGTAAATTATTAATCAACTATCGCTTATATTATATCGTTAAACATATATATCGGACAATAAATTTCTGGTGCTTCTAACATCTAGAAGCTCTATAGATTCTGTGTATAAAAATTTTTCCGTCATCCTTATAAACAAAAGAAACCCTTTGGGGAAAAGATTGGTTCTTAAAGATAAGAGGCCGAGACTTACCAATAATTTTGAAAAATTGTCTATAAATACTTTTGGTAATGTAACAGTTAAATTTTATGCTTCACAAACCGATGAATTACATGAAGAAGTTATGAATTTCCATGAAAACATTATGTGTACATGCAATGAAAAGTGCATTATAGAAACTGGAAACGAATTTAGCGTAATTGCTGATAAAATATACTACGGAAGTGTTAAAAGTAGAAGCGAAAATAATAAAAACTAATAAAATGTGAACTTTGACAGAAAACTGACCCATTTATATTTACCCGCATCTTTTGCTTATTATTATTATTATTATTTGAGTGGATTTCATTTCGTTATATATTTTTTTTCAATCGTTTATTATCTATCATTAAGTAACGTTCAAAAAAATACTAGATTTAAAATTATTATTATAGGGAGAAGCACATTCACACACACACAATAATTCAAAATATTCAGATAGAAATAATATTAAAACTTAGATATTAATTGATGAACGTTTCGAAAAAGTGATGTCGATTCCATAAGCTTTTATCAGTCAAAGTAAAAACGCTCAAGGATTCGTAGGCTGATAGATATGACCAACCAGTGTTTGGAATAATGTACCAGTCTACAGATAAATGTTTATATCTTGTATAAAAATAAGATTTCTTATGAGTACTGTCTCATAAAGATCGCTTATGTAGATCATTGTCAGAATTTAAAGCCATTTTAGAATTGGGTATTCCTGGTTTGGCGTCAATGAATGTAAATATTCGGGTGATGCCTAGTCAAAATAAATTTAAATCGCATAATGAGAATAATAATGTATTATCATACTTAGTTGTGTTCTTTATATACATTTTCTCTGTTAAGGAAAGCATCTGATTTATAAGTGTGAAGATTTTATAAAATATTATGTCACAAAATCAGAAGAAGGATTTTCTTCTAAAAATAAGATTCATAAAAATTGCTTAAAGATGAATCATGTTACTTCAGATTGTAATAATAATGGGTGTAAAAACTGCGATCTAAAACAAAACATACTACTGCATATCATTAAAAATCAAAATACAATTTCTAACATTAGGTCGAACTTAGAAGCTAATTCAAAAGTATCTCAGGTTTTAGAAACAGTCCAATTTTATTACCCACGTCAAGGTAATCGATTCTTGTGGCAATTATAAAAAATGTCCGATTTTAATGGATAGTGCATCACCATCATTCATCAGCGAAAATACGCTCGACAATTAAACAGGAAATCTATTAAATTAGGAATTTCTGTTATACTTGGATACGAATTTCTGGTAACTAATGATAGGGTAACTGTAAGTTTAATTTCATTGTATGACGAAAAATCTATGCAATCTAAAATGTTTGATTAAAAAAGGGTTTCGTGTGTGACTTACCACAGTTTTCGGTAGATACAGAAACAGGCTGTTTTGACTCATTAAGGTTAGATTATACGAATTATTATGTTTTGAGAAGAATCGATGTATCTTTTGGTGCAAATTTGTGTTGATAATTGTATCAGTGCACTTCATGAGTCAATAAGAGCTCTTGATATGAAATAATTTTGCTTGGGTTACTTTGGGAACAAAGTCCGATGGCTTACTAGTAGCGCTTCGCGATACCAATGCACAGGTTCGATACTCGGGCTGGGCAAGATCAGCTCAGTCTTTCATGCTTTTAGTGGGTTGATAAACTGAGTACCAAGAATACTTGGGAATTAAACACTAGGGGTTTCGCGTTAAGCTGACCACCTAACCGGAACGTATGCATCTCGTACCCCATGACCATAACTTAAGAAAACAGGTATGGGTACTGTCTTGCCTCACATATGCGCTGTCGGGTCACAGGTTTAGTTTTTATTTTTACTTTCGGAATATCTCTTCATGCAAATCAGAAGAACGATTTTTTTAAGGAACGTCATAGTATTAATATACAGGGTGATTATTTTTAAAGTGACAGTGTTTGGAGCGTCCTGTAACGCGATCCAATAGCCTAAATGGCACCAAGCTTGGTATTTAGACTAATCAAAACCCGGGGAAAAGGATTTCGTGAAGAAAATTGTTAGTTCTAAAAATCAGCTCAAGGTCATTTTGTTACGCTTTACAATGTGTAAAATGTGAGAAAAGAAAAATACTAACACATACGATCGTACAGTTAAATTATTAATATTTATTTACTTCCCCGGTTAGGAATTAGACCAGATTCAATGTGTGAGCACTGTTCTCAGAAATAACACCGTACACTCTGTGCACAACGTTAAACAGAGCCGTACGTAACATATCCCGAGGAATATTCCGCACGGTCTTTGTTATGTTGTCCTTTAGAAGAGACAAATTTGATACTCTACCAACATAAACGCACGTTCCGGTAACGTGAGAGGCATGGCCATTGGATCTAGTTTCCTTCAGCTGAGATTATTTGTCGGAGCTGTCTACTACTTGCTTTCATAGCCCCTATTACTGGCACTGTCATTGCACAACATTTGCATTTTTCTTTGATTCCCGTGTTTTGTACTAATTCTCGTTATTGTAAGCTAGATCAGCGCCACAAAATGCCCTAGTGGTGACTTTTGGAACTAATTTTTTTTACGAATTTCTCTCTGTTTTTATATTAGTTTAAATACCACGTTTGGTGTCATTTTGGCTGTTAGATCACGCTACAGGATGGTCCAAATACTGTCACTTTAAAAAAAAGATCACCCTGCAGTCTAACAAGTCGAAAAAGTTGTTAATGGTTGTCAGTGGACTGAAGACGAAACTCAATGCAGTAAACGTTTTCACGAAACTAACTATTCCAAGGATAATTCTGATCGTTATGCTGTACAATTGCTATTTAACCAACAATTAATCAACCGGACCTTTTGGTGAGTCAAAGGAAAAGACCTTGAATCGTTTTAAACAAATTGAGTGTAAATTGACTTGTCAACCAAACTTTATGCTAAGTAATTCAAAATTTATGAGGAATTCCTTAAAATTATATTAAAAAGAAATAGTTCCTGCCCACGAATTAAGTACAAGTATTGAATGTGCGTATTATATTCCTCATCATTGCATAAAAAATGAATCAAATCTTAAAATCCGTATAATATTTGATGCATCAGCAAAAATCACGAACAATGTTTCATTAAAGGGTATTTTGATAATTAGACTTACTATTCGGAATCACATTTTTTAAAATTTTTTGTTAAGATTTAAGGAAAGAAATATCGCGTTAAATCAAACATTACTGAAATGTATAGGCAGATATGGGTTTCTTCACAAAGATGTCAGAGAATAATTTGGAGAAATTCTCTCTATGACCAATCTCCACTTAATCATCTGGTAACAGTGACTTTCAGAACGGCCATACATCTTATCTAGCAACCAAATGCATTTAATAATTACAATACGAAGAAAAACAAGCATTTCTGCCGATGAATTACAAGTATTATAAAATATGAATAATGATTCCTTGGACATAAATCCTTATCAAGTTCAATCAGACAACATTAGGTATATTGTGGAAAACTTAAGATATATTTTTTATTTAAATTATCAATGAATTATAAAGATGCATACAATTCCATACATAGTGTTTGATCAATGTTTTCTCAGTTATTCTATCTGTTGTGCTGGATTTCACCAGTGAATGATAATTGGCAAAATCCTAATCCAGACATTGTGGAAAAGAAAAGGTAGATTAGGATAATATTTTACCGTCAAATTCAGAAATTATTTTTAAGAAATTCAAAAACAATTTATATTAGTTAGAACGTGTAAAAATTCCTCAATAGGATTTAATCAATAATGCAGTAAAATATGAGTTACATGGATTCTCGAATACTTTAAAACAAGCATATACTTCTGCTATATATGTACGATCTATAAATAGCAACGGGAACATTAAAATAAATTTCATTACATATAAATCAAAAGTAATTAATAATATTAGGTAATTAATATTGCTAGGTAATGTGACCATTAAATAAGTAAACATTACCTAGACTAGAACTATGAATACTATAGAACTATAGTAGAGTTCATTCGTTAGCCATAGTAATGTCAACATTAATTTCGGGCCCATATATTTCATTAGAAAAAAAAAAAACGTTCTGTTCCCGCTTGGTTAAATTCACCTTCAAATCGTTGACAAACATTCACAGCAAATCATGTTGCATAAATTAGCGAATTCTTACCTAATGTAAACTGATTATGTTCCAAGATTAAAAAACGTAACAAATTGTGTCTTTTGTGATATAAATTCCAAGTAAACTTAAAAGCCATGACCTTTGCTGGAACGGACTACAATTTATTGATAGATTCGCGAATCCAGTTTTTATGAATCCACATTTGCTGAAGACAATCAAATAGAAATCAAACATAAAGAAAAGTTATTGCACGTTTAATGATTCGAACACCAGAAGAATCTCAAGACGTTGCATTTTTGTAATAATTTTCTTCTCCATTACAATTAAAGCAAGTTAATGCATATGGTTTCCGATTCCTTGAAATCTGTAGATCAAATAAAAGAAATGGTTGGTTATCTTATTGTTTCAGAACACTTAAACATGCTTTACTGTTTTGTGTAAAAGAAACATAAAAGGAAGTCTATTAGATGCCTTGCAGAAATCTAAACACTACGATTGAAAAGCAAAATTTTATCATTTCTCTATTCACTGTGATAATTAAAGGTGGGAGTTAGACTGAGACATCCGAACATTTCCGATTCACAAAAGAATCCCATTCTCCTACCAGGAACATTTTTAACTAAATTAAATATTTATTTGAACCATACATGTTGCTGCCCAACTAATGCAAGTATATGTATGACAACAGCTCTACGAGAGATTATTGTGTAATTTGCAACGATTAGCACAACAAAGGGGATATTTAATAGCCTCACGCATAAATCCATCTCGGCAATTTGCTCATTGTGGGTTGAACCTATAATGTGTAATGGGATGTGGACTCTTCACAGTAAATGTTGCAATAGTTACCAAAGATAAGAGTTCTTAAGCTCATTTCGCTCTTGTCACATATGTTTTGCAACAATAGCTTTGCCTTTAAATCTCGTTAGTGATTTAACAACTAGTTCATTCAATGTAGCTCTCAAGCAATTCATCGCTCGTAGAGGAAAATTCCTCGCATACTTATAGTGATTGTGGTTCGAATTTCACATTGGAGCAAATCATATATTAAAAGCAGAAATCCCACCACTTCTTTCCACCACCAAAAATTTATTTTACACTTCTTAAATCGTGTTAAAATAACAATGTCGCCTCACATTATTTAAATGAAAATGGAACCGAATAAGATTTTCATCCACTAATGTTCCATGCGTGGAATGCCTTTGAGAATTTAACATAACAATGTTTATCTATTTATTGCTGAGCGGTATTTTTTTAATACAAGGGCTAATTAGACAGGAATCTGCAGTGTAAAGGCGATTCCGAACCACTCCAAACATTCATGCTCTATATGGGACTCGAACCCATGAGCTGTTGAACAGAAGGCAAGATCGCTAACCTTTCGGCTGCCAGTTCAGCATAAAATGTGTGAAACAACATCTTCCAACATGACACTTATATTCGAGAAATTTTATATGGTATTCATACAAACTGAGGCGTGTTTGTAAATTCAAGTCCGACCTCACTTATGTCCAACGAGGCATCACAGCATTCACTTCAAGTCACTTTATATTTCTCTTAGAGAACTCTATCTGAGCTGGACTGCAGAACGACAAAGAGGAACACTGTCTTCCCAAATGATACGAAGAACCGTCCAGCAGTTTTAAAAGTCAAAAGAAATAGATTCTTTCACTGTTGCAAAGATCAAAATCGAAGCAAGTAAAGGAAAACTTAACAATCGTTGCTCATTGTATAGATGGCAATCTACCACCAACTTAATTGAAACTTGGTAGAGTGAACTCTGAATTCTGGACATGATGGAAAAGTCAGAGTGGTTACAGTTAAAACTGCTGATGGCATTTTATCAAGAGCTGTGACAAAATTAAGCAAATTCTAAACTATTTATCAGGAATTCCTGGATATATCCAGTTTATTATTGTTTATTTAATAAAACTATTCCGTTATTTTCATTCTAAAATTTTTATGTTGCAAGCTTTAAGGTGGGAGGCGTGGAGTGGCGCCACATACACCAAAACGATAGCTCGTGTTCACGAGTGGTGAAAAAATCTCGTTCTTTAGTCATTGCAACAGAAATTGTCTCTCCATTTTGAAATTCGAAATAAATTTCGAATTCTTTGTTTTTGTTTGGAAAAGTTGTTGCGATCTATTTTCAGGGTTAAACATTAATTCCATCTAATCGTTAAGGAAATCAAAATAATGTAAAGTGTTTCGAAAAATATCCTCTGAACTGAAAATCAAATTAGGGTACAATTAATAAGAAAATCTTACTTCGTTTTTCAGATAGATCTCATAAATACTAAGGATATGTTTTCTATAAGTTTTTGCTGTGAATTTGTCTCGGATTTTGACGTATATAGGAAATTGCCGAATTTTTGTTTGCCATGTATTGGTTCATAGATTTTAATTTTAGAGGCTATTGATATATAATGAAAATAGAAGTGCTTAGATTTATTTTACTCCCTTTAATTCTTTCTCGGGATGTCACTTTTGAAGGCAATCCAAATGATTTTATTGTCATGTGCATTTCTAAGTCGTAAAATATTATTTAGCAGCATCATGCAGTATGTTCAAAAGTCTAATTATTTCTTTATTCTGTATTTCTTAACTGCAAATTTCCCTTCTCATAACAGCATCAATTTTTCCTTATTCGATCTGTATGCACACTGTATCACATCTTTGATTATCAAATTTATTTACTAAAAATTTCAAGTTTTAATTAGCACTCAAAAATGTTTATAATTTAACAAATTCATTTTTGAATAATGCGCATTAGACATAAGTTTAAATATCTCTACTTTTTTTAAAATGGTTAATTAAACACACACATTGGCAAATCGAAACGTAAATTAAACACGATTAAAACTGACACAAAATGCAAAGAAAAATATGATTAAGTTTTTTTTATGGATAGGCAAAATTCTATTTCCTTGAAACTTCAAATTAATTAAAAAATTTATTTTATCATACAGTAAGATTATCCATTTCGTTAAAAATAAAAGCTATCACTAGAACGCCAATTAATTCAATGCAACCAATTTAAAATCGTCATCGATTCAAATGCTAAAACTCGATTTGGTTTGTCATTCTAGTTACCTTTCGTACAGAAAGGCTAATTTAGCCCGAACTATAAGATTTACGATTATTCTGAACATTCGGGAGATAAGAATCGAGCCCAGAAACTGTTGAACTAAAGGCCAAAGAGCTAACCTACCTGTTGGGCCAAATGTTGATTAGAGATATTGTTCTCGATTCAACAAACAAGTGAAAATTGCGGCGTTAAGTCAGACTTATATGGGAAAAACTTCCATTTCAATATATTTTTCTATCTAAGTTTGTTTCCCACGTTGCTTGAAACATGGCGTTATCCTGCAGCCTATCGATGCTATCCATTATTATTATTATTATTTTTTCCTGTTGACGCTCTTCGACAGCCTTTCTCATATTCTGTAATGAATCGGATATTATCTTCATATTTTCAATTTGGAGTATGGATAGAGTTGATGTTCTATTATAAACCCCTCGCCAAGTACATTTTGTGGGAAAAGACACCTTTATTGTTTACATTTCTCCGAGAAGCTCTCTGGCCCTGCAAAATGACACGCCGCTAATTGGTGCCAAGAGTAATGTACTTTTTGTTCGCTCTCATAAACTACTGAATGTATTTTTTCCCGTAACTTCGGAAGACTGTTCTTACACTAAAGTATTAGCATTGGAATTTCCTTAAATTTATTGCATATAAATTTCGATGTGTTATCAAAAATTTAGAAAAGAGAATTCTTAAATATGTGAAAATGAGATATTTTGAGTATAAAAACATCAACATTGTCTAAAATGTTTTGTCCTAAATTATTTATTGTATGAAATAACACACACACACTATATACATATTCCATTTACATTATCTCGAAAATTTAAACAGTGTATTTGTGAAAATGTCATATTTATATTTTTTATTTTTATTTATAAAACTGTGCCATATTATCTTGTAAAATAATGGATATTAATTAAATGTCTTTCTCCCAATAAAATATTGTTTTGCTTTGTGTATTATAATTGAAAAATTATGTACTAATAACTTATTTCATTCACTGTGGATTAGTTATTTTAAGAATGTAATTTTAAGCATGTTCTGGAAGAAAATGATTACCTTACTTTTATAAGTAAAGAAGTAAAAATAAGTGTTTTACTTAGTTTTTCTTTAAAAATAGCAAATTGTTTCTATATAGACAAGTATGTATGAACCAAAATAGAATGCATTTCTTCGTATCTTAGAAATATCTTAACTAATAACTTGTAATGTGTGTAGTAAAAATCTGAATTTTTGGATTTTAAACAATGACTGAGATTAAGTGTTTTCGTTGAAAAAAGTAAAGAAATTTTTCAATTATTTTTTTCCTTGGAAAAAACAAAGAAACAAGTAAGTTTCGTATTTATTTGGTAAATTTTGTTCTTTATTATTCAGTTTAACCGCTTCTTTCGAATGTCAATTTCTAGAATTTCAGCTTTTTTCTTTCTTTCAAATGAGATAGAAAAATGGTAGAAACATCTGCGGTTAGTCAATTCATCTTTTTCTTAACGCGTTAAATAAACAAAATGACCATAAAAAGCAAAGAAACACTAGGAATGCTTTGAGTACAAGTGCCCCGAGTCTCTTCTTTTTGACACCACATTCACGGAGAAGTTGCCGATTGGTGGAGAACTCACTCACTGTTCCGTGTGATTAGATTTAGTAATGGTGAACTTCGTAATGGTAATTCGTTCAAGCGTCAAATCTTTCCAATTTATTTGAACTTATGCGATGAACGTCAGCATGATCTTTAAATCCTTGATCATTTTTATTAACTTTTTTCTCAAATTCACCAGTTCTTACGCTGAAATGACCCCTCATTTTCGTAAAATAAACACTCAGTATGATTTCGAATATGGTTGCACAGAGAAATTTTGAAAGATGATAAAATAAAAACTGTTCTGATTTTTATTTGGTTTGAAAAATCGCAACTTCATTTTCTTTCATTGGTTCTCCAATCTTTCTATTTATTATTTGGAAATAAGCTGATATCCTCGCTGATCAGTGATGCTTCTCGTAAAAGAGATAACTGGCCAGTAAAGTGTTGACTTCTCTTTCTGTCAGTTGTAGTCCTATTTAAATTAGAGTATTGTTTGTCAACAAGTTTTATCGATTAATCAGTGAGGGCTACCGTAAATTGCAATTAGATAACTATGTAATAAAAAGGTTCATTTCTTTTTTCATAATTGTCTTCTAATTCTTCGAACGTAACAATTCTTTGCACAATCATCGAAGAATTGTCCGCATATACCGTGTCTCAGAAAAGTGATGGGGCACTTGTACTTTACAAAAGGAAACTGCAATAAAATTAATTAAAAATGCATGTAAAATTTTTTGTAGATGTGTTTCATATTTAAATTTAATAACAATTATTATTTAATATACATTTTGTCAAAATATTATGATATTAATTAAATAAAAATACAATTACTTAGAACGGAAAGAAAAAAAAAGTCACACACACACACATATATATATATATATGTGATGGGACACTTACTTTTCTATCAAATATTTATCCAAAAATTTTACTTTTTAAAAGATTTTGAAATTTTGTTAGCTTTCCTTTTACTTTTAAATCATGATTTAATCTTCTTGGGATGGATTTGACTAATTTTTTGTTATTTCTGGAGTTATTTTACCCCATTCTTTTTGAAGCAACGATTTTAATTGTGTTTTGAAGAAATGGTGTGTTTGCGAATTCTCGATTCCAATTCTTGCCAAATATTCTCTATGGGATTTAAGTCTGAACATTGTGGTGGTGTTTCTATTATTTCAGAACAGTTATATAGCAACCAGAGTCAAGCGTTCAAAGCAATGTGCTTGGAGTCATTGTCCTGGTAGAATTTAAAATCGATATTAAGGTTAAATTTTCGTGCTGAAGATTTCAAATTTTGCTTTAGAATGTCAATTTACTTGTACTGATTTATTTTACTGTGAATAAAAACAAGATTACTAACTCCAACGGATGACATCTCCATACCATAACTCCTCCTCCACCGTGTTTTACTGTTGACACCAAAAGTTCTGTTTACGAAATTCTTTCCTCGGTTTTCTCCACACCAAGATTCTACACCGTCAGGACAAAATATATTAAATTTACTTTCATCAGCAAATATAACTTTATTCCAGTAATCAGAATTTTTATTTATGTTGGATTTTGCGAAAGCCAGTCTGACTTTTCTATTCCTTTCACTTGCGAAGAATTTTTTCCTGGCTACTTTACCATGATATCTAGCAGATCAAATTACTTTTCTAATAGTCTCAAGATTAACAATTACACCATATAATGCTTGTAAATCAGCAGCAACTTTAGGAGCACTCATACTTGGAATTTTTTTAATAATTCGAAAGACAATCCGCTTATTCCACTGTATAGCTTTAATGGTTGGCCATGTCTTCTTTTATTCTGAATCATATGATTCTTTTTATATCGCTTAATGATAATGAAAACTGTTGAATGACTCAAGTTATTTGTTTCACCAGTTTCTCTAATAGATTTTCCACTTTCAATATGAAAATGAATAACTAATTTTCGAATTTCAGGCGAAGTTTCTTTTCGTTTAGCATTTGTGGCTGCACACAGCTAAAAAACACAAAAAATCTAAGACAATCTGGAGAGGAATACTGCCGTTGCGATTTTATAAATTATTGCCAATTACTTTTCAGTAAAAATAAAAAACCCAAAACTATTTTTATTGCTTATTTCAGACTATTTTTGTTGCCTTTCTAATGGTGTCCCATCACTTATGCGAGCTATTTTTTGCTCCGTTCTAAACAATTATATTTTTATTAAATTAATATTTTAATATTTTGACAAAAAGTATGTTATGTAATAATTGTTACTAAATTTAAGTATGAAACGCACCCACAAAAATTTTGTACATGTATTTTTAATTAATTTTATTACAGTTTCCTTTCGTAAAACACAAGTGTCCCATCACTTTTGTGAGACACTGTATTTTCCTCAATGTCTTCTCGGATATGTTGAGCAAAAGTCGTTGTCATCTCATTTGTTGTTTTAGTGCTAACTGTTTATAAAAGAATCTCAATCGGTTTTTTAAAAGGGTAATAAATTAACATCTGTTACCAAACGAAATTCAAGACTACTATGATTTAGCCGTAAGAAAAATACTTTATAATCTCTTTCATGGGTTTTTTAATTAGGGTAATAAATGAATTTAAAAAATGATTAGAATAGATGTACGAAATACTTTGAAAATAGATGACGTCAAAAAAGCTTCATTGCATTATTTACATATTTTAAAGTGTATCCGTTTGATATAGTTTGCATTTTTCTAAATATAATCAATTATTATCGATAAATAATAATTTTTCATATTGAAGAATAAAGCACTTATTGCTGACATTTTTATGTAGTAGTTCACATTTTGAAAAATCTGATTTTTAACTTTGTTCCTTATTTGCTGAAAATAAAATAAAATAAATATATCTGCCGTGGCAAAAAGTGGGGGAAAAACATCTGCTGCAGCCACGCAGAGCGTATAAATGCATATCAATGGTAGAATAAAGTAAAAAATAAGAAAAATAAAAATAGAAATAAAATGTGTTTTATCGCCTGAATTAGCATGTTTATTTTATCTTCTTTCCTTACATTTCCTGCTTTTTCTCTTCATTTTTGTAACTGTTAAAATTAACTATTCATCGGAATAGATTTACCCCTGCATTATTTTTAAATGTAATACCAATTATTAAATAAACATTATTTAATTTATTTTTAAAGTGATTATCCAATTTTACAAAACATTTTCCATCGATATGTTTTTAAGAAATTAGATTGTTTGATAACTTTTGCACACTACGATATTTTTTAAACTTACGTAGATAGAATTATTTTCATTAATTCTGACTAAATGTTACTTTTTCACATAAAAGTGTTATTTTAATACGCATCACACAAGTCATACCTATTTTCAAAACAAAATAGCAAAAGCTGTTTTATTCCATTTTTCATGTTTGATTTACCACCAAATTTTAGTGGTAGGAAAGCACATGTCGTAATACGTGATTCATCAATCATAGTCTAGGCTACTGTCTGATTCCTTCCGGTGTATTTAACTGAAATGTAAACGATGATAAATTAATTTCATGTTCTATATATTTATTATAAATACAGTAGGACGGTTAAATATCATTTGATCTTGTGTTAAGAAAAAACAGATTGATTGGTGATTATGAGGAATAATGATTCAGAATAAATTAAGTTTCCTTTTTAAAATATATTAGAGATTGTTACAAAAAAAGTTTGAAGTAGATATGGTGAAGAAATAAAAAGTTATTTGAAATTATTGTAGTTATATATATATATATATATATATATATATATATATATATATATATATATATATATATATATATATATATATAGAAATATTTTCATTTATACAGTTTAAGTAGAAAGAATAATATTTTGTACCAATAATATTATTTTTAAAGATAGTTGAACTTTAAAACTGAGAGGAAGAAAAATTAGAATCATACTTGTCATGATTTTCTACACAATATTCGCTTTTTTTAATTAATTTTTATTTGGAACGGCTAATTTATTCACTAATATTTTCATTGATTATCAATACATTGTTTCGTTATAAAATAATAATTACAGCATATTACTTACTTTATTTTTGTAGTTCTCAAATATTAAAATTTATATCGAAAATTTCTCTCTCTCTCTTTCTCTACAGTACGAAAATAAATTTTACGGTAGATACTAAAATTTCAAAGAATATAAGATTAAAGTTTTTAATGGAGAACATGCAAAATGTGTTAAAAATATAAATATATATAAAAATGTAAATCATTTAAAATTAAACCTCAAATCACAGGAAAATAGAACTATTAGTGAACATTTAATTGAATATTTCAAATGTTTTAGAAACATCAAATATGAGTGTGTGAATTTACCAAGAGATATAAAAAATGCATAATAAATACATGTATTTTTCATTTCAAGTCTAGGAAATATGATATGAATTGAGTTTATAGAATATAAAAAATTTTTATATTATTATTTTACTAGATTTATTTATTTTAAAATCGTATTTTTTCTTAATTCTTATTTATTTTTTAACGGAGGAAGTCCAAATGCCCTCTGACGATATTTCCGCAAACTGCAAAAATTTCTCACAGTTTTATGTATTTTATATTTTTTTGAAGTTGGCATTAATTTTTGGTTTTCTATGTAAATCTATCTATCTATGCTTCTTTCTAAAGATAGGAGCAAATATCACATTTTCCCCCTCAAGTATTTTTCTGTCGAACTACCAAAAGTTTGTTTTAGAAAAATACGATGGAGACATTGCTCAAGTGTTACAGTTTACGCAAGAAAAGATATAAAAACATTCTTGTGTTTTTTCTTTTCTATATATATATATATATATATATATATATATATATAAATATATATATATAAAACTTTGTATCAAATCCTTCCTCTATCAAAACAATTTGTTTTTCACAGAAAAAATTTCGAAATGATTTATAAATGCCTCTAATTTTTTATTTTCGTGTCAAAATTCTTATCATATTTTGTAGACTCAACAATGTAAGGTTTGAGCGTTATTATGCTCTCTATATAAGCTCTTATTTTGTTAATAAAATAGTGCAACAGTAAAAATTGTTGGACGATTTAGTAAATTCGTAATGCATATTAAATCAGTTTTAAGTTAAATTCCCATAAAAATTCGTTTTCTTTTCATGAATGTGAAAAGTGTCCATTTTCAAGTACGGATGGCCATGTTTTCATCAGACAATTCAGTATAACTTGGGGGAAAAATCAGCAATGTTAATATAATTTTAAGCGTAATTATTATTTTTTTTTTGAATTTTTCATTTAAAAAAAGAAATTAAGCAATATTTCTTTATATAAAACACTCAATTAGTTTTTTTCCATCCGGATAATTATAATTAATAAACTAGATCATAACTTAAAATATTTAATTACATATTCTAATGAATTCTCTGTAGGATATATCAAACGAAACTTACACAAACTTTACATATATGATAATGTATTTTTTATAGCACAAACTATTATATGCACAAGTGTTAATTGGTACATAATTTGAAATAATATTTGAAAGAAAAATGTTTCAGCAAATTTTTGATTGAATCGAAACTTAGTGTTGTATTGATTAAAATACATAATCTTTAGTACAAGAAATATTATTTCTTGAAAATCGGCTAACTGATATTACAAATTTGCTCAAGCACCTCTTGTTGAGTATACCATTCACATTTTACATGATATCGACTAATTGCCATATGTTTGGTTCGTTATATATAGTGTTCGAATCTATCATCTTCTTTAAAGTTCCATTAAGTTTCTTTTATTTCTGTACGCGAGATTATGGAGAATATTTGTGTCTAACTTCTCTGTGATACAATTCATGCAGAGTTTCTTCCGCGTTTCGGATACTTCTGTTTTTGCCCTTTCTCTCTAATTTTGTCTTTTAGAAGTCTTCTTCTAATAGATTGAAAAGAAGCAAGTAGAAATTCTTTGTAGTAATATTATTGAATTCACATCTATAGAACCATTTCACGTATATGACATTATTAGCGAGGAAAGGTCTTTTTGTTAGTGCGGTGTAAAAGTTTGGAGAGGAGAGTGCCATTTCGGTTGTCGACCTAGTCACTAGACCATGTTCAACTGTATGTTCAGCAGTTAAGTTACGAAAAATTGACAGCTGGAAATGAATGTACTAAAACAATTAAATTTTTATGGTATCAATGACATCACTCTTCGTAATAAATTTAACTAGGTTTTAAATGAGAAAACTAATTCTAAAATACTTTGTTACATTTTTTAGGTGTGATGTAATTCTCTGTGTAAAAATGAAAAACAAATAAATAAAAATTCTTAAAAACAAAAAAATAAACTTTATGCAACTGTTACTCGAAGCGGTGTTTTCTGAATCTAATTTAAAAGGTAATATTAGTAATAATGACAGAGGGAGCTGCGAAATTTCGATTTCCAATTGGATATAATAATAAGGTACTCAAAAACATTTATATTAGATTGTTTTGACAATTGTAACACTTACATAATTTCAAAACTTTTTGTGTGAAATCATGGGCATGTTGATTAATTCGCATCAAAGGTGAATAATCACAGTAAGGTTATGCATAAAACAATTTCGTTTTTGGAAGTATACGGTGATTTTATTGTTCCCATAATTTACGTGAAAATACTTCATTATAGAATTATATAATGATGATTTTATTTCGACATAGCTAAGTTAAATCATTATCGCTTTATCCTGCACTTCTTGGCTTCATCTCTGGTATGGATGCCGTTCAAAATCTTCTTTATACAGTCGATTCCAATCAAAATGGATAAAAAAGAGAAAACCAATGTAAATCTGGATATCCAGATAAACTTGGCATAGTTTAAATAAAAATTGTTGTTGTAGTTCTCCTGTGCCAGCTAGGCTGGCGAATTCGGATGCGCTGCTCCACTTTTCCAACTGAACCGTATTTGGTGTGGAGTCCGACTTCTTCAGTACACACATGCCATAGGGACCCGTTTATAGGGTAGGCAACCATTCACACAAGGAAAGGACAGAGACAGGATAGAGAGAGAAAGTACATCCATGACGGAACCGGGATTCGAGCCCAGGACCTCCCTATCCGTAGTCAGGCACGCTGATCACGAGACAAGTTGGTCGGCAAATGAAAATTGTTAACTTAAATAATGTAACTATATATATATATATATATATATATATATATATATATATATATATATATATATATATATATATATATATATATATATATATATATATATATATATATATATATATATGAATGAAACATATATATATAATAACAATAAAGTATTAATAACAAAAATTTTGATTTTTTGATTCTACCCGTATATATAATTTAAATTTTTATCGCTTCTCTTCTGTATATAATTCATTATATTGTTAAATGTCTATAATTTTTTTTTTTTTTTTTTTTTTTTTTTGCATATTTGTTTATCACAGAGCTAAATTTCTTAAAACAGAATGAATATTTTGATAAATAAATACTGATTTGTGATTTGAAATTGCATTGATAGGATTAATTTCCATGAAGTGTATTGATATTTACTTATTGTTTTGCTTCACTGAATAAAGTGTTCGATATTACAGGTTTTACTGTATGATAATAATCTTAGCGCACATATCAGAGTGGCTGATAATTTCTTTGATGGCGCTACGCCTGGCTTCCGCCCTCTTGAAACAAGTAACAGAAAAGGGAAATGACCTTTAAGTTGTTTTACTTTCCATTTGGTAAAAAGCCTTTAAAATTTAACTTAATACTGTTTTATAGTCCCAAACTTCTGTTACAATTTTTAAACTTCCGATAATTGTTATGTTTCAATTAGGAATAAGATTTTGTACCTATTTTTTCATTCATTTAAAATCATGCTAAATTCCTGAAAAGTAAATCATTCTTTATTCATCTAATTTTTTTATAGACTACTGTTTTCAACTCAATACATATTTTTAAAGTATCAAGAAACTACTCAATATGCAAATTTATATTTTATCTCATTCTAACAGACCATAAACTGTGAATATTTTATATATGACCTTTTCAATGAACGAATGTGTTACACTACAATTATCTCGGTGGATTTAAAAGTTACGATTTATTATTTTGGACGATATCAATTCTATGCTACAACTGTTTTAGACGATCTCAAAATTAAGCCAAAATTGTCTCAAACGATCTCAAAGCTACTCTAAAATTATCTTGGACGGTATTAAATTTGTATTAAAATAAGCTGCTGATTTCTTTTCCAACTTCTCGTCCAAATAACTTTGACTCAAAAAGCCCTTTAACAATGAATATTCTCAAAAAAATATCATATTTAATATGGATCCAAATGATTTCAAAATATTTAGGTATATTTAATGTAAAGGCAGATTAAATATATCTAAATATTATCGAAACATATAGTAATTAATCGTAATGATCGGCAAAAGTCTCCTGAATTCCGAAAGCACCCATGATTTATAATCGTTTTCACTTATAAATGTTTCAACAAAAAATTGTTCTGTTGATTGTAGCAATTCGGAAGATGATTCATCGATATTACTTGGATTTTCAACGACAAAGTATTCCCTTTCCTGCTGCTTCCATTACACCTGAAAATTTCTTCATTTTTTTTCTTACGCAGTCGATATAAAATATTTCACTTTTTTATATATTTCAGGTTTCTCTTTGTTTGTAAAAAATTTCTCAACTATTATAGTAGATATAGCATATAAATACTTTTTAAACACGAAAATTTGAAATATTTTTTTTAAAGTAGGGCCCAAAATGAAGAGTATCAAATAAAACAAATGCAAGTAAAAGGTGAATAACTGAAACTTATCTTAGGTAAATAACACTCGAAATCCTTTCTTTTTTGAGATGAGCCATGCAAAGTTTACAGTAGTCTGATTTTTGAAAAGTTATTATAAACTAAAAAGTTGAGTTCAAAGGTTTCAGATTTCTCTTTGTTTGTAAAAGTTATAGAAGGAAAAAAAAAATGACCCGAGAGAAATTTCAAACAGCGGCAGAAAAGTTAATAAAAAGCGAGAAACAAGACGAAAAATGAAACGGCAGAATACCAGGAAAAGAAGCAAGAATGGTCGCTGAACCGTGTCCAGAGATGTAATTTGAATATCAAAAATAAAAATCTGGCAGCAAAAAGGAGGCTCATGCCCCGTTATATACTTTTTTGCGCTTCTAAACCGAAAAGTGATAACATGACGTCATAAAAGAGGTGGAACAATTACCTTTTTGATATACTGCTGAAAAACTTAAGCAGCCGCATAAGCGGGAGTGCTATCTTTCATCATGCTCTGATGCGCAATCCACTTCAGAGTTTCGGCTTCTGTGACGTAAGATTTGGTTGCTAAGACTATAGGTGAATGTTATGATGCGTGCCAATCGACACGCCTTAAACTCCGCCTACTGATCCCATACCCCACCCACTTCGATCTTTCATCTTTCTACAGAACTGTCAATAAAATAGTATTTTCAGAAATAGATTTTCTTCTTCAGTGGAGAGAGAGGAGGGTTATGCGAAAAGGAATTGCGCACATTTTCGTTTGACTTTCGATTGTATTGAGGTGTCATCGCGGCTATTGCTATTCAAAGGAATTGATTAAAAACAAGAATATGGATAGCTTCTCTAATTTCATAACTTCTAAACCAGAAAAAACTGGAGCGACTGATTATATGATGGACCGCAGCATAATTGGTAAGTACATCCAGTTTTTCATAAGCAAACATAATTTCCAACAAACAAATTATGAATGTTTTATTTTGTTTTAATGAACATGCAGTGCAACTCGATGACTATATTTTTGTAATAAATGAGCAATTCATAATTAAAATTATATATATATATATATATATTCGTCTTTTTTGACAAAGTGATCAAAAGTTTTGACTTCCTTGTTAAATACCGCAATTTTTTGAGCTATCTTTTCAACAATTAAACGAAATCAATTTAATTTAAATATTAAGAATGTAAAATCTATCAGTTATAATAACTAATTAATGAAAGAGGAAATAAATGTATTGAATTATTATCTTATATTTTACGTATAATGAGTGTAATTGTTCATTAATTTAGTTTTAATTATAATATAGTTTTAAATTTGAATATTAAATTGCCACCTTATTTGTTATGTCATCATTTATTGACATTCATGTGATAAAAGGAATATCATTTATTTCGCTTACTTCACTAAAAATTAAAGAATTGTTAACATTTTGAAATAACAAGGAACATTTATATTTTTTAATACTAATTGATATATTTTAAAAATGTGCATAGTTAAAATATGATACGACCTACGAGCACGTAAATATTTAGGTGCAGTTCTTGATCTTACGTGATGATATATGTGAATGTTACAAATATATTTATGTTTTCTTCTAGTAAATGTGAATAAACATTCACACCTGCACATATTAAACATCTATGTAGCAAACAGTTTGACAAGTGTTTTTCCTGTTTCTTTGACTTAAATGAGTCAATATAATTATAAGCATGTAAAAGCAATGACATCTATTCTAAATCAGGAATAACGTTTCAGAATTTTTTGATTTTTAGATTAACTTAAATGTTCATATTTATAGAAAAGAGAGTTTGTTTACATACATTTATTGAGGAAATTTTCTCAGACTTTTTAAAGTACTATTAATTCTTCTGGATTCAAGACTGATCAATGAACTAAAAGAAAAACACACACACACAAACACACATATATAGTAAGCGATAATTTTTTTCTTTTATACATTAATAAATATCAAACATAATACATTTATCAGTGTTATTTCCGTGTTTATGAAATTCACTTTCAAATAGAACTTGTTATTTTTTTGCTGGTGAATTTATTATAGCACCAGCTAATATAGACTTTTCATTTATTGATTGACAATTATTATTTTTTTAATGAAAGATTAATAGATATTGTGTTCGGAATATTTAAAAATAATGAGATTAGAAGTCATTACAGTTACTTCAGTATAAGGAATCAGCCATGTTTCTATGTTAATTACTTTAAGATCTTTGAAACATGAATTTATTTGAAAGTATATATTCATATAAGCACAACTTTTAGCAATAAATATTAATCGTTCTGAATTCCTTTCAAAATTTGCAGAATGCTATCTTCAGCAAGTTAAAAAATTATTTAGTATAAATTAATAAAAACATTATACTATTCATGATATAATGACAATTACACTTCGTTAAAAATTTTTGCATTATTACTTTCATCACTGTTGCAATTCAATTTTGCCACAATTTTGACACATGAATGTGATAATATTGCGATTCTTAAATTATTGTTTGTTCAGATTCCGATGGCTGATAAGCTTTTATAGAAAAAATGCCTATTCTGTTTGGGTATATACTCTTGCTATAAATAAATAGGCAATGATTAATTTATTCTATGGAAAAGTAATAAAAATCGATTAGTAGTTGATATAACGGTCGAAATTGAATATTAATTTAAATTATTCTTTTTTAAAATTTGTGTATTTACTTTATCCTTCATTTTGAAAACGTAATTTCATTTTAGTTAATTATCTTCAAATTAAATCTTCTAAAATGATTTACATTTTTATTACATTTGAATGCGAATTATTTTTTTTTACTTTTATCTTAATCTTTACAATTGAATCATTTTATCAAATGTCATAAAACATTGTTTCTTTTTATTAGCTATTTTTTTATATCTAGATACTTTATTCATAGTAATATACTTCCTTTATTAACGTTATATCATCAGATATTATTTTGATAAACTATTGTGAATAAAGAATAAACTATATCTATAACCTGACCTAATAAAGAATAAACTATTGAATAAAGTTAGTTTAACGAGATGAATTTATTAATTATTAATTTACTTCTATCCCATCAATGTTTAAGTGCATATAATTAATCAAAGTGAGTTGTTACTTACAATGAAATTCTCTTCATTATATGAACTTACAATACAACAATGTTTTTATGTTATATTTGTTACAAGGTCTGAGAATACTTTTTATATTGACGAATATAATTTAGCCTTTGTTCCTTTTATTTAGTATAATTATGAAATACTTTAAATTATATTGAATTCTTAAATTTTAATTTTCTATTCGTTGAATTTTTAATAACAATGTACTATAAAATATAAATTTAAACTATATTCGCTTTTAAAAGTAAAATATTGTTTGTAAATCCGTTTGAAGTTTAATTATTTTAATAAGCTCACTAACTTCTTTTTTTAAACATTGCATCGCTGCAATAAGTTAAAATTTGTAATATATATATTTTTAAATAATTGTTTCTGTTGCTATTGGCTTTGAAGAAACCATTTTGTTATGCACATTTTTATCATGTAATTTATATACATGATCTCATCATTTATACGTCTTTATTATGTATTTTTTTCTAAATTATAACTATTAAATTTGATTTCTACTTTATTTTGATGCAGTGCATTTGTATATTTATTTTATTCTTGATTTTGAAAACGTTATTTCATTTTAGTTAATTATCTTCAAATTAAATATCTTAAAATGATTTACATTTTTATTACATTTGAATGCGAATTATTTTTTTTTTCTTTTATCTGAATCTTTACAATTGAATCATTTTATCAAATATCATAAAACATTGTTTCTTTTTATTAGCTATTTCTGTATATCTAGATACTTTATTCATAGTAATATGCTGCCTTTATTAACATTATATCATCAGATATTATTTTGATAACGAAGATGCAATGTATTGATAACGAAGATGCAATGTATTGATAACGAAGATGCAATGTATTGATAACGAAGATGCAATGTATTGATAACGAAGATGCAAATTTTATGACATTCAAGTCGTATTTATCATCCATAAACAAGAAATATTAATGACAATCATTTAGAAGAAACTGCACAATTTGGCCACAGAAAAATACGACTCTGTTCCTCTAATTTTTCTTTAGAAATTGACATCGAAAAATATTTCCATTATTTAATACTGTCGAAGCTCGTTATAACGACCCCACTTTATTAAGATCTTTCCTTTATAACGACCAGCGATAATATCCCTAGCTCTTTTCCTATGCTTTCTACATTATTTTGCTTCCAACAACGTCCAGTAAAATCTAATCCCAATATAACGATCGAATTCAGCAAATTCTCTTCCCGGTATTTTTACAAAAGCAATTAATTTCGAAGTGTAAAATTGAAAATTAATATTATAAACTGTATTGCTAAGAACTGTAGGCATAAAATATTCAGCATTTGCGTTCAACTTTTACGATGCGTGTGGGGTGGCAAACAATGTCATTCCATTAAATAAGAGGAGTGTTGATGTCCAGAAGTTAACGCCAAAATTCTCCTTCTTGTGATGGGAGGGTTGGTAGAAACGTAATATTCTCTCTACTCGAAAAGTTTAAAGTTCATGATCATATACGCTTAAAATTATTTATTGTCACGCAAGTGCGATATGACAGCTTGCTGAGGAAAGAGACTGTCTGGTTTCTGATGAAAGAAAGAGCGAAGTGAACATTTCGATTAATTTTTTTCTCTGTGTAAAAATCAAACTTGCAAACAAGAATTACTTCTTCGCCACTGAACAAGATGGCAGCTTCAAACAAGCGCATGAGATATCGCTGGAAACCAAAAGGAAAATTTTAAAAGAGGTCGATAAAAGTGATGATAACAGTCAGATATATTACAAGGTTGTTTGAAATCCCTTAAAGCGCATTAATTGGTATAATGTGGTTTTGAAGAAAATATTGGGTGTTATAAATGTTTATTGTTGATGAAAATATTGTATAAACTATCCAGAAATCGATCTCGTGTAGGAAAGTGTCGGAAGCTTGGAAATGGATTATACGAATGGTTATAATTAATGCGATCAAACAAAAATTCCAATAGATGGGAATTTGTTAAAGTTCAAAGCGCTTAATTTTGCTCAATATAAATGAACATATTAAAACTGCATTCAGTGTCAGACGGATGGTTTCAGAAATTTAAAGATTCTTTCGGAAAGCTTCGCTGGGGAAGTTAACGAAGAAACTGTGGAGAAATGGAAAGAAGAAAACTAAAATGCATTATGGTTCAGACAATATTGTTAATACAGATTAGACTGGACTATATGAAGCTTGGCATCTTTTGTTTTCGAACAAGAAACTAAGTGGAGAGTCCATACAAAGAGTTACGATTCTTCTGTATCCAAATATGTGTCGCACCGGAAAGCTTATACTCTTAGCATTTGGCAAATTGAAAAAGCTTTTAAAGGTGCCAAAACTTAATCAGGAAAACAATTATAATATAAATGACAATTAGTATTTTTGAGGAATAGTTACGTTGCATGGATAAGTAGATAGGAAATACAGAAAAATTTTCCTAATAATTCATAACTATACTGCCTATTCCCAAATAAAAGGTTTGAAGTCAGTTTCTCAATTTTTGTGGAATAATTTCCACCCAAAATTATTTCGGAATCTGGAGCAAGTGATCCTTATGGGCTTCAAATGTAATTACAGAAATTTTTTTTTGCAAAGAATTGTTTCTGCGTTGGATGGAGATTACGAAGTGGATATTTTTGCGGGTTTTTTCCTCTCGAAAGCAGCATGGAATGACGTGAGAAAAAAGGGCATTTCATCATGCAGGTTTTATAAAGTAACCAAAAATGGAATCTATTACAAAAATAATAGATTTAATAATCAATGATGAAATTGTTTTGTTGAAAAAGAGAAACTTTTAAAAAAATTTCTGGAAAAAGGGAAGTTTTGGGAAAACTTTTAAGATTTGACGAATAACCTACAGTTCATTATAGCCTATAAAGCGTCGAAAATATAGCTGAAAATGAATTGATTTCCCGTTATTGTTTACAAGTAGAAATTGTGTCGGATATAAACGAAGACATGATGCCGAAATTTGTTAGCATAAAATCTATTTCAAATGCAATTGAAAATTTAAAATATTTTCAAGACATAGAAAAAAATACAGAACGTTATTTATCATCCTTTTAAATTAAATGGACATTTTTTGTAAAAAAATCAATTATGCAGAAAAGACAAACACCATTTAGGACGTTTTCTTTGGAAAATAGCTGTTTTGTGTGCAAGAACATTTTTTTTTATGTAATTGACAACATTTTATTTTTGACACAAAGAATAATTTAAGTATTTGATTGGTATCTTTGTAAAAATAGCCTATTTTTCAGAATTTGGAAGTACGTTTGAGTATATTTTCAGTTATCCAATATAGCGACCAATCGTTATAAAGACCTTTTACTCTTGGCCGGAGAGGATCGTTATATTGAGCTTGGACTGTAGATGCAACAATAAACATCACATCATTATTCCAAATCGATTTTTTATTTAATTTCGACTTTTGATAGCTTCATCGAGGATTGCTGTTCAGAAAAATAAATGAATAGGAATAAAAATTTAACCACAGCAGAATGTTAAAATTTCTTTTTGTGTGAAAAAATCGATTGAAATATATCTCATTACATTTAAATTAGTGATGGCCATTTTGATTTCAAACTTTCAATGTGGTACTAGAAGTTTTGTCCAATTTTATAAAACTATAATGCTATATAACAAGATATAACAACTTTATTTTAAATTAAGAGCATTAAATGCACTCAGAAAACTTATAAATAGCATTATAGTACTTTAAGTAATGGTATAATTGTTAACATTATGTTTTGTGATGAATGGAATTTTTCTTAAGCTGATGGACGGTTAGAACTAGCGTCAAAAGCAACACAAAATTCGGCGGTGCGTATGAATGTTGAATATTTCAGGTTCGAATACTAAATTGCTAATTAAGTGTTTGACATAACAGTTTCATTTAATTAATAAATTTTCAAAACATTGAAATTTTTATTTTTTATTTTTTTGATTTTATAAACGCTCTAAAATTCTAAATCATTTTAAACTTATTTAATAAGTTTTAAGATTATATGGTTTATTTATTTACTTTACTTTTTGTATACCCAAGCATGTTTTTCATTATTTAAGGTGGATTAAATGAAAACAATTTTGCCTAATATTAAATGAGTTTTCAATTTTTGTAGTGGCATCTCTTTTGACAAAGCTTTTGGCGTTCCATTTTGCTAAGCTTTCGGAGACATATTTAAACTCACTGGAGGATGTGCGATACCACTCCATCTTTCACTTCTGAATTCTAAATGCACACCAATAAAATATGAGTACTTTGGTTGGTTACTTAATTTACCCACAATAAGATAAATTTAAATAAATCTAATACTTTCTGCTGCTTAAATATGATGTTTATGTACTCCATTAAATGATATTTTGAACTCAATTTTTTCACTGCAATATACAATACTTAGTATATATCAGTGATAATTCTTGACGTTTTTGATGCGAATTCAAATGAATTTAAAATATCTTATGACTAAGGGGATAACATGCCACGTGCTTCAACTTATGTACTTTTAATTGAAATAAATCATAAAAATTCATTAATTAATCGAAATTTATTATTGCCCAAATTAGGAAAATTTGTTTTTTGTTTATCTATATCTTCATATATCTTCTACCAAACATTATTTTAACTATTCTGATTGATTCGATATTAAACTCTAGTTTTGAATTATAAAGACTTATCTTGTTCAAAATAAATATTACCCGAATATTATGAATTGATATAGGTTGACCTGTTTAATTTTTATAGGAATAAAACAAAAAATATATTAATTTATAAAAATTTATTTTTGTGAAGATTTTGCGTAAGCTGTTATTCATTAATAATTATTAATTTCCTCCAACTTATTCTGATGGTTTTTGTTTAAAATTGCTAAGGGCTATTTTATCCGAACATGTTATCGGAATATTTAAATATTCATGGTTGCCCGATTAATATTAGTTCTTTCTGTGTAAATTGATACTTAATTAATTGCACATAAATGATTATCCACTAGAATACTAAGTGGTGTGTGCGACACAACCATGTTGAATGTTTTTATTTATTCATTTATATTCTAGTTAAATCTCTTATGTAGAAAATCTTAAATTAATTTTATTTAGATTTTTAACCGATATTTTATACCATTGAATAAAATGTGATAAACTGCTACACGAAAAGTTGTTTTCTTATATTTAAGATTTTTAACTTTTATATGGGAAAGAAGCTATAACTTTGCTACTGTTAGAAATAATAATAATAATACAAAAAAAAATATGATTGGTTTTGTTACTTTGCTACATCTAGCAGTGATGTTGCAGTATTTTTTTAACATAATTTTACAAATTCTTTCAGATTCTAAATGAAATCGAAATAAAATACAGTCATGAAAACAATCTTCCAATTTTTTATGATGCATTGATGTTAATTACAGTTAAAATATTCTAAGAATTTGGGATAAAAAGCGTTGTTATAAAATTATGTTATAATATTATATGCTATACAATCAATAATAATAATAATAATATATATATATATATATATATATATATATATATATATATATATATATATATATATATATACATATATATATATATATATATATCATAATAATATAAAATTCTATAGTGATAATATTTCTTTTAATCAAATTTTTTATAATTTCAAACAACAAATGAAAAATATAAATTTTGCTGTTATTATAAAAATATGAATTGTTGTGATGGAAAGTTCATAGGAATTGATTTGTGTTATTATTTAGAATAGAAGAATGCTTCCCAATGTTGTTCATTTTTTTAACAGTGATTCTCCCCGAATAATGTTATTCCTTACTATAGTAATTAATAGCTTACCGAAAACAGTGTTGCTTATTTTATAGTTAGGAAGAATTTGATGGTAACGTTTCTTGAAAGAGTCGGAAGTAAATTACAGAAAATTCTGAATAATGCCTGTCTGGGGAATATATTTTCTTTAAATGTATAATGTTAAATTAAGATTCAAAAATGTTCTCATAAAATATATTACCCTCTGTTCGAATACGAGATTGTAGCTCATACTCTGGGAACGATTATAAAGCCATTTTAAGGCATTTTAATTGCTATTATGAAATATTTCAATGCATGTTTGAGTATGTGAACTTGAAATTATACGTTACGCTTGTACTATTATGCTACTATAAATTTTAATAATATGCATTTAAAAATTTATTCTATGTAACATACTTTTTATATGAATAAAATATGCATTTTGTGTAAGTAAAAGTACTAATTTCAAATATCATTGAAGATTTTGATTATTCATATTTTTCTCTTATTCAATTTTGTTGAAAGAAAGGGTTTACGACAAGTATACCAAATTTATTTATGAACATGTTTTTTTAAATATATATATTTTTCCCTTGAAGTCCTTAAACTTAATTTTCTTGATGTTTACCCGAAATAGCGCAGCTTTCCGCCGCACAGCGGATTTGCATTCACGGTGAAATACTGGTTTTTCTTAACATCGTTTTTACTTCTTTCGCTGGATTTTTTTTTCTATATTTTTTGTGACAAAATTGGTTTTTTAATTTTAAAAGTATATATTGAATATTGTTATATATTTTTATTATTCATATTACAAATTCCTTTTAATAAAATTATGAACTCTTTTTAATAAAATTAAACGATGAAAATTTTGGTAAAAAAAAATTACATGTAATTTATCAGATTGATTTTCTTTTTAATATTGTGTTTCATTTTTTGTATGTTTTCGTTTATAAATAAGGGTATATCATCTAATTTTCACTGCCTCTAATACAGTGAAGAACTTCTTGCGAGATAGAAATGAAATATTTTATTGTTAAGATTCCTTTCATAAGCTTGGGTCCATTGTGATAGTGTTAGCTCACTGTCCAGGCAAACTTCTCGGGCCGCATTATTAAAAGCATTCATTTCATTTCTTAAAAAATAGGGAAACGACAGATCAAAATATTGAAACAGTAGTACAATCGAAATAAAAGCTTTAGTAAAATGCCTGGAATGTGTAGTGTTGATTATAGCCATAGATCATTTAAATATTATGTCTATGCAATTTTAAATTAAATTCATATCCGGATAATTATAGATATCTATAAATCTATTCACTTTCTAAGTAATTTGTTATTTCTAGCTACGAATTTTTAAACTTTTCTAAACTGAATTACCAAACTTTTATATTTTTCTTGGTTTAGAAGTAATTTAATGGTTTTCCTTAATTTCAAACTGCCGTTTATTTAATTTGAAATTATTTACCAGTAATGAATTTTGTCATAGTGTGTGTAATCATTGGATACTTGCGTAATAACAGAATAGAGGGATTCAGAGTATTTTATTTATTTTCACCATTTATAAAAAATATGTCAAAATATTCATTGGTGAAAGAATCTTTGCCAAAGATTTAACTTCAATGTGTATAAATTTAGTAATCATATTTTTGGAAAACTATTTCTTTTGTGTTCTCGTAATGCAAATTATATAATTAATCACGCGTGGTATTATCCTATAATAAAATAGACAATGGTTTACTAAGAAAAAAGGAGTGTTTTGCACTTTTCTTTAATTTGAGAAGTTGGTTGAAAATTAACAAATAAAATTGTTTTTAAATTACGAATCGAAGTCTGTTGAAAATAAAAAAATATGAATAATATTAAAACGACTCAAAATAGATTAAAAATAATAGAAAAGTCGATTGAAAATTAGCAAACAAAATCGTGTGAGTATTTCAAATTAATTAATCAAGTCATTTGAAAATATAAAGTTATGATAAAAAAAGATATTTTAAATCGGTTAAAAGTAAATGAAGTTGAAAAAGATGACAAATAAAACTGTTCAAAAATTCCAAATTAATTAATGAAGTCGCTTGAAAATAGAAAATAAATAATGACAAAAAACAGTTTGAAATTAATGGAAAATTAATGAAGCTGGTCGAGAAAATTAATAAATGGAAACGGTTGAAAATAATGAGTCAATCAATGAAATCAGTTGGTTAAAAGTAAAAAATAAAGATAAGAAAGCAATTTGAAGTTGGTTGAAAATAAATATAGCCAGTTCGAAATTAACCAAATATAATAATTCGGTTGAATGATAAATAAAAGATTTTATTTCTATTGCACATAAGAAAAATATTCGAAAATTAATCTGTTGAAAAAAAGTTACATTTTGATGAGTTCTTACATTAAGTAAAGAAAACAATTTTCTTTTCTTTAGTACACCCTGTAGGGAGGGGTTTTTACTATTTTTATACTATTGTTTGAGAAATGTTAAAGAAGTGCATAAGTTAATTTGTTCGTCTATCAATTTCATATTCTCTGCATGAAATAAGTTTTTCAGTTAATATACATTTAGTGGCCATTACAAATTTCTGTAGTGGTTACTTTTGTGAGGATTTACATTTTTAGAATATTTTGTAGCCGAGCTTATAGGTGAGTGGTCTGCTGTCCTGCCTTCAGTTTAACAATTAATAAGTTTGAACCTCTTGTTGAGCATGAATTTTTCAGAGGCTCCGAGTTCACTGAAAACCATAGACTTCGATTGCATTATAAACATTGAGTGCAGAAAATGATTAAACAATTAATCAAAGCATTATTTATTTATTTCGATTTGGCAAACATTTTTTCTATAAAATGGATGTTGAGAGATTAAAATAGTTGTTGAATGTTTCTGCTGTTGAGTAATAAGATTCAGGTTCAACTTTGGTGAATATTTGGACGTATTTCATATCTGTGACACATGAACCAATTAATTGTAGCGTAGTAATTAAAATAAAAAAAGTAGCATTTCGTTACTCCATTCGGCAATTTTTTTTCCTTCGAAACTGAAGCATTGAAAACGTTGAAAGTAGCCACCAAATTTATGTAGTTTTAGTGAATCCTTGGGTGTCCCTTTAAGTACGTGACATTATACTGTTACAAGCTTTTTTGTTAAGACCTCTATTTAATTTTTAGAGTGATAATTTATTGTACGAGGAAATTTATGTATTACAATGAACTAGCAGTTAAAAACAAGGTGGAGTTAGCTGTAAATTAGAATAATAAGTTAGGATTTTTTGTTTTGCTTTAAGAAGAAACTTTGACTGCGTAAAGATAAATGTTTCTCTTACTGTGGAATTATTGACCCAAATATTGTAATTTACATTAAAAAGGCTAATTCACTGATTAAAAGTTCAGTTTAGACATTTCTTTAATGAAACATTTTGTATACTTTTCTTAATTTAAGTATAAAAATACGCATTTTAAAATTTGTTTGAGAATTTATATTTAATATATGATTATTATGAAGTCAGTTTTTAATATAAGTATACAAGCCATTATATATTTAATTATAAATCATCATAAAAATCATGAGATTATAAATGTTAATGCAAAATGCTGTTAGAATAAGGTGTTATTTCTGTTACAAACACTCGTGTAGAATAATTGAATTTCATTCGGTGAACGTGACGGAGACGAGATCAGGTAAGAAAATTTAGTAAATAGAGCGTTTTATTGCAGGTAACAGACTCATGATGAAGCACTGGCGATAGAGTGAATGTTCTTTTAAAATTTCACATCATTCTTGACCTCTGATAGTTGAGTTTTAAATTATAATTGAGAATGAAAACTTTTTATAATTAATTAAGAAACAGTACAACTGTTTTGATTTCTAAACAAAACGAATTTATTATTCCGATGATTCAATCGATTTTGTCAACTCAATATCGATATACTTCTTTTTTTACCTTAATACACCTCTTTTTTACTTTAATACACTTCTTTTTTGTATATATTTTTCATTCATGCAACTTTATATAAACATTAGATAACTTTAATATACTTTTACTTTTACTATTTAAAGTTGATTTATGAAAAAGAGAGAGTAGGAAATATACTGCTTCTGGCAAATAATGGAATTCTAATTTTTATTTACAAAAAATATGTCTTTATGAACTTTATTCTTCTTAAATATATATTTAAATCTATTTTCATTGTTGAAATAATAAAAGAGTAGAATAATATTTATTATAAAAACCAATAAAAAATAATATTTGATAATCAAATCAGACATAGTATAAAAGCTTATTTTAATTATTAATACACAATACATTTCTTTTATTCCTGTATACAATAGAATTCTTACTCCAATGATTCAATCGATTTTATCATCTTAGTATCGATATACTTTTTTAATTTAATTATTTTATTTAATATTCTTATATATATATATATATATATATATATATATATATATATATATATATATATATATATATATATATATATATATATATATATATATTTAAAGTTGATTTGAGGAAAAAAAAACTCTTCTTTTCGGAAGTTATAAATTAGAGATAAAACATAAATTTTTAATTCTTACTTACAAATTACTTACAAAAAAGTCTTTTAACTACATTCTCTAGAAATATATTTTTAAAACTGTTTTCGTCTTTAAGACCATGAAAAGTAAAAATAAGTATTATTACGAGTAACTATTACCAGATAAAATGTACGCTTTTGAAGTTGAATAAATAGATTCAAATTTATTACAGAAATTGATTCGCTGATTTTAATAACGATCACTATCATTTTAAACAGTGTGTATTACGCTTGGAAAATGTTATGAAATTTCATTACATTCCATGCCTATGTTAGTGACATTGAGTTTTTTTTTTTCCTTTTAATGTTCAACATGTCTTCTAGTATTTCCATGAATTGATTCCAATTACGGAATGAGTACAGCTCCTTTTTGATCCAATTGGCTAAAATCGTTTTATTGTATTTCGTCTTGTGATATCTGGAATGATTGAATTCAAAATGCTGTCCAACCTGGGAAAGATCTCTTTGGATCGATTTCTAAAATCAGCCATAGGTTTAAAGAGCATTGCCTGATCAAAATATCGTAATCGAGTTAAAATCTCTGGAATAAGAAAACTGATCTTATAAGAAGCAACTATTGTGAAATCGTACTATTATTTTATAAATGTATACTATTTTTTATAAAGATTAGGATAAAAATATTTGCGTTTATGAGTTAATAAATTAAAGAATTTAATTATTTCAGTAGGTATTCTGTATTGATGACGAATCCATGGCATATTTTCTGAAAATGGCATGTATAAAAATTGTAATAAGTTACTAAAAATATTAGGTTTTCTTGAAATTAAACCATGTATGATAAATCTGCATGATATTTTCAATGTAAAATTTAAGAAAGAGGAAAATTATGATTTATTCAATTCAATGTGCGAATAACAAAACTTGAAAACTTGTGGCTTACATTCCTAAGATGGTTTTCATTTTTATAAAAACTACTCTATGTGCGTGTGTATGAGCTTGCAAAGATGTACAACTCAGTTTCTATTCCAATGGAAAACCAGTTCTCTATCTCATATAAAATTATTCAAAGCATATATCATTTTGTTGTTTAAGGGAATTTTTTAATGTTTCCTTGAGGATAAAAAAAAGTTTCTCCTAAATAATCAAAACAATCTAGTTTCTAAATATTCAAAAAATTGCTCATATAAGCTAATAATGTAATCTTAGTACAGCGATTAATAAAATACGAACAATTAAGGAATTGCAGGAACTAGATCTATACAAATATATTAATGTGAACTTTTTTCAAACTTTTCCGTGGATATTTTTTTAAAATTTGCTATGATGCAATTTGTTCTTGAGGACTTCTTTCAGAGATGCTTGTATTTTAATCGATATTTTTAGCATTTTAAAATTGGGGTTGAATGTTATTTTGCGAAAAAGTAATCCATAAAAAGAGATAGTATTTTAAACAACCATCTCGCTCACTATCATGCTAGTACTTTGATTAATGAAAAAAAGGTTTTCTTTTCCTAATATTTAGATTTTATAAAAAAATGCCAGTATTTTGACCCCACTCATTTGACAAGAGTTGCAACTTAAATTGAAAGCCCTCTTATATTTGAATGTATTGAAGGTGAATCAATTAAAAA
Source organism: Latrodectus elegans (assembly GCA_030067965.1). Taxonomy (NCBI): domain Eukaryota; kingdom Metazoa; phylum Arthropoda; class Arachnida; order Araneae; family Theridiidae; genus Latrodectus; species Latrodectus elegans. The sequence goes on from CM057809.1 coordinate 115,908,216, forward strand.
GTTTTACATTTACATCTCAGTTAACGTATATAGCATTATTCTTACAGAAAATTAATGCAACTTATTTTTATGATCTATTTAGAAATCAGACTTCTTTCATAAAGGTTCGGCTATGCAAAAATCGCATATGGCCCATCAAATTAATTTGTGGAGCTCGAATGATTTATTACCATATAAATAAATAAAAAAAGTGAAGTTCTTAAGTTATATAACATTGTTTTTTTATTGTGTTCGAAGTTTGGCCACATGTTTCATCTGATTGAAGTGGCTGAATCTTGTATCATAATTTTGAACCATAGTTACAAAAAAAATTGAATTCCGTAGAGAACATTTTATTTTCTAAAAATCCCTCCCTCACCTCTTCAAAAGGGAAACATTCTATCCTACAAAATGTTTTCCTTTTCTCCTGAGTCTTTGATTGGCTTACAGGCATGAGAGAGCGACGCTGCTGCCATCCATTTGGTTGCCATGCTGCGGTCGGTTGGTTTGCACGGTCACTTTTCCCCTACGAGGACTAAAGGGACCGGGATCAGGAGTTTAAAGTGAAGTTCATACCACAATAAAAATCAACTGTCATGGTAGAGATGAACTGAACTCCAGGGCACTAATTAGGCAACTGTCAGGTCGGCCTGCGGTTGTCCGAATAACTACATTTATTTTCGCGTCCAAATATTGGTTTAAAATTATTTAATATTCTTTCTTTCTTTTAGTGCCTGAATATTTATAAATATGCTGTATGAATACGGAATTCGTCGAAGTATTATGAATCCTGTTAAAATCCTTCATAGAAAACTGATTATTAGTATTGAATATTAAATGGCATCTTAATCAGGAGTCTGCTTCCGATTTCATTTAGATTGCATTTTGATCTCAATGTATACGGAATCTTACGAATTTGTACCATTCCCCGAGTATAACATTGTTGTAAGAAACCCTGAATATTAATTTCCTTCATATGGATGCATCCTTTTTTTTTATCACATTGCGTATAAAAATGCGCACAACTGTTCTCATGACGCTCTGCCAATTGAGTTCATATGATAGGACAAAATTTCTTTCCGAATTGTGAGCTCAATAGCTTAGAAATGACAGCATAAAGTTAACTTGAAAAAGAGTTATTTTCCCACAGTCAATCAGCAAGAAAATAGGTTAAGTAAAAGATTGAGATAGATTAGTAATGCTTCTGTTTTAGAATTTTTTTGCGAATAATTGTGAACTGTTTTTATTTTCTTTGATGGTAATGGACTAAGAAATTGAAACTCAAAATCATAACACAGATTACTTAAGGAAGTGTGGGTACGCTTTTACATTTAATTCTGATAAGAAGAAGTTTTTAAAGGTGGCGTGAACATTTGGACATGATGGTTGAGTCATTAGTTCATATGGAAATCACTTTAAACCACAGCTTAAACCAACAGAGAATTATATCTGTTATAAAAACTGTTCATCATTAGGAAATAAGCAACTATAAATTACATCATTTATAATGACAAAGAAATGAATACAATAGGAACAAGCATTTCACTGTTTTTTCATTTATGCCAATATTTATGTCGTAAGTTGTATCATTTAGATGCAACTAGATGGATGGAATTCCTTACATCAAGGTAGAAGTTGCGTGTTTCCAAGATAAAAAAATAATAATAGTTTATTTTGGAACATTCTGCTTGCCACTTATTCATATTCAGTAGAACCTCGACTATCTGAACTATAATTAACCGAGTTTCGAATTAATAGGAGAACTCCTGTGTAAATAATTTAAACACTATAGTTTAGTTAAAGTCGTTAGTTTAATATTTTTAGTTATTTTTCTTCATTTTTATTAATATTTAATTTTAACTAGTTTCCAGATAAAAATAAAAACAGTTTTTTAATAATAATTAATAACAGTTTTAACTATTATTTAAAATTAAATAATATTGTTTACTTTATTTTTTCAATCAATTATGTGCAAGCAGTCAATTAAAGCAAAATATTCATTGCAAATGTTACATGTTTCGTCAACATTTCTTTCGAAAATTTGTGATAGTTTTTCATGACATTCTCTTTTTATAAGGTGACGTAGTCCTTTATATATTCATTTTCATTGTCTTTATGACATGACATTCCTTGTATGTATTCGAACATTCTTAATTTACATAATGCACAAAAATGTACAAATAAAAGTTCTGTCTATATGTATGCTTAAAGTATTTTCTAATCAGTACTTAAGGGGCTTTTTTTTTTACTTACAGTAAAATGTTGTTTTGCTTTATTTTATAACATTTATAGGTATAAAATAATATTAATTTATTTAAGAATACTTTCTAAGCTTTTTAAAGGAATGTCTCTAAGTGACCAATAACCGAAATTACTTCCAGTAACACTTTTTATAAAAGAAAAATTGTTTATGAAATAGTTATTTTTAAATCCGCGAGAATCTTTTCGTTAAATAAAAGCTTTTAGTAATGATAAGTAACTTTTTATTAATAAATAATAATTATTATTAAAGAGGAACACTCTAAGACATTATTAAAATATAACATATCCTCATAAAAGATGGGCTAAGTACATAAATGATGTTTAATTCCTTTATTATCAAATTTTTTGCTTTATAAACTATTATTAATTTACTTGGACGCTTTAATTTAAAATGGAAATTTTCATAGTCTACATGATATTTCAAAACAAAAAGAGTTATTTATGGTTTTATAACCACAATTTTTTCAATAATCCTTTGGAATACGTGGCCCCTAATCGATCCAAATTCTTCGATAGATGTTCAAATGCTTTACAATGGCTTTCTGTTTTTAGGTTAACCGCTGAGCAAAAAGAAAAGAATTGAAGGAGATGTCATTTTCGGAAAATTAATTAAATGCTTTGTCACGTATTCTTATTAATTTCAAACATGAATATTATATACATACATGTTATATATATATATATATATATATATATATGGGCTCTACGAGGATAAAAATAAAAGTTCTTAGCAATATAGTATCTAATTGCACTTGGTTAACAAATGCATTTTGTAAAAGAATATGCCTTTGCGGATAAATGTGTTTGTTCACCAGCTGCTATATTTGAGACAGTAATTGAACAATTTAAAACTATTGTCTGTTTTAATAAAGTTAGGCTCAGAGATAGCATTTTCCAAGGTACATTTATAGGATGGTAAGCTTTCACTCTTCCTTTGCATCTTACTACTTACTGTTCAAAGTATTTGTCAAGAGGAATTTTTATCTTGAAAAAAAAATTTTTCTTTAAAAGAAAAATAATATTTAAATAATATTTTCTACCTTTTGGATAGAAATTTTTATTTATAAATGGCAAAATAATTCTTTTTATTATCATTTTTAATATAATTTATATTTACCATAACGATTACGTTTTAAAAATATGTTATTATTAATTTCTGTAAAAGTTACAGTGTTTCTTATTTGTATGCATTTAATTCTTAAAGAAATACTGAAAACTGATTTCCTGATTTTCAAAATTACCTTTGTAAACTTAGAAAAAAAATGGATTACCTGTTTTAAATTCTGATAACTCCGACGATAGACTCCGCGACTTTATCTATTAAATAAAAAATTACAATTAAAGGAAAAAGAAATTACTGAGAATAGAATGTTAAAAATGTTTTCGTGATGAGACTGAACTTGTAATCAAATGATTATATAATGAAGTGTCTCCTTTTTAATGATACATAAGTTTGACTCCAATGCCGATTGTAATGATTCAGAAATCACTTTAAATAGCAAGTCTCGATTGAATTAGCTCTCATGGGGAAAAAATGATTGTGAAAATTAAATTTTTTCTTTAAAATCTGAAACAATATGAAAGTACAATTTGCTTCCGATCGGAGTAGATTTCACTTTCGTATTGTTTCTCTGTGTGTTTATTATGTAATAAGTTATTACCCAAAATTTAAAATTAAATTTAAGGTTTTACTTGTAAGTAACACCATATATTTAAATTTTTGATAATAATTTATTGCATATTTTATTTTATATATTATTTTATTTTATTTCAAATATGATTTGACTTATTGCATAATTATTTATATCTGAAAAATTTTTTTAACCAAAAATTTATGAAATAGATTGAACATGTTTTTCACTACAATTTTCTTTGCATCTGTTTTTTACTTCTCATCAGTGACAGTAAAATAAAGAGTTATCACTCATTGTGTGTTGGATTATTTACCATTTCGCACGGATAAATTTTTAGATTCAGAGTATTAACTTTATCAAAATTAAGATTTCAAGCATAATTCCTGCCATACAGTTACAAATGCGTAATTGAATGGTTTAGTCAGAGAAGAATTAGAATTGGTACTTGATTTTTTTCTCCTATTGTTAAATATTTTTCAGTTACTCCAAATATTTTAAAAAAAGACTGAAATATTTCACATTATTCTTTTTTTTATCGCTCCTTTTGTTCAAATAACCCATTAATCACAGGGAATAGTGTTGTAATTTTGAAATATATTCAAGTGATGAGGTTGACAGCTCAGGTAAAACTATTATCTTTAAACATCCAATCAAAGGTAGGACATTAGGCCTTACGAAAGTTTATTATGTATGGTTTCTCCCAGACAGTCTTCGACTAAAATAGGTGTCGAACCCGCTATCTCCTGGACTAAAGAAGGATATGCTTCCCCGTTGCCTATTACGTTTCCGTTTATTGCTATTTTCTTTAAATACTTATGGATTATTTATCCAAATACAGTAGCCTCTCAGACATAACCAGGAGTTGACACAAATAAATCGTTTCTTTTTAGGGATCTCTACAAAAGTACTTATAATGAAAGTAGATGAATTTTAATTTATCTTGCACTTAATGCGATGTTTAATTTTAAAGATTTTTATACCATAATTTATTACAGTATATTGTTTTGCTGAAATTGTGACTAAATGACTTGTACTTATTTTACGTAAAATGTAAGAAATACCTATTTGGATATTACAAGAGTTCGTTTTCCATTCTCATTTTTAGAACAAGAAGGCAAATTTTGGCGAGGAACTCTTATTATTTTAAGTAGAGTACAAAAATCCGTGAAATACAAGGTTGGAATCAAACTCATGAATTTTATTGCTAAAGATAAGATTGCCGAGCTTTTAAATATTAGTTCAAAAGAGACATCAAGAAATGCATTTAAGAAAGTCCGTAAAATGGAAAATGTTAAAAAATGTTGATCTATAAAATTTTCATCTAAAAAAAGTCATGTTTAAGCATTTCTATTTTGGTTTATTTTTGTTGTGAATAAGAAACTCAACTGTTGTATTTGAGTATTAGACTATTTATTTCTACGGCATATATATATATATATATATATATATATATATATATATATATATATATATAAATGCTTCTATAAAAATTAATTTATAAAAAAACTACCATTTTTCTCATTGAATTTTTTGTGAAACTGATTTACTATGACGGCGAATTTTGATCTTATTTCAATATATTTTTACGCGATTGATTATTCAAACAATCAAATTAAAAATTATCTCCTCATAGATTAATATCTGAACTTTTTTTTAAAATAATTCATGTTCGACTTTGAGAACTATGAGGGCTAACGATATTGGTAGAAATTTAAAAAGAATCGTTTACTAGTGAATTGCGTTGCCAATTCTCTTCCTTTAAAGTTTTTCATTTAACTCAAGGAAGGAAATGTTCAAAAAAATCTCAATTGAAATGTTACTTGTCTTCCTCCAAAGATGGATGCTTATCGCTAACATCAATCAGTAGACGCAGTTAGCGAAACAAAATATCAAGAACAAAAGACGTTCTTGGCTAATTCCATTGTTTTTAGGCGAATTGGAATGAACCTCAAGAAGGAAACTAAAAACTAGAAAATCATCTCACTCTTTGAATTGCTTAATGGAAAGAAAACTGAAGCATGAAGTTTATTCAAGCCGATAGTTCTAGTTAAAATTCCCTTCTGTCTAAACTTGGATGCTCTTTTTCTAGGTAATTAAAAGTCTGCCATAGTTTTTGCGTCCCATTCTGCTCCTACACTATCTTTTAATGTCCTAAAGTACCATAAACTTTCGATGGAAATAGAGACATTCTACAACAAGTTTGTTTAGAAAGTAACTTTGTTTTTGACAGGATGTCCCTTTATTACATTACTTTTTTCGTAGAGATGATTGAAACGTAAGAATTTGCTTAGTTCAAAATAAATTTCATTCACAAGTTCAGTTTGATTCAAAGAGCAATAACACACGTGAAATGTACAGTTAAAATAAAAACTTAGTGGTGTATGCCGAATTAATTTTTTGTTCCTTAAGTCTGCTAAATAAAAATAAACTCAGTCTCATACGTAAGTGAGAATATTTTTTCTTAGCATTTACAAAAAGAAAATTAATGTGTATATACTGTCCGCGTTGTTAATAATTGTTTTGGCAATATTAATTGAGTAATAAATTTTTGAAGAAAATTTTAAAAAGCAATTTTTATGTCATTTCCTATGGTTCATATATTTGATACGAATATTCTTATCAAGTTCTGGAATCATGACAGAGTTCTCTTGTTATGAGAAGAGGCATTATTTTATCTATCAAAAGGGCTACGTTTGGCTAATTGATCCAGATGAAGCTCTTTGTGTATGGGTCTAGTTATGGTTAATTTCATAATAGACAACAGTATTAAATATGCTTGTAATATTGTTGTCTAGTTATTGTGAACATTGTTTTGAATCACAATATGAACAAATGGCGCTGTTGACTGAATTCAGATGTTTTAGTCTGAAATAATAGGCTGTTTAAAGCATAACTCAATAATTTTACTGTTCAATATATAATTTAAATATATTTTAAGCAAATTTTTAAAATTTATAAGGGAGTCAGTATTCGAAATTTAAAATTTATTTGTAATATTTGAAACGCATCATTTCTAATATATAAAATATAGTTCAAAAATTAACGGTAATTCACGTTATAATTGTTAATTCAAATTAGGAATTCATATTGGGTAATTCACATAAGGAGTTACTAAAATAAGTATATATATTATAATAAATACTTAACGTTTATTGAATTTAAATGTGGTTGAATCTCGCTACAGTGAAATATTTGAGACCATCGAAATTCTCTAATATCAAACGCCTGTTTCTTCAACTGCGATAAATGCTGCCTCCATCTTCCTCGCCACAAATGAAAATTTGTAAGTTCAAATGAATGGAAACCACTAGCTTAAACTTACAATTTTTCTTACGTGCGGAGAGTATGTAGTCGAATTTGGCTCCAGAGTTCTTTCCCGTCAAATGCTTGAGTTTTCGAGTATTGTTTCTGCAATGTCTGGACTGAGTCGCTTCGTTGTTAAAGAATGAATCACGATCTCAGGCATTAGAGGAAAAGAAAATTTAACAAAAATTGAAAAAATCATAAATATTACAACAAATAAAAAAACTATTTGTCGGAAAGGAAAATTTGCAAAAAGGGAGTTTTTAAAATTTTAGTTCGTAAATCGAAATTAAAACCATTATTTTATCTATACTGGGAAGAGTGAAGACTATAGTCACTACATCGTAAAAACGTGAGTGTTCGTAAAATAGAGATTTGTAAAAACGATAGTTTACTGCATGTTACTTTAATATTTTACATTCCAATAAAACTTTATATACTTTTGGAGTATTTTATTTATATTCTTATTGCAGAAGCTTGATAAATTCATTTCTTTGGAATTAAGAAATTGATTTTGAATGCCGTCCATTAAATGTAGATAAACATACATACATACATAATAAAACACCGGAAAAATTTTTATTAATTAATTTAGACATGAACAATACAGACTTTTATACTTTTCTTATTTAAGAATAACTTAAATTCAGAAATAGGAAATGAGTTAAAAAATTTCATAAACTTAAGCGTATTTTCAATGAAATTTCTTAGTATAAATTTATAAAACAGCAAAAGAATTTATTATTAAGTTTTTTCTTATTTGCTAATACATTGTATTTTCTGTATTAGTATATTTAAAATTTTAATTATATATTTACATAATTTTAATATATATACAAAATTTTGTATTTATTATTAAAATTTGTGATGTATTTATTATTAAAATTTTGTATTTATATATATACAAAATTTTAATTATATATTATTGTGTTACATGAAATATTAATTAAAGACATTAGTACATGAATTACATTTTTTAACCCTATTTCTGTCCAGCGCGAATCATGATTACAGTGAAATAAAGTATATCCAAAGCTAAAGGAGTTTCGTTATATGTTACTTGCTTTGGTTGTCAACGTGATTGATCGATGTGTTAATTATGAACATTGCTTCTGTGTAGTATTTGTTCAATGGAAAATTTTTAAAAATAAAGTTTCCATTGAACAAATAAATTTTAAAATTTACGTTAATTAAGTTGCATCATCCCAATGTACAATTTTTCTTTTGTCATTTTTATTTGACTGCTGAAAATGCAAATAGTGATAATCAACAAAACAAAAACTAAATTACTTTCTAAATCAAGTGTTTTACATTCATCCCTGTATCGCAGAGAGAAATTATTGCTCTCTCTTAAGAAATGATTTTAAAAGGTACGAGAATTAAAAATAAAATGCACGTTTGTTATTTTTGACTCTGTTTTGTGTTTCGTAAATTTTGAGGAATACGTGATGTTTATATTATTAGACAGATTTGTGGGAATTTTACACGGATTAGGGTTTTAATCTGGCATATCAGATAACAAAATAGCTTGCAAAAAAGTGATCCAAAATCAAGAATCATTTTAGGCCATTTTTCAATTGAAATTTATCGAGGTTACCTTATAGCTCATATTGGAAAGGAAACCATCTTGTGGTACAGATTTAAAGATGCGCTTAACTTAAAATTGTTTTTGGAAAAATAAATTTATGTTATCACTAGAACAAAATAGGATCAGAAAACTAATTCTTATAATAACTAAATTGAGTCACTATTTTCAAGAAAAGTATGTTTTTCTAAAGGAAGTAGCGACTTTTTTTCTTAAATGGAGGCATGCTTGAAAATATCTGTGAATTTTTTAACCTATAATGTAAATACAGAGGGTATTAACATATTTTTAGAACGATTTCGATTAAGAATTTTAAAAAAGTAAATGTTTTAGAATAAAAATTTTTGGCAACAGCTTATTATTTGAACTGAGAAATATCGTCTGCTACTTTTAAATTTATTCTTCTTTCAAAATGTCGCATGTAAACGAGTTGTGGATTGAAGTATATGTTTTTGCGCTTTCCGAAGAGAAATATTCTTATTCTAGAATTCAAAAACGTTGTGAAATGCATGGTATTAAAATTTCTAAGTGCAAAATAAGCAACATTATTAATCAGATAGGTAAAAACCATCAATCATTATGTCTACATGGAAAGAAGACTCCAAAAGTAAATCCGAAAAATGTCCGTTCTGTTTCAAATGTTTCTAAAGTGAAATCCATGGTAACAAGAGAAAATCCGCCAACACAGAAATCAACCGCAAAGTCTTTAGATACATCTGTAGCAACAATAAATAAAATAATAAATCAAGATTTACAACTTAAAAAATCTAAAAAACATAATGTTCAGCTTTTGCCGAGACATGTGGCTCAACGCAAAGCATTTTGTAAAATCCTGTATGAAAACCATTTAGCAGGAGATAAATGGAAGTACATTGTGACCGTGGATGAAGCATGGGTTTACCTAAATGATTGCAACAAAAAAAAGGTCTATTTAATATAGAAAATGAGGAGAAAAATGTACAAACCTTGTTCCGTCATTGTAAAGAAAGTTTCAATAAAGGGCTTATGATAGTCGCAGGTTTCTCCTACAATAGGAAATTAAAAAAAAAGCAGAAAAAAAATGTTAAAATCAACTCATCATACTATCAGGAGAAGGTTTTACGTCCAATATTTACAGAAGAAATTCCATTTCTTTATCCCAAAGACTTTCAAAGAGTGGAACTCTATCAAGACAAAGCTACAAGTCATGCTTCAAAAACTACCACTGCATTTTTTGAAAAAATGAAGACTAATGCAAATATTGCATATATATCTTTTTAACATATTCCTGAAAAGTCCCCTGACGTTTCACCTATTGACTATTGCGCCGTTGGTCTGTTAAAAATAGCTCTTTCTAAACGCAAACCCACCACTATAGATGGACTCTGGAAAATAGTGGAAGAGGAATGGAAAGCAATACCTTTGGAAATTTTACGAAAAGCTCATCTATCATGAAAATCACGATGCAGACATAGTCCAGAAAAAAGGCGTATCAGATCGAACATCTAAAAAATTAATCTTTACGTTTAAACATTAGTTAAACGGCCCCGAAATCGTTCTAAAAATGTATCACAATTTCTGCAGTAGCAGAAATTGTGATACAGCAATAATACTTGTTATAATTATCAACAATTGGAAACTGAAAATTTTCAGCAGTAAAAATTTATCACATAAGAGAGAGTGAAATATATAATGATTTATTAAGTTAATAGTTTCGAAGATTTTATTAAGAATGAAAGGAGCGAGACACAATAAGTTATTAAAATGAAAATAGTTATCTGACCATAATTACTTATTATTGATATTAAAATTGAATAGTACGAGACTAGCTATACATATGTATATATATATATATATATATATTGTACTATTCAGTTTTAATATATATATATATATATATATATATATCTTATTTTTCTTTGCTAAAAAAAGTTGTAACAATCTTAAACACAGGATAAATTAAGTTCTACTAAATTGTTCATTATTTTTTTTATTTAATTTGCTTCTGTAAGGTTTCAAATATTTTTTATACATCAAAACAAAATGAAAAAATAGTTCATTGATTTTTTTCCAGCTGAGTGTTTTTTTAAAATCCTTCAGCTGAAGTATCATTAATTTTCTTACTAACGAATTTACCATCAAAAATTAACGTTGTCAAAGGTGTCTGTTTACTTCTGTAATACCCTCAATAACTAGATTTCAGTAAAATGTCTATTGTTTTCTTTACGCCTTCTATCTACAGTGAATCTTGTAAGTGATTCTATTATCCATGACTTTATATTATTTATTTCAATCTTTAAAAGCTTTTTTTTAAAGTAATAATTATAAAGCGAACTTAAGTAGTTGAAGTCCCTTTTTGTTAAGTTTTAATTGAACAAGGTCTTTCGCATTGAATGGTTAACTTAGTCTCGCATAGAGATTGAAATGGGTCATCAATGTGTTAAATGCGTTTCCTATCAGCTCACTCGAAAGGTGTTTGTATTGATATTTAACTGATAATTAGAAATTTTTGTAAATATATTGATAAACAACAAAAATAGGCGAACAGAGAAGTTCTTACATTTATTAACCATTTCCTCATCGGCCCCTGTCAGTTTCAGATGCTGCTAAAAATGAATTTAATTGATTGCAGTGAGTGTGTGAAAAGCATTCAGATTGTTTATTAATAGATTGACCACTTCAAATAGAAAAGAAGGGATCCAAGGAAAATCCTCACAAGACACAGAATGAAAACTGAAATTTCAGGAATAAACTTTGATTATTCTACATTTAATAGCATTTACATTTATTTAAAAGAGCAATACTTTACGTTATTAAAGGGACTTTGAAATTATTAATTTTGAAATCAATTACAATAAAACAAAGTAGTGCATTTTTATAGAAATGCCTACATATAATGTGATAATATAATTTAACGTCAAAAGACGCGTTAGAGGGCGTTGCTTTCATTCTAATAACTTTAGTTTACCATTTAATAACCCCTCTAATAACAATAAAATTTCAGTTTTTTTAGAAGTTTGTGAGAACGAGATGCATAAGAAAGATGACGAAGAATATTTCATTTGTAATTTTCAAGTTTAATTACGTAATATTAAGCAATTATTTTTATTAGAGCTTGTATTGAATACTCATTTTTTGAAAGCCTCTTCTGGTGTTTAGCGGTTTGGTAGTTCCTTTTTCTTATGCGTAGAGGATAGCTTAACGGTCCCACCACTATAGATGGAAGGCCATTCGAAAGTATTTAAACTTCCACCCCTGATTACTTTCCGTACCACTGAATAAACCACGTGTCGCAAAGAAGAAAATCCAGAAACTCTTCCATCAGCCCCTGACAAACATGCGCGCAGAAACGCAAATCCCATCTCTCGTTACGTGTGTGTGTTCAACAGTATTATAAAATAGTCCTTTACCGTAACGACATATGTATTTGCTACCATCCGTTATAAAAATGTGAAGTTGTTAAGGAAATACAAAACATGTATAAGAATTTCTTTAATAGTAAACTTACTTTTCAATATTGTTTTGTCTTTTAACTTTTTTCTAAATTATTTTTATGTGTATAATATTATATTATTAAGTTATTACCAAACTCTGCACTTTGCTTTTAAGAGAATTTTAGAATTTACGATTATTAATTGCATTCATATGCAATAATAGTTGGCATATTAATTTTAATCTATTATACATAATGTATAAATGAATGTATACAGCTTTTGTATGTATAGTGCTATATATGCATATCTGGCTATATTCTATTTATTTTGGTCTTCCTGCATTTCTGAACATAGCTTTTTTAAAATATGTTTTTCTCATTTATTAGAAGGAAATTTAACAACATCACGTTACGTTAAATAATTTCTCTTTTTAATACTGTGATCACCTTTTGCTTCATTTGTCACTATATATATATATATATATATATATATATATATATATATATATATATATATATATATATATATATATATATATATATATATATATATATATATAAGGTTGTGCTAGTCTACTAAGCTAAGGTGTCTCAAAATTAGAAGTCTGTGAGTTCAACACATGGGAAAGCTAATGCCCAAAAAGTGTTGTCTAATAACTTGGTCGCGTAACATAGATCGCATTGTCCTTCAAGTGAAATAATATCACTTAACCACAATATGTTGGTAAGCTAAGTCGGTTGAATTCTTGATCAATTTAGAAGGCCTATAGAAATGAGTTGTCAAATTTACTCTTTGTAGTGCGAAGTTCATCCGAGTGGCATATTTAAGATTTCTACTAGAGATTTTGGAAACAGTTTAAGTGTTGAATAAAATAAAGTTTATAGTAATTTTAATTACAGTTGATTTCATACAGTTGCACATTTTGAAACATAAAATATGTAACTGAAAAATTTTCTCTGCTCCATTTGTAGTCTGCATTAATCCATGATGCTATTATATTTTTATATACTTTTTTTACAAAGTATTTAATTGCTTTGAATGAAAAAGTTTCTTGAGCGAACTTTACATTTCATTCCGCGTAAAGCGACAGTAGTGTTTCGCAACCCTTTTCAAGGCTGTTACAAATTTGAATATGTTTCTTCGTTCTGCATGGAGCTGTTGTTAACAACAATCCAAGGACAACGGGGGATTCCGTTTGAATTTTGATTTCAGTCGGGAAGAGCTTTTTTCTAAATTGGCTTTGCTGTAAGAAGTCGTAACAGTTTAAGATCACACCTAGTGGTAATAACTGTACTTCTTCGTTTTTAAAAAGTTGACCTACCAACGAATGGTTTTAGCTCTGGCCTTTGATTCAGCACAATTCGTGGATTCAAATCTCACCTCGGGTTTGGAGATTTGTCATGGTTCGGAATCCACATTAAATTATAGTTGTAAATTTAATTAGCCTTCTTGAGAAGGAAAGTGGCCTTAAAGCGAAAAACTAACATAATTATATTGAAAAGATCCCTGAATCAAATTTAGTGTGTAAAGGAAGGTGGATATAGCGTTTCTGCTTTGTGCTTAAATATCTGTCAGTAAGGTTCTTAGGGAGTTTCCACTCTTTATATAAAGCTCATTATCTATGAAAAGTCATAATTTTTATATGTATTTCCTTCAGGATGCTCAATTCTGTAATTTATCTTTGATTATTTTAACTAAAGCACAAATCTTAAATTTTTGTTTGCATTGCTATTTATGTTAGCAAGATTTACTATTTCTAAGAATTGGAACAAAGATTTGTTTGAAACTGGTGAGTGTTATGAAAAGTTGTTTCAGCTCTCATATTGGATATGAAAGGAATCTCTCTTAGAGGAAAACCCTCTTTTGGAAAACTCTCCATAGGAAAACACCGCATTACACCAATGGAAAAAGTATCGCTTTCTTCCTTTCTAAAAAATAAGGGGTTCGATACATGACACTGCTGAATACCGTTGCATGAAATGGTTCCCACATGTTTCATTAATTCTAATGTCTATCCGTTAATGTGGCGTGGACGTTTGGAGAGGAGAGTGCCATTTCTTGATTTTCTTTACAAGTTAAATGATTTTTTGTTTCCCTGCAATAGGCTGCTAAAAATGTACTGTCTTAATCTGACTTAACTTGTGCCCTCAGTACACATTCTAGGATTACTAAGTTGTAATATATGTTTGCGTGGGTTATTTATCCCATATATTCGTAATAGTTTTTGCTTAGATTATTTTGTCGTTTTGCTATTATTTTCTTTCATAAGTAAATAAAACAAGTGTGAATGTTTAAATACAAACAAGTAAAATATAACATAATTGGTAGATTCATTACATGTTATTAATTTCAGACCTAAATTAGAAAGTTCCTTTATTTAAAAGGTTTTGAAAATTTAAATTTTTCACAATTCCAATGAAATCCGCTTATACTCTAATTAAGGCAACACATTTTGTGGAAGAGATTTATAAACTAATATAAATGCGTTATGAATACTATTTTGTTTTAATATTTTTTTTAAATATTTACAGAATTAGGCTTAATATTAGTTATCTATTATATGACATATAATTTGTTCAGCTGATTAGCCCTAGTAATTAACTATTTTCAAACCAATCATAACAAAAACAATCTTAATGAGTGTTTAAAAAACACTTTCTCGATTATTTTCTTAACCTGAGAACTTTATGAGACCGACTCATGATATTTTAACGATGAATGTTTTGCCAAAGCGAAAATTAAAGAAGAAGTTATGCTTAATTCCCATCAGAAAAAATTGTATCTATAAACATAAAAGGCTCATCATGGCCTCGTGGTAGTACCGCCCGCTCTTTTGGGCATAAGGGGTTGCCTTTCCAACCAATGATGAACAACGGTAGATGTGTAGCTCTTCTATGTTCTGCATACACGTCTCAGGGGTAGGCCGCGGTGGCCTGGTTGGTTAGGGCGCGTTCTCATTATCGAAAGGTAGTGAGTTCGAATCCTGATTTAATTGAAGATTCGTCGTGTTCACTACTGGCGGCTGGGGCACTTTAAAACTGGGCTTACTCGCAATGCTCTTCTCTGGAGGTAGCAGTCCAAATAATGGGGATCTTCTGCTTGGTTTCTGCTTCAAAATCACGAAGCCTATACCTGGTTGCTTCTATCTAACTGGTAGGGCCCAACTCAGGGCTAGGCACAGAGAGGCATGCTGGCACAACAACAACGTCTTAGGAGTGGGTGCTTGGGAATTTTCTGGGTTTTGCCCTTTGCTACTCGTCAACGTGGCACGCTAACAATGAAAAGCCTACCCGGAAGGCAATTTACACAGTGGATTCTAAAATGCCATACAACGGCCTTCAACCCTTAGGCTATCGCAGTATCAAAAATTAAGCGTGAATTATAAATATTGCTTGAATTTATATATTACCGAGTTACAAAATTAATGCCTAGGATTAGAGAAGTTTGAGATAATAGTTGTTGACAGATTTGTAAGTAAATACATTTTCAAATCTCAGATCGGTGGTTTTGAATGAATCAAAAAATGTGGCAGATACATTGTTTACTTCTATTCTTTCTAGACTTTGCTATTCATTCAAGAATTGAAATAGTTCAAGAGTTGGATCTAGAAAATATTCCTAGAATGTCTGACATCAGTTTCTAATAAATTTCTTAACAATTCCTGTTAAACGATATGACAATACTTCCACGGTATGAGGCTAAATTATTGCATTCATCGATCATTTTCTATCTGTGGGGCTTGATTGAAAAGAGTAATTAAAAGAACGCGTTTTTTTTATGCGATAGAATTTTAATTGAAAACGTTCATTTATAATTTCAAAATAACAAATATTTTTTCCAAGAGCAAATTATTCTTGCTGAAGCTTTAGCTGTTTAGTAAAATTAACAAAATATATTAAAAATGTCACAAAAAAAATAGATAAAATAATTTTATGATACTAAAAATTTGTTAAAGATAGCCAGTGTAATGAACAAATTTGTTTACTTTGCTGATATTAAACGGATGAGCCCATTCAAGGGTTGAGTTAAAAAATTTTGATGGGATTGCAAACGTCGATGCTATCTTTTTTTTTTCAAATGTCATGAAGAACAAAATCTTCATCTGATGAAACTGAAGTTCTCTATTAAGTTAAAGTTTTATAATTAATATCGTTGTGCAGTTTAAACGAAAATATTGATTAAAATTAGAGGTTTGAGGAATACTATTTTCGAAAACTATTTTTCGGATGAATCAAAACTTATTTTGATAAAATTTTGATGACTTAACAGTTTAATCGAAGTGTTGAATAAGATAGAGAGAGTACTCCAGTTCCCATTTCCAGCGTTATTAAATTTTAAAAATTATATTTTTAGAACAGTAAAAATATTTTTGAAATAAATTCTATAAATTCATTGCTTAATAAATTTCCTAAAATTAATTTTTTTAATAAATTTTCCCAATTTTAATAAAATGAAATTATTGTTTAAATTAAAAATTTGTTAAATGAATCTTTAAACTAAGCTCATTATGAGAGTTGCGAGCGTTCGTTTAAATAGAATCTATAATATGTGATTGACAGCTTGTTTTCGTTAGCATTCAAGTCAAGAAGAAAACTTGTTGACTGAGAATTTCTTTTATTTCGGACCAAACCAGATGTGTTTACTTTAGAGAGTTTTTTTAGCCACTTATTTTTTGAGTTTACGAAATTCAAAAAATCACTTGATGATGAAAGTAAAATAGTTATTCTAATTATAAATTTTACTTTTTCGTTCGACTTATTATACCAAATTTTCGAGCCTTAAAGGTTGTTTTGAAAAGTGACACAGTTGCAGCATAAATATATAATATTTAAAATATTAAAAAAATAATTTTAGAAATATTAACTTTATAAAATATATACACAAAATGATTGTTCATTGAGTATATAAAAATCAGGAATTAGATTTGAAGAGTTAAATTTAATTGGATAACACACAAAAGTCTATTTAACACATCGTGTCAAACAACTTATATGAGTAATAGTAAATATACAATAAAGAAAAATCGAAAATTTTATATTCATATTATATATAATATATTGATGAGAAAATACAAGTTTAACGTAAATTAGTATACTTTTAAAAACCTTGCATTGAAATATTTAAATTATGATAATTTAAAATTAGTTTTAGAAATATGCATTCAAAAAAATAAATGAAAACTTGAAAATCCTAGCTTTAAAATAAATTTGAGATTTACTTAACAATCTTTAAATATAGATTTAATAAAATAAAAACAATATCACTTCTGCATACCAACTTTTCATACTATTTTGCAGGATAAATTTAAGTATTTCATTTTAGTTTGTTTGAGATATACGTACGTATTTCTTTCTTTTTTAAAAAAAAAAAAAAAAAAAAAAATTAAATAACAAACTGCTAACCCAAATTTAGATTAGTTGTCTGTTTCTAAATAACATCAATTCTATTAAAATAATTATCACATTTTTTAATAATACTTTAAAGAAGAAAAAACTGTTGTCTGTGCGTAAGAATTAAATATTTAGTAACTCTTCGTAAATAGACTAGTACATAGGAATTGAATTTGCTTTTCTCAAGTATTTCGAGTGAAAATCTTTTCAATCTATTTATGTGGTAGCATTGATTAATTTCAAATTGTTTTAAATATGTATAAATAATTAGATTTTATTCATAAAACTTATCGAGTTTTTCACATTATACTTTCCTTACAGTGGTATTTTATTTCTAAGAATGTTACGAAAAATAATTTTTGTTTTTATCTTTAATTTGTCAAATTTAACTTTTAAAGTATATATATTCTTGCAGTTAGTAAAATTTTATATATATATATATAATATGTCTTATAATATTGAAACAAATAAAAAATTGCAATAAAAACCGTGTGAATCAGATTTTTTTTTTTTTTTTTTTTGTTTCAAATGTCTAACTCTAGTATTTTCGATTCTGATTACAATGGAGTGAAATGATTATTTTGAACATTGGCAAGCGGCAATCATGTGATTACATTTTTATAGGAGGAGAATATTTTCCCCTTTTATCCCTCCTACTATATGGTATTGATGTTGTTAGGTGATTGTCATGATACAGTCATATTTTTAAATGTTTCTCTAGATGCATTGTTTTTAGAAACTCTGAATATGATCTTGTTACACTGCTCTCCAGAAATCAAATAACGAATCTCTTTAATAAGTAAAACCAGTGCAACCAATTGGTTTAGAATACTTTTAAAAGATTTTGATTGCTAATAATTTATAAGATTATTAATATGCAAGCAAACTTGTGATGCTTATTAATTGGAAAATGTGCATATTTTTTTAATTTTCTAAATTCTTTTAGACAATTTCCATTTTTTTTTTTGAATAATTTATTTTTTGTAAAATGGTTTTTTTCTTTGCTTGTTAATTATTATAAACAATTCATTTTTCTAGTTTGAATATCTTTTTTACTGTCTGCTTTCTTGATCATTTCATATAAAGATTGATTAGGTCCTTTTTTTGGTCATCTTAATCACCTCATATAACACTGCAGGATAATCTTTTGGTAATTTGTAGAATTCACACACATTGCTTATAGATAGAAAACTATAAATGAACCCAGCGTAAATCACCATTATGAATCCTATTGCCAATTTTTACGATGAGCCCTGAATCAGTACCATCGTTTTAGTACAAAAATTTTCTAACTGTAATAAATTACGGTATATATATATATATACATATATACAGGATATGTAACCGCAATATTTTTATTACATTTTTCACAGGATTTTCAGGATTTGAATTTTATTTAAGAAACTAAACACTTTTCAGTTTCATTATTTACACAAGATTATATATTAATATCGTGAATAGAAATGTTTATCTACTCTTTATTTCTCTTGTATCTCAGAATCTGAAATAGCTTTATAATTTTGCTTTTTTATATTTGATGTTAAAAGTTGCCGGTAATTTATGCTGATGTAAGTACTTAAACTGTTTTGGTAAAAATGTTTTGAGAAAAGGCGATTCAGTAATGAATATTAATGAAGTGAATTATTCCAATTATAGATAAGAAAAGCCTTTTAAATTTAAGGAACTATTAGAACATGCTTGACGGAAAAAAAGAAAATTATTCAACAACCAACAAAAAGTGCTGAATGAAATGCCATTGAGAATCAAAATACAAAAATTAATAGTCATCAGTTCAATATAATAAATATCCAATGGAATCATATGAAATCATAATGAATGTGATATGATTAATAGAAGTGCCGCCAAAAATATTTTTTTATTCGAAATTTGAGAAAAAAGAAAAACTTAAATTACTGTGTTAATAGTTATTTTTACTTATATATATATATATATATATATATATATATATATATATATATATATATATATATATATATATATATATATATATATATATATATAATAGAAAGAACAAGCTATTGTCTAAGGGGGGGGGCATCACCTACGACAGTTTTCGTCGTTACCCTTTACAGTAAAACTCAATTTACTTTTCTGCCGTCAAAAGCAGATAGATAATTCACTAAGATTCCTTTATGTAAATCTAATTGTTATAATAATGAAAGCATATACATAAATTGCAATAAAATGCAAATATGATGCCAAATAATTGTAATACAATTTAATCTCATTCTCGGATGTATCGTGTACACAAAACAATTAGGAAGCGATTAAAAAAAAAAAAAAAGAAAATTTAAGGATTTTATTAATCATGAAGGGAAGTTATTAAAACAGGAAAGTATAATCCATCTTTAGATCCACCAACGTCTATGTTTGTGTGTGGTTAATGATCAATAAATAGAAAAATATTACTCAAGACCAAGGTTTCTTAAAATTTTTGGTGTGGGGACCTCACAAAATTTACAAAAATTTCGTGGGACGTCCAGAAGCATTGTGCAAAACCTATACATTGCGTGTGTGTGAGACTGTTTCTCCACTTGTACTGTTATATACTATTGTAATTTTAAGTTTTAATTTTTAACTGTGAGACATGGGAAAATAAAACCTTATA
The DNA here is from genome assembly GCA_030067965.1 of Latrodectus elegans. Classification (NCBI taxonomy): domain Eukaryota; kingdom Metazoa; phylum Arthropoda; class Arachnida; order Araneae; family Theridiidae; genus Latrodectus; species Latrodectus elegans. The sequence goes on from CM057809.1 coordinate 115,928,411, forward strand.
TATATATATATATATATATATATATATATAAGGTAC